>LR749828.1:837788-882986 GCA_902729485.2 Mus minutoides | reverse complement strand
TTTTTTTTTTTTTTTTTTTTTTTTTTTTTTTTTTTTTTTTTTTTTTTTTTTTTTTTTTTTTTTTTTTTTTTTTTTTTTTTTTTTTTTTTTTTTTTTTTTTTTTTTTTTTTTTTTCTGAGGTTTGCATTCAAAATCCGTGGAGCTGATACTTTTGTCTGTCCAATCACTACATACATGCTCCAATTTTATTATAGCTTTTGGGAATACATAAAGAAGGAAGAAAGTGGTCTTTGGTCATATATTATAGAATAGTTTGAAAAATATGTCTTCAACATGTATGACCCAGTGATCCTTTTCACTTAACTTACTTAACTCTATAATGATTTATTGTTGTATAACTTAAAGCCCCTGAATTTGTGTTACTTTATATAAGAAAATGAAAATTTTCCATATCTGAGTTAGATTTGAGATAGGGCCAGAGACATTCAGTGTATTAAGATCTAATATATTTATTTAAATACAAACCTCCCATGTCCAGTTGCATTAACTATTAAAAAGGCATTGTTAGAATATAGTTAGGGATTATGATTGTTTAAGAAAATGACAGTTGTAGGATATTCCCCGAGACCCATGACTTCTATAACTCCACAGAGTTGGCTAGGATTCCAGAACCAGGCTTAGTTTTCCTTTGATTGCATGGAATTTAGTTCTAAGAAGAGAGCTGTAGTTACTGCCAAAGTATGAGTGCCACTACTGTACCTTTATGGTTACCGTGCTATGCTTGTAATTGTTGTGGTTCACAGGTAGCATGCATGGGTAGGACTGTTGGATGTGTACTCCTTGAGAACCATTCTTGGAGCCTTCTGGTTCCATGGAAACTACGTCTCAGGGCAGAGCCTCTCAAGCAGGTTAATCTTATCTGAGAAAATGGTTGTGAATCCCTTTCACTGTAAATATTAACAAAATTTAAAAAAAAATACATGAACATCTTATTCATTCCAGGTTCCGAAGCTATGGTTTCTCCCAGACTTACATTCTAAGGTGATGTAAAAATAGATGAAATAATGTGATAAGCACTCACCTACTGTGATTCGATACTTGTTAACATTTTGTTTTATTTCTTTGGATTATAATAAAAAGCAATGCTATGCATACATACAGAACGATGTCTCCATAGATTGCTGTTTTCTCCTTCTATAATTATTTATTTTTTACTTACAGAAGATAGAATTTATTTATATTCTTAGATTTGGGGTTATATTTTATACACATATATGACAACTTATCAAATCAATACTTCTGTAAACTTTAAAGTATATATGTTGAAGCAGAGGTTTGAGCCTTTTAAATATTTTTATAGCAAATATTCCACTTGTATTATACTCATAAGTATCAAGCTACACAAATTATAAATGTGCATCTTCATAAATTTTTATGAAATAAATGCACTTGTGCAGACTGTACTGGACTCATGAAGTAGAACTTCAACCAGCTAGAACTCTCCCCTCCCCCATTGCTCATTAGTGTCACTCTTCTCTTAAGCAAGATCATCAGAGTTTGCCCTTTACTACCATAGATCAGTTTTAAGTGTTCTATAAAATAACATCACTTGATTTAACTTGCTTCTTTGTGCCTGGCTTCCCCCTTCTCAGGATTAGTTTTTCATGTTTCCTTCTTGGTGTCATGTGTAGTAAGTACCGTGCATTCCATCTGGTGTCACTCCAGTTGTGTGAATATACCACCATTTATTTAGATTCTTTCTATTTTGGGTAACTTGTCTTGTTATCTCCTCTCTTGCTGTTTAGGAATAACACTGCTCTGAGAAACTGTAATGCATGTATTTTACATAATATACATATGCTTGAGTATAATTTTTACATTGTAGATAGGTATTCATGATTGGGATACTGGTTAGTCTTTGTCCATCCGAACCAACTAGAGGCTTGGGAAGAGAGAACATTATTAAGGAACTGCATCCACCCTATTCACCTGTGGGTATTGTATGTGGGCCATTTTCTAATTGTTAATTGATAAAGAAGGACACAGACCTCTCTGGAAAATGTCATCAATAGGCAGGTGAGTCTGGATGTTATATGAAAAGTAGCAGAGCAAGCCAGGAAAAGAAAACCTGTAATCAGCATTATTGCATGTGCTGATTTAGTGCCTTAGCCCAAATTCCTGTCTTGAGATCCTGTTCTGGCTTTGTGGTACGTCAAAACCCTCTTTCCTCTTCAGTTTAATTTTGATTAGTATTTTATCACAGCCACAAAAAAGTAGGGTAGAAGTATCAACCCTTAGCCTATATAAAAGTTTATGTATATCAGAGTATCCTCACGAGTAGACAAATGTCCCATGCTGTCATCTATAGATACATGGCAGTTCATTCCACCAGAGCCAGCATTTGAGAGTTCACACTGCTCCACCTCATGTCAAGATTTGTTCTTTCACTTTTGCCAGCTTGGTGGATAAAGTTTTAAAAGTATTTTACATGTCTGTGTACTTGAGAATTACTATATCATGAGAATAAAGCATGATGATTTTAAATTTTTTCTGCACTAAAGAAACACTTTACAATTACCCTTTTCAGATATATAGTAACATTTATATATACCATATGTATCCATAAATATTTATGTCATCTATCTATATTAACATATCTAATAATCTATATCTACCTCTTGTGAATAATTTTAAGGACTTTCTGCAAATATTGTATATGAAGTTGGGTTATATGCTTTAGAATATTATATATATATATATATATATATATATATATATATATATATATATATATATATTGGTATTTCAGTTTTAATTTTTTAATTGACAGGGAAATCATTATATAAGATGCATTGTATTCTCTGACTATATTTATATACCATTGAATAGTTTAATACAGATATTGAACTTATGTATGACTGAACATGCTCCTTTATTTTCTTTGTTTGTTTTGGTTTTTGGTTGTTCGAGACAGTGTTTCTCTGTATAGCCCTGGTTGTTCTGGAACTCACTCTGTAGACCAGGCTGGCCTCAAACTCAGAAATCTGCCTGCCTCTGCTTCCCAAGTGCTGGGATTAAAGGTGTGAGCCACCACTGCCCAGCAGCTCCTTTATTTACTTTTTGGAGACAAAAGTACATGAATTATTCCAGGCATAGTGTTAAATACCCACTATCCCAGCACTCAGAGGCTGAAGTAATAGAATAACGGATGGTTTAGGGCCAATCTGAGATATAGAGTAAGGCACTGTCCCAAACAGAGTATAAACCAAAACACTCCACTGTCTTCTTCATTGTCAAGCAAAAAAGTTATTATTATAAAGTATGGCATATGAAAGAACTCACCATGGTATACAATAAAAGCCTTTGTTTATTCTTTCTAACTGATGTTTTATATTGCTTGACTATACCTTAAATCCTACCCCATCTGCAGCATTTTTATAGGGCCCAATGATAAATATCTCTCTAAAACAATATTCTGGTTTTATTTTAGGGCACGTAAGTAACATATAGTATATGATGTTACCTCTATATTATGCAAAGCTTGTTAGAATAGGCTTGTAGGAATTTAGTTGTGGAGATGACATTTATGACACAACCTGTGCTATGTACATCAAATGGACTTATTTTCTAATTTGCATGGCTACCACTGCATTTTCATGGAATGGTCATTCCAGCTTTTGGTTTGACATCTCATCATTATTTGAACTTTTTGGAGGGTTTCTAAAACGTAACCATTGCATGCTTTTTAGTCTCTGTTCTTTTTATTTATTTTTTTAACTTTTAGTGGCATTACTTACAAAGGTAATATGGACAATTTAAAAAGCCAGATTTACATATTCTTTGATGTTTTCCTGGAAGCTCTGATTCTAAGTAAAACAGTGAGATAACTCAAAAATTGGTTTAATTGATCATATTTTACATGAAAATAGAATGCCTTTTAAAAAATAAGAGCTATGGATAGCATCGGGATATGCAATGTTTCTATTAGTTAGAAGAACAGAGAAAGTCATGCTACCATGACCAAAGGAAAACCTTTATTCTACATTCTTCAGTTTGACATGGTTAGTGAGGTGGGTCAGCATTGGTTTCAAAGAAAGAAATCTAATTAGTTTATTTGTTACCATTTTTAAATATAATTTTCATTTTCTCCCAGTGCTCTTTTTTCTGAAAATCCTTAATTAGTCTTATCTAGGCAACCCCTCGTGTCTTGTTTCATATGAGAAGTGTATATTACTATACAGAACACAGAATATATTTTGGTCATCATAACTCTCTTATTTTACAAACAAATGTATTTTGAATCAACAAATCAAAATTAATTTTTTACTCAAAATAATATTTTAATTCTCTATAATAATTATATTGGTATATTTTTCTTTAGCTCTTCCTTCTTTTCTCATTTCTCTTTCCTTTTCCCTCCTTTTCTTCCTGTATCTCTGTAATGCACAGTAAAGATACTGCAGTGTCCTGGCAGGTATCACACAGATTTTTGGTTCTCATATCTCAAACTTTTAAATATCTAAGGTATACACCCTATGACAAATATCATATTATATTTTTTTAAACTGAGTAGTGCATTAATGCTAGCTTTCTAGTTTTTCACCACTTTTTACTTACCTAGTTTTTATCAAACCCTTTTGCTTTCATATTCATTAAATATATTTTCTTGACATTTCTATCTTTTGGTAATATTATCTCATGATTTACATAATCTAAGACTGAATTTGTCATGTCTTATTGTTTTAAATATAGCTCCTTGAATTAAAACATATACAGAGGACATGAATTGAGACAAGTTAAGATTTAATTTTGGACTTTCCATATCAAGGTTAATGGCAATGAATGTGATGTTTTAATATATTTGTATGTTCTTATCTAAAAAAATAATTTATTTTCATTAGATTAAACAAATCAACTTCATAAGGAGTCATCTTATTTCCCAACTCTCCTAATTGTGAAATTCTTACGTTCATTTTGACATCATAGCACCGATGCTGGAATAATACTGATATGGTCAGAGTTTAATAAAACATTTACTAATTGAAAACAATTGGATGTTTCTTTTCAAACAAATAAGTTCTGTATTTATATTTCAGTTCAAGGTGAATTTTTTTTCTTGCCTTGGTTTTTCATTTTTAGCAGTTCTGAAGGAAGCAATGTCAAGACTTTATTTTGAGAGGGCAATTATCATCTTCTGAACATTTATTATAGGAGATGATTTTGACTAATTAGGTACAACATTCTTACACTTAAAGAAAAATAGTGAATAATCTAAATAAAACATGGCCACATTGTTATTCAGGGTGATAGATCATTAATATTTTTGAGCGTGTTTATGTGAATTCGAATTCCTACTCAATTTTTCTCTGTGATTTTGCCTTTAAATATTTTTGATATCTGCTTTCTTTATGTTTCCTGGGAAAACCCTTCAGACCATACATATGAAACATCAGGGGCTTACAGATGCAGAATTTGAACCCTTAGATGCCTGATTTTAAACTGAGTATTGATTGGCTTCTGCTTGACTCAGTCATTGTTTAGTAATTCACCCAAGGTAGATAAATGTGCTGCATGCTTTAATTAATTAAACACATTTCTATGGGATTACTGAGAAGAACTGACTGACTGACTTACAAGATAAGGATATGCCAGAAAAGTGAGAGAAATTCCTGTGTATAGAACGGTTTGTCTTTAAACCAGTTAGATTCAGTCTTGCTTTTCTATATCATAAGATAGCTATGACCCTCAGACATGGTACAAAGTCAGACTTAAAATAGCATATGAGATGAGAAAAGCCCATTCAATAAGAAAGAGTAGGTATGTACACTTTTATCTTTTTTTAGCTTTCTCTTCTATATGCATATTTTCTTGCTTTTGCTGACCCTATTATTTTCTTGCATTATATTTTCTTAGATATTCTGTACATCTAGTTAGCTTGACAGCTATTTATGATATAAACTAATGGGTGGTATCTCTTCTTTCACAATTCAATTTACCAACAAAATCTCCAGTATTTTCATAATAGATTTATATAGCTGATAATTATTTATGCAAATCAACAGTTGGAATAAATGTTGTATATAAAAACTAAAATTAAATCTTTGGTAATCAAATATCACTCTTTTTCTTACGTAGGAAAAATAAATACAAGTATACCTGATGCCAAGGACATATCCAGTGGTGAAAAATCAGTTTATGTTGGCTCTAGACTACAGCATTTTTTTTTAATTTAGCTGAGTTTAAATATTTATGTAACTCTATCTTATGACTCATTTTGAGTTTTATTTTTCATGTTTTTGAATATTGAAAGATGCTAATATTAGGAAAAACATATTTTACTAGCTCTAATGAGGACTTGGGATAAATGAGTTCAATATAGACAACTATTGTATTTTTTTCTTTCTTTTTGTAAGAAAGATTCCAAGATGCAGACTATAGTCATATAGTTAAAAGGACCAATCCCATTCAGTTCTTGAATCTGCCTTTAGAAACATAATTTCTTACAGTATTTACACAAAAGAGAATATGGTTCCTGTGTAATTTCAAATTGTGTTCAGTTAAACAATTATATGACTAATTATATTTAATATTGATCAGAAAAATAGTCCCTTCTTATACATTTATAAATGCACATAGTACAGGCCTTCTCTGATAAGAGAGAAGTTGTGGGTACAGTGGGGATGGGGAAGAGTAACAGTTGTATTATGTTAAATCTGAGAAAGACTTCCAGTTGGCAGTTTTTCTTTGCAGAATCCAGGGAAAGCTGAAGGCTTTTGTACAGTTCAAAAGTACATTGCACAGATACATCAGTTGTTGGTTGCCTGCAGGGAATCTCAGAAACTGGGGTGGTTGAAGAAGAGGTCTGTATCACAAAAGTCCAGGCTGTTGTGATGTGAATTTGTAAAGAAGAAAATACTTGTAAGCCCTTGAGAAGTTATTTATAAAATAGATTCATATTATTGGAGTGTCTTTTCAACATAGCACTTTTATGTCAACATCTTTTATTGATGCAATATCATATGTCATTCCTGTTTACCTTCTGATGACTCTTGTTCTCCAATAATTTGTTCTTCAATAAAGATTTACATGTACATCTTTAGAAACATAGCATTGCTTATTCTAATAGTTGCCAGTTAAAAAGTGCAGAGAAATATAAATGAATTATATATCACCATTATTCAATTATCATTTATACAATTAACATATTAAGTAATTTTAGCAATTTTCTATGTCTTTTAAAGGAGATTGCTTTAATAGAAAATATGACAAAAGGTAGCTGTCTTAACTAATATATCAGTACTTGCACTGAAATAACACTCTTACCCTTTCTATGAAAAAGATACAAGTGATATTTCTACTGTTAACTGAAATAATGTAATCAAAAGTTTTTTTAAAACTATACATTGTAGGGCAGATTTAAATTAGCATAGCTAAGTTTCTCAAGATGTCTTGTGTGGTGTGTCATAAATGTATTTTATAATACTTTTCTAAATTTGGCAAAGAGCACTAACATTGTTTTCTTTGCCAATCTCTTAGATTTAAAATCAAA
Source organism: Mus minutoides (assembly GCA_902729485.2). Lineage (NCBI taxonomy): Eukaryota > Metazoa > Chordata > Mammalia > Rodentia > Muridae > Mus > Mus minutoides. The sequence goes on along the minus strand of LR749828.1, from coordinate 875,497 downwards.
TAGCCATTTATTTTTTAAATTTTTTTCTCTTTATTAGATATTTTCTTCATTTACATTTCAAGTGTTATCCAGAAATTTCCCCATACCCTCCCCCATCCCCGCCCTGCTCCCCTACCCACCCCCTCCCACATAATAGCCAGATATTGATGCATTGTTATAATGTTGGGGTTTAGAAATGGCCTTCAGTATCTTATCTTGGCCTCATCATGTACTCACAAGAATATGAGATAAAAGGTGTTGAATCTAGATATAGTCTATCAAATTTGTCATGCTTAGTTGCCAGAGTAGGTACTGTGGCATACAGCAAGAGAAACATCAAAATGGGAATTGACTGTTGAATATTGTCCTGTGCCTGCTATAAAAAGTTCATGAAGTTTAAAAACTAGCTCAGTAGGTACGATCACTTCCTCTATAAGCATCGGCATCTGAGTTTAAACACACAACATCCAAATGAAAGTCCAGGCATAGCTTCGTGTGTCTGGATGTCAAGAACTTGGGACCAGACACAGGAGGATTGTGAGATCTCACAGACTTCAAGGTTTCCCCCCAAAATGTGAGCTTCTCTTTCATCAAGAGATCTACTTTCAAGACAGTAAGTGGAATGTACCAAAAAAATGGGGGTCACACTCTGGCTGCCACAGGTGCATAGAACTGCACAGCCACCCACCTGAGCACCTGTGTGCTTGGTCACTCTCTTCCTTCCCCACAGAAAATTTGACTGTTTTCTATTTTAAGACTTTTTACTGTCAAATTAGTAAATATCTACAATATTCTCTCTCTTTTTTTTTTTTCCTACTCAGATCATTTAATAATGTCAAGTACTGCCCATTACCCATGTAAAGGTTGCAATTTTGGCTAAACCTTTAAGAAGCTCATCTAATGTATTCTGATTGTGTTTAGCCCCTCTATGCAGATCTCAGGAACAAAGGAGAAAATTACTTTAGTGTTGAACTTCCTTAAGAATCAACCTTCTTTTGTGTGAAGAATGTAGACTGAGAATGTAGACATGAAAATAGAAAGGGATCCCTTAAGGAAAATAATCCACAAGAGGTGGGAAAAGTACATGAGAAAGTGATGGCGTACGAGAATAGATCAAGTACATTGCATACATACTAACACAAAGGCAGGCATTCCGTACAATTTATGTACCTCTTATTTTTTCAAGTTAATATATGCTAATAAAATAAGTGGACAAACTAGGGAGATAACTTCATCGGGGATGTGCTTGTCTTACAAATATAAGAACCTAATATTCTTGATTCCAAGATTCAATCCTTGAAATCCATGTCCAAACAAACAACAGATAAAGGGCAGATCGGAGCCTCAGCTTCCATGTAAAAACAAACAGCACATGTGAACAGCTGTGATATGGTGTATGTGTAATCCCATGGCTGGTGTGTTAGAGATAGGCGGATTCGTGGGGATCACTGGGTCCCTGTGATCCAGCCAGCAGAGGATCTTATTTTTATCTTAAGCCTCTATTCCCAATCTTCAAAGAGAGTTAGCCTCCACTTCAGTCTTGAAATGTCTATTATAATGCCTGGTTACATGGCTGTAAACTTCTAACATTCAAATGTCACATTCTGATGCTAGTATCAGCATAGTTAGAAATGCCTCCTCAAGATGGCTGCCATGCTTCAGTGCTGTGCTTCAGAGAAGGCTCAGAGGCCCCTCAATGACACAATTTTTAACTTTACTTATTATTTCAATAAGACCAGAGATTATTTTATTTTCCATTATTTTAGCTACAGAACACTGTGCGCTATTACTAAGCAAAAATACTTATGGAATGAATGGCACATTAAGCCATTACTAGTCATTATCATACTCACTTAGGAGCTGCTGTGATGGAATTAGATTCTAAGAAGCGGGAGGCTCAAAGGAAGAGATGCTTAGAGTGAGGTTCACCTTTAGCACATCCTGATGTATATAAATGAGAAGGTCCATGCAGAAAGAGTAATGTGATAATAATAAAAATTCCTTAGTGACACTTAGAATACCGTAAGAGGCTTCTCACATCTGCCATTGTAAAATCCAGTTCCAATTCAATGCAATATTAATCTAGCATGTGTGTGTGTGTGTGTGTGTGTGTGTGTGTGTGTGTGTGTGTGTTATACATGGATGTATATGTTTGCATGCGTATGCATACATGGAGGTCAGAGGTTCAGATAGTCTATTTCCTTCTACTAATTTCAATATTAATTTTCAAGAAAGATTCTCTGAATCTTGTTTTTGCTATTTCACCTACACTAGCTGGCCAGTGTGCTCAAGGACATGTCTGTCTCTGCATCCCTTACCACAACCCACTGAGGAAATAAGTGTCTATGACCACATCTGGGTCTACACAGTGGCTAGGTGTCTGACCTCAGACTTTAATGCTTGCATAGCACACAGTTTACCTATTGGTTTTTCTACTGCCTAATAGCTATATAAGATCATGAAAAAATGTCATTGACACATATCAAACCGACAAGAAGTGTTTTGGATAATGTTATAGTTCACAAATTGTTAAGCCTTATAGCTTGGGTTTCAAATATATCAAACTTAGTATTGATTATCTGCCATTCACTCCATGTTAACAGTGCTATGTTACCTTTTTATGATATTTTTTAAAAGGCAAATTATCTTTCTTTTACCTTTTAACTTATCTGAAATGTATCTAGATTTAAATAAGTGACACATCACTATATACTTGTTTTACAACATTCTTCATGAGAGAGTATCATTTTTGGACTGCTTATGCTGTACTACACAGTGAGAATATATTTATGATCTCTGTGTCATCACAGTAATAGCATGCTTAGGATACAGAGGGGTGGAGTGAGGGAGAGGGCGGGAGAGCGAGAGTGAGAGAGAGATGGAGAGAAGGAAAAAGAGAAGGAGGAAGGGAGGAATGGAGGGAGGGAGGGAGGGAGGGAGGAAAGGAGAGAAGGAGAGGGAGGGAGGGAGGGAGGAAGGAAGGGAGGGAGGGAGAGAGTGAGACAGAGAGACAGAGAGAAAGAGAGAGAGAAAGAAAGTTGGGGAAAGAGATAAACAGAGAGACAGAGAGATGGAGAGAGGGGGAGAAAGAGAGAAGAGAGAGTAAGGGAAGGAGGGAGAGAGAGAGGAAGAGAGAGGGAGAGAGAGGGAGGGAGGGGCAGATATTATTTGAAAATGCTAGATCTTCAAGTCCTTTGGGTTGACAGTCCAGGAAACATTCAGTAGTGTGCAGCTCTGGGTTTCCTCTAAGATCTTATTTCCAATTCTGGTTGTCATCCATTGTGTTTAATGGACAACTTGCTCACTCTATCTGAGCTTCAACCTATTTCAGAGACTTAATATAGAAATTAAATCAGATATTATGATCTACACTGTTTGCCCTTTTTGCTGGAACATAAGATGTATGTACTCAGTACATAATAGTTCTTGCTATAACTGTTTACCATTACTCCCAATAAATATCCAGAATTATGGACTGTTAACAGATAACTACTATTATAAGAGTTTTACTTTAAAACTTAGGGTTACATGTAAAAAAACAGACTCTTCTAAAACACATGTAATACACATGTACATATAAGTATACTTCACATATAGATGAAATGTATCTGAATATATATCAGAGAAAATTGACTCGCTAAAAGAAATACACTGGTTTCATGCATATTCAGAAACTTGGATTGGCCCGATAAACAAAGAATCCATAGTCCCTTGTGGGTCTTCCTTTCCTTGAAGTCCTTGTCTGAGTGATTAGAATCAGCAGAAACAGGATTCAGATAGTGGTGAAGGTGATGGAATATGTATTCCCTTCCAGGAGGCAGCTTCAGTGAGACAACTGTACTTTTTCATTGTTCCAGAGGTCAGGTGTATGGGTGGAAATGGCTCCTAAGTGTATGAGTGGAAAGGGCTGATTGGTTAGAACACAATATCTACTTATCGTATGGGCAGGAGAAAGTGCAAGATTCATATGCTGAATCATGCAGACCTTGCAGGAAGCTCTTTTCAGGGTTTTCCTCCAAATAATGTCAGGCATTTGTACACAAGTCACTCTCCAAACAAGGTCAGATAGAGAAACCCTGATGAGAAAGAGAAACCTGCATTTTCCATTGAGCTAGGAGAGCTATCCTGACATAGTGGACTATAACTTTAATAGGAGAGTTCTCCAACAATTCCTCATACTTTCCTCTCCATATCTACCGCTTCACCATTTGCTTCCACTTGTCTTATATAACAGGAATTTTCAACTAGATCCTGTCCTTCATGGATTCTAAATGAAATGAGTTTCACTGTAGGTGAACTCAGACATGTTTTAAGCTCCTGACTGGGAATGTTTTGGATTTGGTTTTGAGTGTGCGTGCATTCTTGCTTGCTTGCATGGTGTGCATGTGTTGAGATATCTTAGAGACAGACCCCAAGTCTAATCTTGAAATTTATGTATGCTTCCTATATACCTTCTCCTTGTGTCTAGAAAGTTACTTTTTGCATTGTTTTTAGTGTGTGTGTATGTGTGTGTGTGTGCGTGCATGTGCATACATGTTTGTGTGTGTGTTTTGAATGACATGTGCCCTTCAGTGACTTGTGAAATTCTCTACTTGGGGAGTCATGTTGAGGCTCATAAAGTTTCAGAGACTTATATTATATTAATGTTTTGAGACATATTTCAAATTAAGGATGCTCATAGAGTAAATAGCATCTACTGTGATTCTATTTACTTTACTCAGGGCATTCAAAAATATTGTTTAAACCTGGATTCATAGATATAGTGTTTTACTCTAATAGAATACAATATACTGGGAAATTCAAATGAAAGAGAAATGTACTGGGTGGTCCAATACCACGTTAGAATGTATTTAAGAAAGCCTTGTATTTAAGAAAACATTTAAGAAAGCTTTGAGATGCATTGCTGATAGCTGAAGGAAATGACATAGAGAAAGGAGAGAGGTACAACCCACACTGTCAAATGGGTCCCCATGAAGTCTCTCCCTTGAATATGATGCTTACATTGGTATCACCTGTCAAACTGTCCACCAAAGCTATTAAAGGCAATTACATTCCTACATGTGTTTCAGAGAAGAAATGCGTACCACTGGAGTGGGATTTGCAAACTCTCATGGCACCCAAGTCGGCTAAGAATGTTTTTCTGAATTTATATTTTAAGTAATTTATTTAAATTATAAATTTCTTTAGAGATTTTCTAAAGAAGCATAGTTTAGTTTCTCTACTAAAATATAAATAATAGCCTATCAGTCCTCAGTGTAAAGGCTAAATATACATGGGATAAAATTCTAAATCTTGAAGGGTCCGAAAACCAGTCACATGTCTAGCCTTATTACCTTATCTGTTTCCACAAGTTCTATTTCTGTGGGAACCTCAGATTCATATATCTGGATTTGAAGTATTTCTGATTATGTGCCTATTTTCCCTCTTCCATTCCTCATATATGACCACTCATGTTCTCTGTCTAAAGAACACATGCTGGCGTACATTCACAATCAGATTGTGAAGAAAAATCAGTCAATAGAAGACGATGTAACAATGACAAAATGATTTTCTGCTTGAATTGGGCTCTACTCTATGTGATGTAGGAGAAAACAAACAAGGAACTATTTTTCTTTAGTTAAGTCCAGTCAGATATTTTTCCAAGTTTCCTAATGCTACAGATTTCACATGTGTATGGAATGAAACTGGTGGCTTTCTCATCCAGCATCATCCAACGTTTCAGTGTTTTGTGATCTGCTTGCTCAGCTACAACACATGTTAACTTTCTGACTCTGGCTTTTCATTCTTGAACATTTATGATTTTTTTGAATGGTTTTTAGCAATAAGTTTTACATGATTTATAGAAAAGCAATAAGTATATTCGATGTCCTTTTAGAACTTTATTTTATTTTTAACTATAAACATATGTGTGTGTCTCTCTATGCATTTATGTATGTGCATGTGTTAGTGCACATGTCGTGTTGAGTCAAGAATGTATGAGATCCTGTGGTGCAGGTGTTGTAGGCTGCTCTCCATGTGCTTCCGAACTGAACTTGGATCCTCTGCAAAAGCAATGTGAGTTAATAAATTCTGATCAGTCTAACTGGCCTCCTCTGTTTTTATTTTTTCTGTAACTGTGCAATTTGTATTAGAATATCCATATACACTTGCCTATATGTATGTATACATGTATGTATATGATATATATATATATATATATATATATATATATATATATATATATATATATATATGGTTGCAAGGTACCTTTGAAAAGAGGAAAAGAAATATTCTTTAATACAGAAATTCCAAGTGTAAGGCTATGATCTCTGTTCTACACCTGTTAGTTCCCTGCCTACCTTGGGTGTGAGGGTGAAGATAAAAGCTTTGAAATTTCACAATTAGCGCATATCCAGCTCTAATGTGTGTCTGCCTGTAAAATAGTTCCACAAGAGGATGAAAAACATACAAATGTATAATATCTTTCTGCTTTGATTAATTGACATTTTAAGAATAGTGTTAGGTTTATAGAAAAACATGACTATTTAATAGACAGAGGTCCCATTATCTACCACCAAATGTAGTTTCTCCCATTATTGTTATCTCACATTAGTGAAGTATATCAGCTGCTTTTCCACTTCTGTGGTAGAAATAATGACCAAAGCAAATTATTGAAAACCGTTTATTTTGGCTTATGGTTCCAGAGGGATAACAATCCATCTTGTCGAGACAGCAAGGCAGCAAGCAGCAAGCACGGTAGCTGGATCAAGAAACTGAGAGATCACGTCTTCAACCGCAATCGTAAAGCAGAGAGCCAAAAGTGAAATGAAGTGAGGTTAGGTTTATGCTTTCTCAAAGGCTGTCTGCAGGCCCCAGTGAATTCCTACCTCCATCCAGACCTACCCCACCCCTGCAAAAGTGCTACAAAATATAGACCAAGTGTTCATATATTTGAGCTTATGGAGGACATTCTCATTCAAACCCCCACATGTAGTATTTTTTTTTACCACAAAGATGAACCAATAATGGAACTTTATTAATAGTATGATTCAGAATTTATATTGGAATTCCTTCTTTCTGTTGTATAGGTCTTTGAGCTTATATATATCTATATCTATATCTCTATCTATCTCTCTCTATCTATCTATCTATCTATCTATCTATCTATCTATCTATCTATCTATCTATCTATCTATCTATCTATATTCACTATTACAGTGACCTATGGGGAGTAGTGTGTCAACTCTAAACATTCCCTGAACTCCACCTCCTTGTTTCCCAGTGCATCTCTGGAACTCACTGAACTTACTATGCCATAGTTTTGTCATTTCGAGAGTAACATAGTATTGAGCTTTTCACTCTGACTTGATTGTCATTATGTATCTGAGATTCTTCCATGCCTCTTTATTTCCCAGATGTGTCACTTGAATAGTACTCTAATTCCAGAATTTCACAGGAATTTTTTTCAAACAGTTCATTTATTGAAGGTGAACAGATTGCTCCAATGTTTTCACAATTACAAAAAACAAAACAAAACAAAACAAAACAAAAAACTGAAAGGGAAGCTTTTGTGCACATTCTTCTCTCTCTCTCTCTCTCTCTCTTTCTTTCTTTCTCTCTCTCTCTCTCTCTCTCTCTCTCTCTCTCTCTCTCTCTTTCTCTCCTTAGCTCTTTCTATTTTTATTATTTTGTTTTTACTTAACCACCTGTAGCGTCACTACTAATTTTTGTCCTAAGGCCATGTTTATATATAATTTCCAATGATTTCCAATGTTAGTGCACATTAAGATCTTTTCACCTTTTATAAATAATCCATTTTATGAAGCAGAATAAGATTAACCATGCTTATTTGCATTTCAGTAATCATTCTGAAAATACGTAAAAAACTTACCAAACAGTCTTATGAATTTAGTATTTACTGCTCAATTACAATGTGTTGTTAATTTGAATCTAAACTGGTGGAAGAGAAATTATGACTCAAAGAAGGTACAGTGTACAGTTGACCCTCTCACTAGGAGCATACCCTGTTTTCTACATAGTGAGGGAATTATTAATACCTCAACAGCCTTAAAAGCACAGAAGTAACAGGTTATGAAATACAGTAGAGCAATGCGGATTTATGTGTTTTATATTGTTTTTCAGTATACATTTATTGTGCCCTTATATCTGAGTCAAGATCCTATTGGGTTCTCATATGTCAGTTCCTACTGTTCAAACAAGTGGGCCATTTTATCTATTTATTTATTTATTTATTTATTTATTTATTTATTTATTTATCTTTTATTTATTTTTTATTTTTTCACACTCCAGATTTTATTTCTTGCCCCATTCACCCTCCAACAGTTCCACACCACATACCTCCTCCACATGCCCCTGTCTCCACAAGGATGTTCCATGTCAACCCCACACTCCTACTGACCTCTAAATACCCTGGGGTCTCTAGTCTCTTGAGGGTTAGGTGCATTATCTCTGATTGAACACAGACCCAGCTTTCCTCTGCTGTATATGTGTTTGGGGCCTCAAATCAGCTGGTGTATGCTGCCTGATTGGTGTTCCAGTGTTTGAAGGATCTCGGAGGTCCAGGTTAATTGAGACTGCTGGTCCTCCTACAGGGTTGCCCTCATCATCATCTTCTTTCAGATGTTCCCTAATTCAACCACAGGGGTCAGCAGTTTCTGTCCATTGGTTGAGTGCAAATATCTGCATGGGACTCTTTCAGCTGCTTGTTGGGTCTTTAGGAGGGCAGTCATGATAGATCCCTTTTTGTGAGCCTCAGTAATACTGTCAGGCCTTACAACCTCCCCTTCAGCTGGATCCCACTTTGGGACTGTCTCTGGCCCCTTTTTTCCTCAGGCTCCTCTCTATTTCCATTCCTGTAATTCTTTCAGAAAGGAACAATTATGGGTCAGAGATGTGACTGTGGGATGTCAGCCCTCTCCCTCATTTGATGCCCTGTCTTCCTGCTGGGCCCTACCTCTCCCTACTATCAGGCATTTCATCTAAGCTCCTTCCCTTTGAGAGTACTGAGAGTCTTTAAGTCCCAGGTCTCTGGTACATTCTGGGGGGCCCCCCAACCTCCTACCTGCTGAGTTTGCCTGTTTTCATTTTTTTCTGCTGGCCCTCAAGGATTCAGTCCTTTTTTTCTCACCCAATACCAGATCAGATTCTTCTCTTCTCCCCTCTCCCGCTCCCCCCTTCCACTTTAGCTCCCAGGTTCTTTCCTCCCTCCCTCCTACCTAGCAGGCAAATTGATGGAACTAGAAAATATCCTAAGTGAGGAAACTCAGACTCAAAAGGACATGTACGGTATGTGCTCACTAATAAGTGGCTGTTAGCAAAAACTTAAACAACAACAACAACAACACAGTCCACAGAACTCAAAAAGGTCAACAACAAGCTGAAGGGCCCAAGAGAGCATGCTTCAGTCTCACTTAGGGGGGAGAAGAAATCAGTGGTCCTTAAACCTTTTATGTATTATAAATGTGTTTTATGCTATCTTGATTTTATTATGAAATGAAGGTATATAATATTTCTTGATTAAGATGCTTAGACATTTATATAGTAAGTATATGTATACATTGGATAGCATTGAGAATAATAGTTACAAATTATAAGTAATGTTAATGCTTTTACTGGAGTCTCATAGTGTAAGGATTGTATGACTGTTAATTCATTGATAACATTTTATAAAACAGTATGAAACTCCTGGTTAAAAACTGGCAAATCAAAATGCATGTCTTGATTCCTAAATAACTAGAATAGGAACCATGCAGAAAATAGAGTTACTTTCAAGAACTAAATAAGTGTGAATATTTTTATACTTAAGGCATATCTGTAAGAAGTTGCAGGACAGCTAAGTACCTAGTTCCTTCCTAGGATAAGTGCCTCTCATCTATTACCATGACTAATTGTAGGAAATGCAAATTTCTGTAACCTTCAGCAACAATAATATTCCTGTTCATAGTTTAAAAGTGAATTTATTTGTTTCTATTTCCCAGTATAATACATTTTTTTTATTTTACCATAAAATAAGCTCAACTGTTAAGAAATAATATTTGGCATCAGATTCAAATTACATGTAAAGTGATAGAATTAGTTAGCTAATAACATCATAAATAAATCCAGGACTGCTGCCATATGAAAACTTGAGAGACACAGCATGAGGTAGTCATAATCTGCTTTACTTGTTTAATGTTACACGCTAGCAGTGGTTCACTACGTTACTAACATATAACTATGAACATGCACACTGGATTTATTGCTGCAAATCTGCCAAACATAAGGGCTGGTTATTTTCTTTATCAATAATACAAAGAATAAGTTAATATAATTGGCAACCAGTTACCATGGTGCCTTTAGCAGAGCGCTGTCAAGTGAGTGTACCACTATCTGAGCGCTTCCAGTGACAGTGCCTCTAGCAGAGCACTGTCCAGTGAGTGTACAGTTGGTGCTACTGCTCCCCCATCTCATTTTTATTTCCCATGTTCTTTGGAGCTCGGATCTTCTTTCTTGGCTTCTCTACCTGGCAGCATTGTCTTTTACCTTTTCTTCCGTACCCTTTTGCTTTCTGTATAACTTTTTTTTTCAATTTTTTATTAGATATTTTCTTTTTTTTTTCAATTTTTTATTAGATATTTTCTTAATTTACATTTCAAATGCTATCCCGAAAGTCCCCTCTCCCCTCTCCCGCCCTGCTCCCCTGCCCACCCACTCCCACTTCTTGGCCCTGGCGTTCCCCTGTATTGGGGCATATAAAGATTGCAGTACCAAGGGGCCTCTCCTCCCAATGATGGCCAACTAGGCCATCTTCTGCTACATATGGAGCTAGAGACACGAGTTCTGGGGATTCTGGTTAGTTCATATTGTTGTTCCTCTTCTAGGGTTGCAGATCCCTTCAGCTCCTGTGGTTCTATCTCTAGCTTCTCCATTGTGGGCCCCGTGCTCCATCTTATAGATGACTGTGAGCATCCACTTCTGTATGAGACAGCTATATCAGGGTCCCTTCAGTAAACACTTGCTGTCCTATGCAATAGTGTCTGAGTTTAGTGACTGATTATGGGATGGATCCCCCGGTGGGTTAGTCTCTGTATTGTCCATCCTTTCGTCTTAGCTCTAAGTTTTGTCTCTGTAACTCCTTTCATGGGTATTTTGTTTCCTATTCAAAGGAGGAATGAAGTATCCAGGAGCTGGTCTTCCTTCTTGATATTCTTGTGTTTTGCAAATTGTATCTTGGGTATTCTAAGTTTCTGGGCTAATATCCATTTATCAGTGAGCGCATATCCAATGACTTCTTTTGTGATTGGGGTACCTCACTAAGGATTATATCCTCCAGATACATCCATTTGCCCAAGAATTTTTAAATCCTGTGCCCTTTATTTTCTTCAGTCTTTTTAGAATCTGTACTCTCCTTTGATTTCCTCTTATGTGTTACTTCTTAATGTCCTGTCACTCCATTGATTTTCTTTTTGCTTTTCCCTGTATCCATTTTGTTTATGAGGTAAATCTAAAGTTCAACATGAGTTGCACCAACAACTTAATACACCCTTTGACATAAAAGAGTATAGCAATGTTTACTAAAATTTTGCAGGATACAGAAAGATTGTGAGACAAGTATCTTAACTTTATCTTGATATTTGTATGCTGTTTTTTATTGTTTAAAAAGTATTCTTATGTATAGCAAGTTCATTTTGTTCTATCTATCTATCTATCTATCTATCTATCTATCTATCTATCTATTCACATTACATCCAGATTACATCTGTCCTAACTCCTCTCTCCCAGTTGAACTCCCCCCCATCTCTCTTTTTCCATTCCCCCTTACCTTCTTCACAGAGGAAGGGACACCCTCTGGAAAGTCCCGGCCCCCTGTACCAACCCACTCTTGCGTATCAAGTCTCATTAGGATTAAGTGCATCCTCTCCCACTGAGGCCAGACAAGGCAGCCCAGTTAGGCGAAAGGGAACCCAAATAGAGGCAAGAGTGTCAGAGTCAGCTCCTGCTCCAGCTGTTAGGGGATGCACAAGGAGACCATGCTGCACATCTGCTACATATGTGTAGGTGGCCTAGGGTAGCTCTATGAATTTCATCCTGGCAGGATGGTCCTTAATGCATCCCACAAAACAGAATATACAGAGGGATAATAAGTTCCAGATCCGCTTTGCTACCTACGAGTTATAGGCCAGCCTGAGTTACAACATGAAAAGTCCATCTCAGTGAAACCACCAGCTGACATCGAGGTCAGTGAATAGCATTCACTGGGCCAAATGACCAAGATGTTGGCACTGCTACATGTCAGTTCTGCATCTCCTGCAACTGTCAATGGTTACGATTATGTGTCTGCTGTTAGATTTTTCCCTCATTTTGTTTCTAATCCTCTATCAGCCTTTGCTTTACTGTTTTTCTTGGATCTATTTAGTAAAAGTTCGTTTTTGTTTTGTTTTTCTAATTAAAACACCTTAATCAAAGTAGGAATCAACCACTCAGATGCTTCAGTTTGTTTATACCCCGGCTCATTTCTGTCTGTTTTCTTATTGATTTCCCCCACCTTGCTCTTCATGGAGGACAGCTGTTTTCTGGTGAATACCTAGGAAGGTTCAGTTTGTTTGGTGGCTTTCTGGATGCAGACAGTAGATGAACCAGTGCTGCTTTTGTGACAGCTTCACTATCTTCTTGAAAAGGAACAAAGCAGGTGCAGCACTAGAGTAACTTTAGAGTCAAACAACAGCTGGAAGCTCTTTAAAGAGCAAGAGGGGGGACTGTCTGTCAGACAGCTTTTTAAAGGCCGGTGCATTCAAGTTCTAATGTGAAGAAGATCTCTGACACTTGGAATCCCAGATTTGAATCCTGGCGTTGGCACTGCCTCTTTTTTTTTTTTTTTTTTTTTTTTTTTTTTTTTTTTTTTGGTTTTGTTTTGAGGTCTATAAAAGTCATTTCAAGCTCTTCAGGCCTCCACGTGTTTTCATTTTAAAACTAACAGCTTCAGTGCCTTTTCCAAGGGAGACTTCAGATTAATGTTACAGAAACATTGGAGACTTGGTTCAATGGATGGAGACAGACAGCAGTGGGTTTGAATCATGTCTTTGTGGTAAAAGGTCAAACTACTTAATCTCTAATTTGCATATATAATATACAGATATATAATTATACTTTCCTAATTAGATGTCTTGAGGATTAAATGAGACAATACATATAAAATGCTCAGCCATTGCCGGCCTCACCCATAATAAGAATGCAATAAATTTTATATAGTTTTATTACTATTTAATGGATGTTTAACAACTCTAACCAATGCTTTTATGGCTCTCTATTAACTGCATCTACTCCTTTTACTTCTGAGGCTACCAGAGATTCTTTTCTATGATTTTAAGGACTTCATTTACATTTTCAATCAGTCTGTCTCAAGTTCCATCACATGATTGACAGATAAAAGTTAAGCCCTGATGCTTACAGAATCCCTGGAATTTCTGCTGATCAGCTACTTGCATCCTATCTTATTTTCAAGACTAAATTGCAGAGTCTCTATCAAATAAACTTTATTTTCTTATTTCATATAAATTTATAAGCAATGATTACTAAACAGATACTGCAGGTAAAATTCTTTTTTTTTTAAATTAGATATTTCTTTATTTACATTTCAAATGTTATCCCCTTTCCTGGTATCCCTCCCAAAACTCCCTCCTTTTATCCCTCCCCCCTCCCCCTGCTCAGCAACCTACCCACTTCTGCTTCCTGGCCCTGGCATTCCCCTATGCTGGGGCATAGAACCTTCACAGGACACAGGGCCTCTCCTCCCATTGATGACTGACTAGGCCATCTTCTGCTGCATATGTAGCTGGAGCCATGAGTCCCACCATGTGTATTCTTTAGTTGGTGGTTTAGTCCCAGGGATCTCTGGGAGGTACTGGCTAGTTCATATTGTTGTTCCTCCTATGGAGCTGTAAACTCCTTCAGATCCTTGGGTACTTTCTCTAGCTCCTTCATTGAGTACCCTGTGCTCAGTCCAATGGATGGCTGTATCTGGTTTCCTTCTTTGTCATTCCCAGGCTCTCCCTTTCTCAGTTTATAGAATTGTGTACAGTCCAGTGAAAAGTTTCTGTTAATCAACCATTCTTTAAGTAACAAGATCTCATTATAATCAACTTATTAAGAGAAATCATGCTTGCTTAGGATCTTCAAGATTTTTAGCCATGATGATCAACCCTGTGTCTATAGGTGTGTAGCAAAGTAGCTTTACCATCTTTCAATAGAGCCATTTTCTATAGTACCAGGTTTTTAACATATGGATATTGAAAAACATTTAAGTGGCAAACTACTACAAGTAGTTTAGAAGTTCCTGAACAAATTACATGTGTGACATCTTTTGAATAAGTGACACAACTCATCATTTGGCTTGCAAACTTTAGGAGTATAGTTACTTTTCTATTTTTTTTTTTTTTTCTGCTCTGACTTCCAACTTTATAGTTCCTTGCTCCTGTTCCCAGTTCTTTGCCCCACTGCCACTGGCAACACACTTTCTCAATTTGAAATATCTTCTTAATTTTTATGTTCATTCCTTATATTTAACTTAATCCCCTTCTAAACTTTTCTCTGATGGTACAGGACTAATTAATCATTTCTATTAGGAACTTCTTAACTGAATCAGTGCTGTAATAGGAATATTACATTTGTCATGTGAAAACAGCATATTTTTCTTTCCATTTACCTCTCTCCAGTAGAAGAAGATCCTTTTATCTATCTTTCCTTATAAATAAGTGTGTTTGGTAGAGATATGGTATCCAAACATGCAAGTTAACAGCTTAATAAACTCATTGAAAAATCATTGTTATTTTAAGACTACATTTATTTGAATACTACATCTTGTTTATTATCATTATATATGAAAGGCATATACTATTCAATTATTTTAAAATTTCTAACAGGTCTTTAAAAATAGCATGTATATCACAAAAACACACACATGATATGTACTCACTGGTAAGCATATATTAGCCCAGAAACTTAGACTACCCAAGATACAATTTGCAGAACACATGAATGAAGAAAATATCTAATAATAATGAAAAAAATCACAGTAGTACATTTATCCTCTAAATGATTATCATGTTTTTGTTCAACAGTCTAAGTTTCCAATGCTTATTCTTGTCAAGATTTTCAAGTCAAAATATACATATTTAAGGACAAGCATAAAAAAATACCATCTATATTTTATACTCATTGCTTGACTAGGTTCACTATAGGCACAGTGTAACTTTTCAGGGGCAGTTCTGAGTAGAGACTCACATTGCCCTACATAGCCATGGGTAACTCCATAAGGAGTGAGCCAGCATTTGACACGAAAAATTGCAGTATAAGTCATCTGTTCCTCCATTTCCCATTTCATAATAGGGGGTGGGTGATATCTCATAAAGCTATTGGAAGATTTACAAGCCAGCATGTTAGCTTACATGGCTTCTGAC
This sequence comes from Mus minutoides, assembly GCA_902729485.2. Classification (NCBI taxonomy): domain Eukaryota; kingdom Metazoa; phylum Chordata; class Mammalia; order Rodentia; family Muridae; genus Mus; species Mus minutoides. Next base: position 860,084 of record LR749828.1, on the reverse strand, counting down.
TTTTAACAACTTACTTTCTTACACTTGGTTTTTGAGTATACTTTACTACTACAGGGACTTGGGGATGAGATGACTGAGATGGAGGCTTTCCCCTTTTGATTTATTTTCCTGCGCTCTATATACTGGAACAGATACAGAAAGATCCAGTCACATTTGCTACTCTAAAGGGATCACAGTCTTGTAATTGATTAATACCTGGCCAAGTGAACAAACATACAATTTCAGTTTCAAATGAATATAAAATATAGGGACATCTCCAGTTTCTGTAAAATATTATTTATTTGAAGTATCTGAATTGCTTGTCTATATTCTATTTTTCATCTCCTAAGGTACATTAAAGATCATGCTGTAGTTTCCCTTCCATCTGAAGACTTTACAGGTGGTTTGAATAAATTCAACACAATTCTAATTCAGGAGGAAGATGTTGAAAAAAAAAAACTATGAATTATTTTTCTTTTATACAAATACAACCAACAGGAAACTCCTATGTTTGGAAAAAAAAAAAAAACAGAGTACTTTTAGAGTTATATCCTGATTTGGCCACTTTTGGCTTAATTTCCTCCCAGTTCTGCCCTTTGTCCATTTAATTCATGCTTTATAATCTTTATTTATTATGTAGATGATCTAGCCACTAACACACAATCTGAAAAAAATTAGGATGAGCAAGAATGCTGTATCTGACAGAGCTTAAATGAGGTCTTTAAGAATTATGTTTTGTCTCTGAGGATAATCAAAAATTGATTATATTCTTATATCTATCAAATTGTTTCCTATAATATATCTCTTCCAAATATAGAGAGCAACTCTTATATGGAAGAATAAAATGACACATTCATATTTTAAGTATGCTCATGATTACAAGAAATACCATTCTGGGCCTGTTCTAGAAGGCCCTTGTCCATCTGAGGTGTCTGCTGGATACAGGCATTGGCCTTGTCCCTGCTGTCACATGACCACATTAAACTTTAACTTTTTTTTTTTTATATATTATAATAGATTTTCATTAGTTATCTCCGACCCCTCTCCCCTTTCCAATGCCTCCTATCCATCTGACCTTGCACTCTCTCCAAACATGGCCTCTTCTATCATCTTTACATATGTATGGGGGCCAAATACTATCTTCTTCTTCCACTTCCTACTCCTCCCCCTCCTCCCCTTCTTCTTCTTTTTCTTCATTTGCTACTCCATGATGGAAATAAAATTAGAAATACTATCCTATAAAATGAAGGAATTTTAGGGTCCATTTTACTAACTATTCACTTCTAATTAATTTATTTTACATAACGACCAACCCTGGACAATCTTATATAAATGATCAGTTAGCTTCTGTTTGTGTATCTGTGATTATGTGTGTCTCTGTGTTTGTGTCTCTCAATTATATGCTTATGTGCATGTGTGTATATGTATACATGGAGGCCAGAGGTTGATGTTGAGTGTCTTTCTGCATTTATTTCCACCTTATTGCCTGAGATATGATTACTCACTAAATGTGACACTTCTTAATTCAGCGACATTGGCTGGTTTACTTTCCCCTTTCTCTAAGGAATTCATTTGCATGCGGCAAGTGGTATTTTGACTAAGCCATCTCCTTATACCTTTAGATAATTTTGTTGTTGTTTTTTATTTTAAAAAAGAAAACAACATGTGTGTACGTGTGTGTGTGTGTGTGTGTGTGTGTGTGTGTGTGTGTGTGTATGTGTGTGTGTGCCTATGTGCAATCTGGTGATTCTGTATGGCTGAATTACAGCATGCAGGTTGTTGGGATTGGACTCAAAACCTCATGCTTGTTGGCAAGCACTCTCTGTTACTGAGTCATTTATCAGTTCCAGTTAATAATAACAACTAACAGCCTAGTTCATGGTACACATGGTTCATTATAAGTGGATCTCATTTTATTTCATTTTCATTGATGCTCACTTACAAATAACCTGTTGCTTCAAAAAAGTTTTTCAGGGTATTGGGTTGCATTTTGGATTATATTATTTATTCTTATCCAGACCTATTAGTGGAAGTTGCACCCTGAATGACATTTTGCACATCATCAATTATTTGAAATAGTTATTATATTTCTATTTTGTGCCTTCTTTGTGTTCTATATTTCAGACTAATAAGAAATAATCTTTGCTGAAATGGCACATAACAAGTTTTCATGCTCACTTCCTTTTGCTTTAGCAGCTTTAATGGGGAATAATTTTCATAGCTTAATAACTATTTTAAATTGTGTAGCTTACCATAGCAATTGATTTTTCCACATTCTGGTTTTACATCCTGTATTAGTTACTTTTCTTTTGCTGTGACAAAACATCATAATAGAAGCAGCTTACAGAAGGAAGAGTTTATTTAGCCCTAATGGTTCCAGACTGATAAGAACACATCACAGAAGGGAGGCATAGCAGCCAAGTGCAGACATGGTAATAGGAACTGAAAGAAGAACTCACTTTCTCACAAGCACAGAGCAGAGGAAGGAAACTGAAGGTAAGGTGAAGCATGGCATTCTTCCTCCATCAAGTGGCCAACTCCTTCCCCAACACCACCACCAGCTGGGGGTCAAGTGTTCAGGTACCTGAGCCTAGAAGAGATATTTCCCATTTAAACCACCACAGATTATTATTATTACCAGCGAGGCTCATCATGTGGTTGACTAACATTTGCTCTGATATTAATTTTAATATAATGAATTAATTTGTAAAGGAAGAAAATAAAATTCACTTTTGTCAAACATCTTCATGGTATTTACTGAGTAATATCTAAACAGAATATTTTGCTATGGCAGATTTTATTTCCACAGGAGATCAACCTGAGCCTTCAGAGAGTTAAAGACCTGTTGAAATGCCATGTCTTATCTGTTAAAGTAGCCTTGTAGTCTAGGTATTTTAACTCAAGGGGGATAAACAGACTGGGGAATAGAAGGCTTTGACATTTAAAATTTGAACTTCAAATGTGTCCTTGTGCATCTTGACTCTCTTTTTCTAAATGTTTTTGTTTGGGCTTTGACTCATTCTAGAATGATCCTAAAAGAACTTAGGATACATAAAATACAAGATGGCATAAATTAAAAGTAGGAATAAAATTAGACAGAAAAACAAGGGTGGGGAAATTCTTTTCTAAGAAAAATAATAACACATCCTTTATGTGAATATTGCCTGGAGACTGGAAAAATGTGAGCTGGAAAAGGCTGGGGAAGTAAATGTGCCTTGGAGTGTCTGTCTGCTCTTGTTCAAATATACGTGAGAAAGTGAAGTCTTACTTGCTTCCTTTCTCACTGACCAACTTTGTCTTATATGTGGTAAATCCACCCATTGAGAAAGAGAGAGAGGGGAGAGAGAGAGAGAGAGAGAGAGAGAGAGAGAGAGAGAGAGAGGGAAAAGAAGGAGGAGGAGGAGGAGGAGGAGAAGGAGGAGGAGGAGGAGGAGGAGGAGGATAAGGAGAAGAAGAAGAAGAAGAAGAAGAAGAAGAAGAAGAAGAAGAAGAAGAAGAAGAAGAAGAAGAAGAAGAAGAAGAAGAAGAAGAAGAAGAAGAAGCTTTGATTTGCTGAAAAGTTTTTCGTTGGTATTTCAATGTGACTAAACTGATTAAACTTCTGTTTTCTTAAACAAATCTTCTTGGCCGAGGTGTGACTCTGGGAGCCACACCCTCTTCTAGCTGACTGAATATGTCTGTATGTTTTATGCATCTAAAGGTACTACCAAGTACATCTGCTGGTCATTTAACTGTTTATTTACTCAGCTCTCAGACTGTATGTTTTGTAAAAATTAATATTTATTAGTACTAAACATTTCATTTTGTGAGCATATGCAGAATATCAAAAGTTGTAATTTTTTGTTTAATTGAACAATATTCAGAGAAAGCCCACTGGAATCATATACACTCCTATTTGACCTACTTAACATGTAAATATAGAATTAATTTCTTCCCATGGATTGCATTTTTTTCCTCTGAGTCTCCTGCCTTTTCTAGATGCATTTAAACATTTAATTAGGTCCATAGCAGCTTCAACTTTCAATTTTGAAATCTCAGCATTAGCTGAGAGTAGTAGTACATCCCCATAATTCCAATCCTTGGTAGGTCAAGCAGAAAGATCAGTTTTTCAAAGACATGCTCAGCTATATAGCAAGTTTGAAGCCAGAATGAGTTGTGTCCAACAGTATATCATTAAAAAAAAACCAAAAAAAAAAAAGAAAATATTATCTAAGTATTATTTCTGAATTTATCCTCAAATGAATTAAGCATAAGTAAGTACTAATTATTATCTAAACCATTCATGTTAATTCAAGCTTCATTTGAGTTATACCATTAAAGTTGGAAACAAATTACACATAACATTCCAAATTTTGAAAGCTAGTCTATGACAGCAAATTTAATACTAAGAACTAACTTTAGGTAGAATCTTAAATTTAAGGAAATTTTGTTAAACACAGGTTCAGAAAAACACCACAGAGGATAGTTGCCTGCCCAGTCTTACCCCAGCACAGCACAGATTATGTATCTGTGGTGTACTTTTATATATTTTTCAATCCATTAATGGAAAGGAAAATAATACTATAAAAGGCTACTACAAATTCCTGTATATGACTATTATAATTTCATAAACCACCATGACATTCTTTAGTTTTATCATTTTTATTCTAACCTGCAGTTGTCTCTAAAGTTGACTTAATTTTATGAGGCTTGAGTATGTGCTCTATTTAAGATTCTAGCCTTCATATTGACTATGCTGTTGAATGGTCTTTATAATATTCTTTACTTAGGTGAAGGAAGACCAGAAGATGTAAGGTCACAAGGGGGTGTGTGAAACACAGTATTTCACCAAGACCCCATACTCTTTTTTTTTTTTATCATTTATTTATTTATTTATTTATACTCCAGATTTTATTCCCCCTCCAGTCCACCCTCAGATTGTTTTACATACCATAACTCCACCCTCCATGTCCCCACCCCACAAGACCTCTAAACTCCCTGGGGCCTCCAGTCTCTTGAGGGTTAGGTGCATCTTATCTGACTGAACCCAGACCAGGCAGTCCAATGTTGTTTATGTGATGGGGGCCTCGTATCAGCTGGTGTATGCTGAGTGGTTGGTGGTCCAGTGCTTGGGAGATCTCAGGGTCCAGATTAATTGAGACTGCTGGTCCTCCTACAGGGTCACCCTCCTCCTCAGCTTCTTCCAGACTTTCCTTAATTCAATCAAAGGGGTTAGCAGTTTCTGTCCAATGGTTGGGTACAAATATCTGCATCTGACTTTTTCAGCTGCTTCTTGGTTCTTTTTTTTCCAATTTTTATTAGATATTTTCTTCATTTACATTTCAAATGCTATCGCAAAGTCCCCTATACCCTCCCCCATCTCCCGCCAGCTCCCCTACCCACTCCCACATCTTGGGAATTCCCCTGTACTGGGGCATATAAAGTTTGCATGGCCAAGGGGCCTCTCTTCCCAATGATGGCCAACTAGGCCATCTTCTGCTACATATGCATCTAGAGACACGAGCTCTAGGGGTACTGGTTAGTTCATATTGTTCTTCCACCTATAAGTTTGGAGATACCTTCAGCTCCTTGGGTACTTTCTCTAGCTCCTCCATTGGGAACTCTGTGTTCCATCTAATAGCTCACTGTAACCATCCACTTCTGTGTTTTCCCGGCACTGGAATAGCCTCACACAAGACAGCTATATCAGGGCCCTTTCAGCAATATCTTGCTGGCATAGGCAATAGTGTCTGCATTTGGTGGCTGGATTGCAAGCTTGCTTCTTGGTTCTTTCAGAGGGCAATCAGGATAGGTCCCTTTTTGTGAGTGCTCCATAGCCTCAGTAATGGTGTCAGGCCTTGAGCTGGACCCCACTGTGGACCTGTTTCTGCACCTTTTTCCTCAGGTTCTTTCTTTCCCATTTGCATCCCTGCAGTTCTTTTAGTCAGGATAATTATGGCTCAGAGATGTGACTGTGGGATGGCAACCCCCTCTCTCACTTGATGCCCTGTCTTCTAAGGTCCCTCCGTTTGAGTCCTGAGAGTCTCTCACCTCCCAGGTCTCTGGTACATTCTGGAGCCCCCCCCCCACCTCCTACCTGCTGAGGTTGCCTGTTTCCATTCTTTCTGCTGGCCCTCAGGGCTTCAGTCGTTTTCCCTCACCCAATATCAGATCAGGTTCCCCACTTCCCCTGCCCCTGTCTGGAGAAGAAAGATTCCATAATCTTAGCTATGGTATGCTATGCAATAGGTGCTTTTGAAAAATGAAATGATTGCTATCAAGCACCAAAACTGTTGGACTTGTTATTTCAATGTGATAGGTGAAGTTTTCCAGCTATTTCTAAGAGTCACAATCTCATTTCAGATTTCTTGGTCTTCTGGTTCTTACAGTGTCTCTGTCCCCTCTTCATCAATTTCCTGGATACCTAGGGTTCAGGAATTGTGTCATAGGTATATAATTTAGGACTGGGGACCCCAATGGTTACTTGTGCTTTGTATTTTGACAGGTTGTAGTTTTCTGTATTAGTCTCCTGTTGCAAATAGAATTTTTTTTGTTTGTTTGTTGATAAGGAGTTAAGAACTTCACCCATTTATAGGTATAAATTTAGATATTTAGATTACACTTAGGAATTAAGTTTGTTTAGTACTGTGACATTAGTATGTTCTTGTCAGGATCCATGACTTTGTAATCCCTGGGTGCTTGGCTAGGTTTTTGGTGCTAGGCATGATTTTCCTCATGCTAAAGGGGCCTCAGATCCCTTGAAAAGGGTATTGGTTTCCACAAGGATATGAACAACTCCTTTTGACCATTTTGTCTGTGTTGTGGGTCAATGGCATTTCTGCTGGGAAGGATTACTAGTTTTACTCTCTTCTATCCATTATAAGCCTTTATAGCATCCTTTGGTACTTCCTGAATGAGACTTGAAGAAGTACAAGATCAATAGGTACCCTATTATATAATAAGGATATCTCATATAGCCTTACCCATAGACAAAGAATTATAGGTAAAAATGGAGTGTTAAGAACAAAAGAAAAATTCCTCCCTATTGGATATGTCCTCTAATTGGATCTCAAATTCCAAGTTGGTTGTTTTTATGTATATATATATATATATATATATATATATATATATTACACATACTTATGTACACACACATATGTGTGTGTAGTATGTATATATATATCTCCTCACTGTCTAACATTACATACAACATTGGGTAATAGTACTAACTAAAAGAAATAAGAAAGCTATGATTTTGAGAGAAGAGTAAAAGGTAGGGAATGCATGGGTGGGTTTGGAGTAAGGAAAGCATAATAAGAAAAGAATTTAGTTATATTTTTAGGCTTAAAACGTAGTTTTGAAATGTTGAATTTATAGTAAGATATTTTCACTTAAAGTTCTTAGAATCTTTAATTTAGTACTCAAGTATTATCATTGACTGAGTACTTTTTCTTAGTAGTTTCTTTAAAAATATCTTTATTTTAAAACTTCATAAAATGTATCTTAGTCCTATCCTTGCCATATAACCTGCCTTCAAATACCTAAGATTTCCCCAATATATCTCCCACATCTCTTCCAAGGTCATTGCTTTGTTCTTATAATCCGCTATATGTAAGCAATGCTGCGTATATGCACATTTGTGTAGATTCACTCATTGGGACGTGGGCTATCTACTGAAGGCCTTACTATCTTTTGCCTTAGCAGCCATTACTTTCCCATAGCTCCTCAGATGGGAAGAGGCATGACAAGCTCTTTCCTCCTCCATGTTGTAAGTTTTAACTAACTTGTTCCTGAGGTTGTCTTGGACAGGTGCTGTGAGTTTACATTTATAACATCCCTGGAATGTTTGGAGGCCAGCGTTTTATAACATTTCTCCCCCATACTCTGACTTTTACATTATTTCACCTGTCCTTCCTTGATATTTCCTGCATCTCAGTTCTGGGGGTGGGGGGTGTTAATTTAGATGTTCTATCAAGGGGTGAATACCAAAACCACATATTCTCAGTGTTGTGAAAAATTACAAGCTTATGATTCAGCCACCAAGTTCCACAATAAGAAACACCCCTATGGTTGAAAACAACACAAATCTATAGATATAAACATGAATATTTAGAATGGGGTTTTACAATAGGACTATATAATGAAACAACATCAATATCTTTATTTCCTTACAACTTATTTCTACCCTAACCAGATGTTTTGGCCTTGTTTACAGTACAAGTTATAAATTCAGTCCTGTGGAGCATGCCTCACTTCTGGTGAAGACAGTGGTTATTAAACACCCAAAGAGTCTTACTACTATAGTACAAGTGGGTACATCTTGCCTGGAAGACCATTATTTTAGAATGTATGCTCAAATTATTGAAAAGACAATTGATGTATTTTCTCCCTCACCATCTTACCTGGCACTTTCTAGCACTAAGAAAGCTAGCCAGCATGAGGAGAGAGCTACCTGGTCTATGTCCAGAAATCAAAAAATTTTTTATGTCTTTCATAGTAGGGTTTTAACCTACTATAGATAACAACCAAGAGTAACAGCAATTTATTAGGTGCTGCTATGGCCACGGAACTCGATAATAAACACAGAGGTAACTTGTGCTTGGGACTGAGATTTTCATTTCGGAATCCGGCATTGTTTGCCCATGTGGCCCACTCTGTCTAAACTCCTTTTACTCAGTTAAAGTATGCTTTAGTTAGTTTTAATAATTATTGTTTTTCAGAAGGCTTCTGCACACATACTTAATTTTAGAAAATCCCTCATTCCACCCACACCTTACCCCATCTGTCCTTACAACTTTAATGTCCTTATTACTCCTTCCCTATTTCTTTCATGTCACATGAGTCCCTTCTATTATAGTTTTTTATTTCAGTTTTGCAGACTTAAGTTCCAATGTAGCTTCTTCATGTATGCTTCATTTTGGCCAACTTTAACCTGAGAGTTATAAGATGAAACTTAATGGGATGAATCTATCAATTTCTTACTACTTTTAAGGGAAATTATTCTATGTCTTATTTATAGTTCAGTGCTGGAATTGAGACATTACAATAACCCAGAGTAATGTTCTCAGTGTACATACACTGGTATGCAGTAACTGTCAGGACACAGCAGTGGCCATGAGACTCAGGATGCTGTCGATAACCAGGAAGCTTAGATAACCAAAATAGCCTGCTGCAGTTCATGCTCAGTAACTGACTCTTCTCTTTCTGCTGTTGACAAACAATTCTTCCATTTGTTTATCTTTACTGCCTGAATTTACATAATGTTTGACTGAGTATGCATTTTCCTTTTAAAATGCATAACTACCTAGAAAGCCCGTTAACACTAAGATCATTTTGGGAAATGAGTCTTCTTCCGTGGTAGCATTGTGCTATTTGTAATCTTTCAGAAATATCATGGTGCTATGTTTCTGCATCTGTCGGCTATTTGAATACATATCAGGGATTGTATAAAAGATCTAATTTCAAATTTTTAAAATTATTTGGGACATTGAGTATATCTGCAGCTGGAAATAATTTACCCTGAATTATACTAGTAAGACATTGAAGATAATATTTTTAATGTACATTAGAGAACATGTAAGAAAAGTATTGCTATTATTATGAACTATCAATATTTAACTGTATCATAATAGGACAGATTATTATTATTTTTTCTCTCTTAATGAAGGGGGAAAGGAACTGATCTTCTCCATTCATTGTAAAAAGCTTCACTATAACTGACAAGGCCCAGTCAGTCTGGAAGAATATTTTCCCATCATCAAGTCCTATTACAAATAAAAATTACCATCTGTAATACGTGTTATTTAAAAAATTATTAAATATATATTTATTAATACAGCAAAATTTCAACATTTACACAATACCTTGTGAAGTGGACAAAGGATAGAATTTGTACAATTTAAAAAAATAATTCAATCAACTTTATTTTTATTGAAAAGTCATGATGTACATGTTTTCACCAAGTCCATCCTCATTTTATTGTCCCAATTTTTCTCTATCTCTCCTATTATATTCCACTTCCAAGATCATGTGATCTTTTTTTTATTTTAACCTCACAGGGACACTAAGTACTGACCATATTACATGGGTTTAGGACCGTCTACTAGAGTGTGAGTACTTTCAAGGCCCGCTTCCTTGATGAAAGCTTATGTCTCACACAACAACCAGCTCTGAATACAGATTTTGCTTATCTTTATATAGCAGCCGAAAGTTATTCACCAGGTTCAACTATAAAAACTACTGCTATTTATTTATGGAAAGTGGTAGAAAATCTAAGTATTATGTTCTCTGGTTGTTGTTTTTGTTGTACTTATGACCAATTTATAAAAACTTTTTTTTCTTACATTCTGTGAAAGAAACACACATGTTTTTCCCTCCTGGACTCTCTACTGGTGTATCCTTGGCACTGTGTGTGCTTAATGTTGTTTCTTAAAATATGAAGTTCTGTTTATACACTGCAGAGCTTCCCTTTGCGTTCAGGGAATGAAAGAATATGAGTCTTAAGGTCCAAACTGTATGCAGATCTCTACCTTCAGCTCATCACCACTCAGAAAAATCAAATAGATTTCTATTAGTATTCAGAAACTTCTGAGAGAGACACAGGTGTCAGGCAGATGGAGATCAAAGTCGTGGTTTTATTGCTGGAAGAGTCTGCATGGGAAGGAAGGCATTACGCATGCAGATACAATCAACTTCATCTATAAATTAGTATGTCTACCCAGCTCTGGCACTCATGGACATTATCAGGTCTTCACCACACAAGAACAGATAAAACAAGTTTGAACCCATCTCCATCGTCAGCACAGGCAGATCTCAACTGAGTGAAAGAAAAAATAAAAATAAAAAATAATAAAAAGGAAAGAAAGAGCAACATGTGTTTGGATCTCACCACCACGCTGGGGATTGGCTTTCTCTAGAACAGTAAAATGTAAGCAAAGGAACAAAGCGAAGGCAGTGGATTTTTATGACTAAGAAGTAAATCCCCTCATGAAATTAGGAAACAGGAATAGAAGATCCACATCAGATACTCTAATTAGGAAGAAATCCTTCCATCTAATTATGAAATGGTTTTGTTTCTGATATTATTGTTTTTGTGAACATGTGTAGTATCTATTTTTTGTTATAATATACACCAGCACTTGAGAATCACTAAAATTAATCCTTTTCCTGTAGTGATGTGGATAAACATTGAGTTAATGTAAGAGAATGGAAGCTGGATTACAGCAAAAGTAAAAGTAAAATCTAGAATTATCACATTCCCATTTTTATACATTATGTACGCCATACAGATCTTTGATGCAATTGTTTACTTTGGTAGAGTATTTGCTGCAGGTTTTATAGATATTTGACATGGAAAACAATTCATGTTTTAACTGTTCATCTCTAATTTTTGGCCACTCAGATGGTGTTACACAGATTATTATTGCATGGCATTATAGTGGCTTCTTTATGTTTTCTATTCCCACTTTTTAACTTATAGAAGATTAAACAAAATAAAATTTTATAAATTAAATGAACTATATTACTAAAGTCCAGTGTTTAGCTAGATATCCTGTGCAAATTATCTTGCCAAATGTAAATCATACAACGATCATTAAAATTGTGCAAGATCATTCTGGTTTGAGAATGTAAAACACCACTTTCATTGCTTAGCAAATATATTGATCAGACCAGTTTGGAATTTGTTCATCACTAATAGGACAGAATGTAAAGGGCAGAATTGCAAATTATTTCATTTTAGGAGAGCTTGTCTTTGTTTTCCATTCTGTGTCTTGGTATGAACAATGTAGGCATAAACATGAATGATTTGTAGAAACCAATACTGATATCTTATTGACATAAAAGCAGAAAGCTGGCAGGCTTCCCCATAGGCCCTTAGGGTGACTTGCGGTTCCTGTGATGGCTTGCCCTACACTTTAGCTTATAGAATGCATTCAATGCTTTGAGAATAGGCTCTGGAAATTAGAGTTTAAAACTAAATGTATTAATTCACTAGCTAATTGCAAGATACTCTTTCTCAATAACTAGCTCAAGTCCTCAGATTATACACAGGGTTTGTGATGAATTTGCATATCTGTGGACTCATTTAATTAACATAGTGAAGATGTTCATCACAAGACACTATGTCCTGTAAAGGCAGAGCAGCAATAGAAACTCCATAGCATTTGGAACCATAAAGTTTTGGGAGATTGTGGAATAAGAATTAAGATGAGGTTGGTACAGTCAGTGTTTCAAGGCATTAAGTGAAAAGAATCTGGTATAATTCTATCTACCACAGGTGTGTCTTGGCACTGGACACGGAATAATGAAGTTTCTTGGTTAGCTTTCCTGTCAATTATGGCCGCCACACTCCAGTCCTGGTATCGAAAGTGCTGTACCCCAGTTAGTGCTTAAATGAGTATTTCAGTTTTCACTGTGACTTGTTTTCTTCTGTGCTTCCATGCATATAAATGAGATGTATATCGGAAAGGAGACAGAATAAAAAAAAATAAAAACTTATCTAATTTTAGCAAAATATCCAAACAGTGTCATGCACTGAATACATTAAGTTAAATGAATAAGCTCTGCTTCTCTGGCAGAGTCTAGGCGTGTGTGTGCTATTTCTGTTGCTTATATTGGACAATGTCACTTATTAACATTGACCAACCTCCTCTGTGTCTTTGGATTTATAAGCATGCTAATAATGGATTAGAGTTCCTCATAGAACACATGCCAGTGCAAACTAGAGGGGGATCTAATGAGGGAGGGAAAACTCTAATGCTATCATAATAGTATACAGCCTTGAAGTGTATTATGCAAGGAATTCAAGTGGAGCCAAGTTAACATCAAATGCATGTTTACTGTGGCAGGATTTTGTGCTTTGACTGGCAATTAAACAAGAAGTAACATTATTGTTTTAGCGTGCTTTTATTCATTGCAGGGTCACCAATTTCATTTGGCAAGTTTACCTTTTGTAAAGTGCAGAGACTACTGAAGAGGCGCAAGGATTTTTTTTTTTTTTCTTTTGATAGGATAACAGTAAATTTGAACCTTAGAAGCTTGGCAAAGTTATAGTAGGAGAATTTAGTGGTGCTATGTACAGAAGGAAAAGTGTGAGAAAAGTTAAACCGTGCAATCTCTTTTGAGAAAAATATCAAGTGGAATTTTGGTTGTGAAAATTAGGAGGAGTGTCAAGTTTGCTATGGTATAGCAGTCCTTACAAAAGGAGAAAGTGCAATTTGTTGGTCTTACTTGATCACACAACTAGGTATAATGGCCTGTTTGTTAGACAGCATAAGAAATATGAGTAAGATAACAGTTATTGACTCTCATAATTCTCAGACTAGAAGATCACCACCATAGTCTGTTATGTAAGTGTTTAAGCATGAAATTGTATGGAGGATGGTCTGAGATCCTGATAACTATTTAGGAGGATATCAGTGAGCGTGGTTGCATGTGAACTAACATGGAGTTAGGGCAAAGGTAGCATGGCCATTGAGTATATAAATTGTATATATATATTTTAAAAATATTGTATTTATTTACATTCCAGGTCTTGTGTCTCTCTTCCAGCACTCCTCCTACAGGTCCTCATCCCATTCCTCCTCCCCCTTGCCTTCAAGAGCCCCTCATCAAGGCCCTTCCCTGGGGCCTCAACTCTCTCAAGGATTAAGGGCATCTTTTCCCACTGAAGCCAGACAAGGCAGACCTATATGTGGCAGGGGCCCCAAACTGTTTCTTGCATGCTCCATGTTGGTGGCTCAGTCTCTGGGAGCTCCCTGGGGTCCTGGTGAGTTGAGACTGCTAGTCTTCCTATAGGGTCAACTTCCCCTTCAGCTTCTTCAATCCTTCCCCTAATTCAACCGTAGGGGTCTTCAATCCATTGGTTGGATGTATCTGCATCTGTCTCACTCAACAGCTGTTTGAGCCTCTGGAAGGCTAGCCATGCCAGGCTCCCACCTGTAATCACATGATAACATCAGTAATAGTGTCGGGCCTTGGTGCTCCCCCTCACCATGAGATTGATCCTAAGTTGGACCAGCCATTGGATCTCCTTCCCTTAAGTATCTTCTCCATTTTTATCCCTGTAGTACTTGTAAACAGAACAACTCTGGGTCAGAAATTTTGACTTGGGTTAGTAATCTAGTACCTCAACTTGAGGCCCTGTATATCTACTGGAGGTGAACTCTACAATTTCCCTTTCCCCAATGTTGGACATTTTGGCTAAGGTCACCCCCATTGAGTCCTGAGAACCTCTCACCTCCCAAGTCTCTGTTATTTTCTAGAGCCTCCCACCCTTTATCCCCAGAGGCTGCTTATTTCCATTCATTCTCCTGGCTCTTTGGGTTTTTCTCCTGTCCCTGTCCCCATATCTGATCCCGTTCCCCCTTTCCCTTCTCTTTCCTCCTCCCCACTCCCACTGATATCCCTCCCTACCTCTTCCCCACTCCCCCTGCCTCCTGTGATTACTTTATTCCTCCTTTCTAAGTGGAATTGAAGCATCCTCACTTGGGACTTCCTTCTCATTAAACTTCTTATGGTCTATGGGCTGTATTTCAGGTATTTTGTATTTTTTGGCTCATATACACTTATCAGTGATTACATACAATGCATGTCTAATTTTGTCTGGGTTGCATCACTCAGGATGATATTTTCTACTTCCATCTATTTGTCAGCAAAATTCATGATGTCCTCGTTTTTTAATAGCTGAATAGTAAGTATTTCATTGTGTAAATGAACCAGTTTTTCTGTATCCATGTTTAATTTGTGAGGATAGGATTTGTCTGAACTGTGTGATGAGCAAAAGAGCTTGCAGTGGTTTGTGGATAGAATTACAGAACTGGGATCTAGATGAAACTGGAGTTAGACAACAGCATTCAGATGTTGTGTTTGTATTCATTATGTTTTGGTCTCTGGAAAGTTTCTTATATTATCAGTTTTATTGTATTAGTCATAAGGATGAGTATAAATTTAATAGTATTGACGGAGCAAAGGTTATACTAAGAAGGAGCAAGAAGCCTTTCTAAGGTCAAATCTGAATCTGAGAAGTCCTCTTCCCTCAGGCTCATGTGAGAATGTGATTAAGCAGATTAATAGCAAGCAAATGTGAATGTCACACTATTTCAATCTACAACTTGCCATCAGTCCCTACTATTAAAAGGAAAACAAATAAAGTGGTTATTTGTAGTATTGAATATTGTTTTTATAGTCATTCCAATAGTTTAGGAAAGATATATTATTTCTTAGACGGAGATTTTAAGTCCCTCTCAGAGTAAGCCCATTTCTTAGTTTAGATCTAGATGACCATGATAATTGGCATTTTAAAACAATCTATATGATTTTAAAATTTCACTTATAGGATGTCTATAGGATATCTCTAATATATTATTTTATTACTATTATTATAGTTATTATTATTATTTAATCTTTCTTTAACACATGACAGTATGTGCTCAATCCACAATGTGTTAAGAAATATGTTCATAAAACATGTTTGAACTTGTGAAATAATTAGCATGCCTATATTTACTATGCAAGTACTATAAAGGTAACTTTTTTCTTTTTCAAAATTTGCAGGTATACATACACACACACACACACAAACTGAAAGAGAGTAAATATGTTTGTAACACTGTTTCAATACACACACATGCGTACACACACACACACACACACACACACACACACACACACAATATCACAGTCTCCTCCCACCCAGTTATCCTTTTACGACCGCCTCTGCTGATTCTACTCTTCCAACTAGTTTGTGTGTGGCTTTTGCAAATAGTCATGAGTTCATGACTGCAATTGTTGTTTCGTATGCAGAGCATGGTGTTTCTTAGTTTTCATTCCAGTCTTCAGCTTTTATAGTTTGTCTACTTTCCTTCTGCATTGTTCTTTGGGCTTTGGATGGAGGTGATGTAGATGTCATGTTTAAGGCTAAGAACTCAACAAGCTCTTATTCTACATTTAACCAGTAATGAGTTTCATATGAACCATCACTCAATGTAAAATAAACTTAACCTGTCCTAGGATGAGAGCAACATAAACATAGGTATTGTGGCAGAAATTTAAATAAATATCCAGGTAGAGATAGGCAATATAATCTCCTTTACAACCTGTGACTCCCCCCTCCACTCTTATCTTTGACTATAGTTAATGTAACATTCATGCATTTCCTCCTGTAGAGTAGAACTCAGATTCAATCAGAAAACTGTTGGTAATTTCCCTTCCAGTTATACTACTATTTCATTACTGGGCACATTTTGTTTAGTAGGTTAGTTAGTATTATAGCTTTCATGGTTCACAGATGAGTGATATCTTTGATGATATTTTCCTCCTAGCAGCTTCTATCTCCATTCTAGCTTGATTTCAGGGCTGTATATCCAATGTGTGTAATGACTTCTGAAATAGAGGAGCCTCTGGGGGCTCCATGACCAGCAACTAACAGGGTGGTATTTTGCACCTAGCACTGAAATTCTAATTAAAAAACCTACAGATTCTGTGAGTAGCACTGTCCATTTATTCAATGTGTCTCCTTTCAAATTCATGCATATTTTATATTCTTTACGAAATACTAGTGGCCTAATTTCTTTATTTTTATTTTAGAAAATCTAGCTAACATGTGACACAGCAACCTCTGTCCCTGGAAAGTAGAACAACCTTTGTGTCCACATATCTCTGAACCCATGGGTTACAAACAGGTCTTGATGGAGTTATAGAGACAGATCTTGCCATATCCTCAGAATCTCCACTATAGCCCTGTTCATCAAGTAACAGTATGTGCAAGACATTTCTTCCAGATGGGCTTGCTGATAGCATTATAGAGTGCATAAATGCCTGTGGGGCATATGAAATAATAGTTTCCTACAGTTGGAGACACTATTCAGAGTTCTGTAGTACTTACAGACAAGAAGCTCACCAAGATGGCTACATTCCCTGCTCATATGCATAATAATCAAAAATGGGATTGATATGGTAAAGAGGATAGAGAAAAAACTCACAAAAATAATCCCTGTTAAGCAAAATCCTAATACGGTCAGGCTTGGAATATATTAACTCTAAAAAAAAATTAATCCTCATTTCTCCAGTAGAATTTCAGCATGATTCTGGTGTTTAGTGTTTCTGTGGCATATATTGGACTCTGTCAGTCATGAAGGGTAGTATTACTTATCTCAATAACTGTGGCAATCATATGCATCTTTATCCTATCATATGCCATTTTATCATAATTGACATATTTCAGTCCAATTTGTTGTCCAAAATGTTGTTCTAAGTACAAATTAATTTTTGTATATTCTTTGCCAACGGTGACTGTTGGTTTACAAATTTTTCATAATTGTAGGTAAATAATGCTGGAAATCAAAATATCAAAATACCAAGTAAATGTTTAGCATTGAAACTGAATCTAAATACCAAAGTCTCATTTTATTTTTTTGCAAAATCTACTAGTGTTTGATATAGATTTATTTTTATAATTTCCCAAAAGTAATGTAAAGGCTAATCAACACAATTTTAATAGTTGCTCCCAAATGTAAAACAATACATAAATGTTAACTCCATCAAGATTAAACCATAGATTTCTATCAATGATCAAACATCTCTTCAAAATAATAAAAACATGAACTGATATTAATACTGAAATAAATATAAATACTAGATTTTTCTTCTAAGTGAAATGAGAAAGTTTATTGATTATTTTTCTTTATTTTTATTTTTTTTCCTCTGTATATGAATACATGTCCTTCCACATATGTGTAGAGGCCATAAGTCAAGTGGTGGAAGTAGGTTTTCTTTGTATATTATGTGATTTCTGGAGATCAAACTCACAGCATCAGACTTGGTGGCAGAAGCCTTTCTCCACTGAGCTGCCCTGCCATCTGAGAGACTACAGTTTTAGATCCACATAATAACATGTGATCTTTCCATTTAATGAACCCATTTCTATGCCAAAATAATTTCTCTTCTTTTGAGTTCTTTCTGTCAATAATAATATCTATTCTAAATTACAACCATTACTAGCCCTTTCCTCGAAAACCACTCAATGTTACTAGAAATTTTTCTATTGCTTTTATTTGGACCTTTTGTTCAACTTATTTTATGAAGATGGACTTTTTAAAAATGTTTGATTAATCTTATTGCCTCAGGCATTCATTCATTGTTTCTGTCTTATCTTCTACATCTTCATACTTTACTCCTCTGATTCATAGTTTCTATTTATTTATTTATTTGTGTGTGTACATTCATAATGACTGCAGTAATTTATGTAGAAGTATAGTTTAATTCTTATTTTCTATTATTATAAAATACATTACTATACTTTCTTTTAAATAAGTCTATACCATTCCACATTATAAAAATGTGATCCACATAGTCTGTATTTTAATAATGCAGTTTATCTGAAATGAATACTCACAACCTTTCCCTTGCCTTTGGTGATAGTTTTTTGACTTATTTAGTTCAAATGGTCTTTCTGTAAGGCAAGGATGGAGAAGTTGTTGACAGACTGAAGTCATCATTATCCTTTAGCTCATTTTTATTTTCTTAAAGTAGTATCTAAAGACAATGTCAAAGAGAATGCCTTTTGACCAAAATAATTCTATCAGAGCCCTTCTAAATTCCAAGTGAAATTTGTGTCATTTTACTAGGCGAGTAATCATCATTCTTCTTAGAAATGTGATTTAGCTTCCGAACAACAACTTTGTTATGCTGACAGTAGCTGCTAATGTTACATACCTTGTAAAATATTGTAATATTGTAAATATTTTCATGATTTGTCAGCAATCTTTGGTAACCAAAATTTAATTATGTAACTTTTAGTGGTAACATTTTATGAGTGTAATTTTTAGTTGTAATGACCTGATTTTTGTTGTTGTTTTTTATAAGGTTGACACTAAGCTTTTGAGTCAAAATTCAATTTTTAATTATGATATCCTGCATATGGGTAAAGCAGTGTACTCTGTGGTTTTCTATTTCATGACACAGTTTCCAGGAAATCGGTGGGGGACATGTACTGCCAAGGCACATTTCTTACTTCAACATGCCCTAAAAATTCATAGCCTAGAAGCAAATAAGTAACTAAGATATTTTTCTAAGAAATTTTTGGTTTGCTATATTTAGCTCTAAGAAAGCAGGGGAAAAAGGAATATCATGCTTCATGAATTTCCTAGCTATAAAAAATATTTCCCATGACTATACCATAGTTTTTATTTGTCCCTTCTTTCCCAGGTGATGGGATTATACTCTCTTCTGTGTCTTCTGTGTCCTAGAGGTCTGGCATCTACCTAAACCTGTATCTATGATTAGTATATTTTACAAGTGGAATTTTCTGAGCTTATCTTCCTATCACTTTCCCCTTTGCTATATATTAAAACCTAATTTTTACTTTATCGTTGCTCATTTGAGTGCAGTGACTTGAATGGTCTGTTCAGTAAGTAGTGACCCTGACCTTAGACCCCCAGCCTGAGAATTCTTGCAGAGAACCTAGCTAACCTGAGTTTCTGCAGACTTGCCTTTTGCTGTGGCTTGTCCTTTGATTTTCATGACCTTAGCCCTACTTCAGTTTCCCTTTAACATGGAAGGCACTGACTGACTATGGGTGGATTAGGAGGTTTTTTCATACCATTGTCAAGTATTGGTTTCTGAGTCTCATGGGAGTTGTTTAGGACAAATCCCTTCAGGTTCTGCACTTTCCCGATGAGGTACCTAAACAGGCCATGAAGTCTTGAGGGAAAAAGACTAGCTAGCAAATAATATATATTCATAAATCTCTTATGCTAAAAAAAGTTTGTAAGGGTTAATTCATGAGCATATAGTTAGTGTTTTAAAGTAGCCTCAAGGATGTGTAATGCTGAATGGTTGCACAGAAGTTGAGACTTGAAGGATAAGAATGAATATGTCCAAGATCAAAAGAAAGGCAGCCCAGCCAAAAATGAAGTCTTCTTGTAAGCCTCTGAAGGATGCCAAAAAATGAATGGAGCATTCTTTGTACCAGCAACATTGCCCGGTAGTTGCTACAGGGAACAGTATTGTAACTTATGCTTTGTGAATAAATAAAAATCAATTCTCAGTGAGACTGTTATCTTGATTCATATTTGGTTTAGTGCCATCTGTTTTCACTATATCTTTGAATATTAAGTATTATTGTCTCACCCTCTGTAAATATTTTTCAGTCTACTTTTACTATGTAATAGTAGATGCAGAAATTCTACTCAAGACACTTGTATCTAGTCTTTATCAGCAATCAATATTAAAACTTTTTTATGCCTAACCACATGATTAGCTTAAAGTGTTAAGAATGTGGTATATATTTTATGCCTGGTCCCTTCCTTTTAGTCATCATTATTTGTTATAGTAGGACTGGTATTTTCTTTAAAAAGATATTTTTCGACTTTCAATCAGTTTGGATTATTTGTATATTTTAAATTTATGATTTGATATCAGTGTTTTAAAGTAATCGATTAGAAATTAAAGGAACTAGAGATGTATTTTGAGGCTGTAGATTCCAAAAATCTATCATATTTCACTCCTATTTTTATTTTATATGCACATCTATTTTTACATTGTTATAAAAATTTTATTGATTGTATTTTATACAATATTCAATTTGTTTTCCAAGGTATTCTGCTTCAACATTTCAATAAATTTATCATCTAATACTCATCATAAGGAAAGTCATTAAGAAAAGAATAATTGGAATAAAGGTAAAAACAAAAGAAAAACCTAAATTAATTGAGGAAGAATTAGTAATGAGTATACTTACTGAGATGTGGGCCAAGTACAAGAAAACCTCAGGGATTATACAATATACTGTTATGTCATGTTCCCCCATTCTTCACAGTGGATGAATTCAACTCAGAAATAAATGTGGATATATTTATAGTAGCACATGTTTGTAGAGAAGAGAGGAGAAACTGCATTAAAGCAGCTCAGGCAAAGCCAGTATGAGCTAGTATCTCCCCCAGCAAACAGCAGAATCAATCCTTATTGAGCATCTGATAGGACTGTGTACAAATATGTGAGTGTGTTCAGCATTGACCGTAGTGTGAGACCCAGTCAATGTCAGGGAAGGAGAAACGCTGTTTCACCCATATGGTGAGGTAAGACAGCATCTAGGCTGCCTCTCTAGTTTGTATATAACATACTTGACCTAAATTTGGTATACTTTCATTTCTGGATTAGAACTACTGCAGCGAGTTTTCAGATGTGATGCTATTAGTGCAACTTTCTTACAACATCCAAAAGGGCATTAACTACATAGGTAAATTAACTAAAGTCACAGGGCTTTTCAATATTTGTTAACATTCGTGACAATTTCAATGGTAATTTTGAAAAAAAAAAGTAGCTTTCCCTGGTGGAATTATAAAATCATGTTTGTTATATTTTTTATTTATTCTAAAAATTCTATCTGAAAGATGGGCAGTGGTGGTTGACACTTTTAATCCCAGCGTTTGGGAGGCAGAAGCAGGCAGATTTTTGAGTTCGAGGGCAGCCTGGACTACAGAGTGAGTTCCAGGACAGCCAGGGCTACACAGAGAAACCCCGTCTTAAAAAAACATAAAAAGAAAAAAAAATTCTGTTTGATACATGTGTATTTATTGAATATATTCTAATCGATATACAGGACTGTGTAAAAATAAGTCATCATGTTCTGCCTTCACTGCATTGTGAGGCTGAGCATTTATTCATTTAAATTAATGAACATTGTTTATACCACCTAGTGAGGTAAGATATCATCTATGCTGGCTCCCTCTTGTCTATAACATTTTAAATTACAAAGTTGGAATTGTCATAGCACAGACACCGTTAACACATGCCCAATTATAGGACTACAACATTACATATAACTTATCCAGTTTAATATTAAATGGTCTAATATATCACAACGCTACAGTTTATCTGGGGCACTGATCTTAATTTTATTATTTATAGATAGTTTTTCTTATGTCAAAAAAGTAGAAAATTAAAAAAAATAATTTTTTTTATTATTAGATCTTTTCTTAATTTACATTTTAATGCCATTCGGAAAGTCCCCTCCCCCTTCCCCTCTCCCCCCTCCCTGCTCCCCTGCCCACCCACTCCCACTTCTTGGCCCTGGCTTTCCCCTGTATTGGGGCATATAAAGATTGCAGTACCAAGGGGCCTCTCTTTCAAATGATGGCTGACCAGGCCATCTTCTGTTACATATGATGCTAGAGACACGAGTTCTGGGGGTTCTGGTTAGTTCATATTGTTGTTCCTCTTCTAGGGTTGCAGACCCCTTCAGCTCCTGGTGTTCTATCATTAGCTTCTCCAATGTGGGCCCCGTGCTCCCTCTTATGGATGACTGTGAGCATCCACTTCTGTGGGAGTCAGCTATAC
>LR749828.1:802657-837688 GCA_902729485.2 Mus minutoides | reverse complement strand
TGCTGTCCTATGCAATAGTGTCTGAGTTTAGTGACTGATTATGGGATGGATCCCCGGTGGGTTAGTCTCTGTATGGTCCATCCTTTCATCTTAGCTCTAAACTTTGTCTCTGTAACTCCTTTCATGGGTATTTTGTTTCCTATTCAAAGGAGGAATGAAGTATCCACACGTTGGTCTTCCTTCTTGATTTTCATGTGTTGTATCTTGGGTGTTCTAAGCATCTGGGCTAATATCCATTTATCAGTGAGCGCATATCCAATGACTTCTTTTGTGATTGGGTTACCTCACTAAGGATTATGTCCTCCAGATTCATCCATTTGCCCAAGAATTTCATAAATTCATTTTTTTAAATAGCAGAATAGTACTCCATTGTGTAAATGTAACATATTTTCTGTATCTATTCCTCTGTTGAGGGACATCTGGGTTCTTTCCAGCTTCTGGCTATTATAAATAAGGCTGCTATGAACATAGTGGAACTTGTGTCCTTTTTACCATTTGGAACATCTTCTGGGTATATGCCCAGGAGAGGTATTGCTGGATCCTCTGGCATGTTAAATTTTCTGAGATAACGCCAGACTGACTTCCAGAGTGGTTGTACAAGCTTGCAATCCTACCAGCAATGGAGGAGTGTTCCTCTTTCTCCACATCCTTGCCAGCATCTGCTTTCACCTAAGTTTTTGATCTTAGCCATTCTGATTGGTGTGAGATGGAATCTCAGTGTTGTTTTTATTTGCATTTCCCTGATGATTAAGGATGTTGAACATTTTTTCAGATGTTTCTCAGCCATTTGGATTTCTTCAATTGGGAATTCTTTGTTTAGCTCTGTACCCCATTTTTAATGGGGTTATTCATTTTTCTGGAGTCTAGCTTCTTTAGCTCTTTGTAGATGTTGGATATTAGTCCCCTATCAGATTTAGGATTGGTAAAAATCCTTTCCCAATCCATTGGTGGCCTTTTTGTCTTGCTGACTGTGTCTTTTGCCTTACCGAAGCTTTGCAATTTCATAAGGTCCCATTTGTCAATTCTTGATCTGACCGCACAGGCCATTGCTGTTCTGTTTAGGAATCTTTCTCCTGTGCCCATATCTTCGAGGGTTTAACCCACTTTCTCCTCTATAAATTTCAGTGTCTTTGGTTTTATGTGGTGTTCTTTGATCCACTTAGACTTAAGCTTTGTACAAGGGGATAAGAATGGTTCAATTCCCATTCTTCTCCATGATAACCGCCAGTTGTGCCAGCACCATTTGTTGAAAATGCTGTCCTTTTTCCACTGGATAGTTTTAGCTCCCTTGTCAAAGATCAAGTGACCATAGGTGTGTGGATTCATTTCTGGGTCTTCCATTCTATTCCATTGATCTATCTGTTTGTTGCTTTACCAGTACCATGCAGTTTTTATCACAATTGCTCTGTAATACAGCTTAATGTCCGCCATGGTGATTCCCCTAGAGCTTCTTTTATTGTTGAGAATGGTTTTAGCTATCCTAGGTTTTTTATTATTCCAGATGAATTTGCAAAATGCCTTTTCTATCTCAGTGAAGAATTGAGTTGGGATTTTGATGAGGATTGCGTTGAATCTGTAGATTGCTTTTGGCAGGATAGCCATTTTGATTATATTAATCCTGCCAATCCATTAGCATGGGAGATCCTTCCATCTTCTGAGATCTCCTTCAATTTCTTTCTTCAGAGACTTGAAGTTCTTGTCATACAGGTCTTTCACTTCCTTAGTTAGAGTCACACCAAGGTATTTTATAGTATTTGTGACTATTGTGAAGGGTGTTGTTTCCCTAATTTCTTTCTCAGCCCTCTTATCCTTTGTGTAGAGAAAGGCCATTGATTTGTTTGGGTTAATTTTAAATCCAGCTACTGCACTGAAGGTGTTTATCAGGTTTAGGAGTTCTTTGGTGGAATTTTTGGGGTCCCGGATATATACTATCATATCATCTGCAAACAATGATGTTTTAACTTCTTCCTTTCCTATTTGTATCCCCTTGATTTCCTTTTGTTGTCGAATTGCTCTGGCTAGGACTTCAAGTACTATATTGAATAGGTAGTGAGACAGTAGGCAGACTTGTCTAGTCCCTGATTTTAATGGGATTGCTTCCAGCTTCTCTCCATTCAGTTTGATGTTGGCTACTGGTTTACTGTAGATTACTTTTATTATGCTCAGGTATGGGCCTTGAATTCCTGTTCTTTCCAAGATTTTTATCATGAAAGGGTGTTGGATTTTGTCAAATGCTTCTCAGCATCTAACGAGATGATCATGTATTTGTACAAATATAAGCATTTTCTTTTTTTAAAAAAAATGATTTTACTTGTAATTCATTTTTTATACTTTGTATTCCATTCCCTGCTCCTCCTCATGCACCCTATGACTGCTCCACATCCCACACCTCCTCCCCACCCCCTGTCTCTATGTGGATTCCCCAACAGCCACCCCACCTGACGTCTAAACTCCCAGGGGCCTTCAGTCTCTTAAGGGTTAAGTGCATCATCTCTGAATGAACACAGACCTGGAATTCCTCTACTGTATGTGTGTTGAGGGCCTCATATCAGCTGGTGTATGCTGCCTGTTTGGTGGTCCAGTGTTTGAGAGATCTCATGGGTGCAGATTAATTAAGACTGCTGGTCCTCCTACAAGATCGCCCTTCTCCTCAGCTTCTTTCAGCCTTTCTTAAATCAATAACAGGTGTCAGCACTTTCTGTCCATTAGTTGAGTTCAAATAACTGCATCTGACACTTTCAGCTGCTTGTTGGGTACTTTGGATGTCAGAAGTACTACTCAGCTGTTAAGAATGAGGACATCTTGACTTTTGCAGGCAAATGGATGGAACTAGAAAATATCATTCTGAGTGATGTAACTCAGACCCAAAAGGACATGCATGGTATATACTAACTAATAAGTGGATATTAGACCCCCCCACACAAAAACACAAAAACAAACAAACAAACAAAGCATACAGAATACACAAAATATATTCCACAGAATTCAAAGGGCTCAGCAAGCTGAAGGGCCCAAGTGAGGATGCCTCAGTCCTACTTGGGAGAGAGAAGAAAGCCATCACAAGTTGTGAAGGAGGGAGGGACTTGAAAGTGGACAGGGTGGGGATAATAGGGGGAGAGTGGATCTTGATCTGGTATTGGGTGATGGAAAAGGATTGAAGCCCTGAGTTCCAGCAGAAAGAATGGAAATAGACAACCTCAGGAAATAGGAGGTTGGGGGGAGTCCCAAGAATGCACTGAGACCTGAGAGGTGAGGGACTCTTAGGACACATAGGGAGGGGGACCTTAGATCAAATGCCTGACAATAAGGAGAGGGAAATTATAGAGCCCACGTCCAGCAGGAAGATAGGACATCAAGTGAGGGAGGGGGTTGCACCCCATCACAGTCACACCCCTGACCCATAATTGTTTCTGTCTAAAGAAATTCCAGGGATGGAAATGGAGAGGAGCCCAAGGAAAAGAAGTTTTAGAGACAGGCCCAAAGTGGGATCCAGGTTAAGGGGAGGTCCCAAGCCTGACGCTGTGGCTGAGGCTATGTAGTGCTCACAAAAAGGGACCTATGAGCATTTTCGTGGGATAGATTAGTTTTGTCCTAAGTAATACATTCTAACTTTAGAAAACATTTGCAAATGTTTTTAAAAAATGTGTGTTATCAGTTAACATTCTACTCACTATACACACTCAATAGAATTTATCATGTCTTGTTTTTGTTGATCTGTTAGTCATTTAAAAACAGAGATCTGAAACTCTTTGTCTTAACTAAGAATTGTCATGGTCAGTTTTTTATTTATTTATTGGGAATTTTTTACTCATAGGCTTGCTTTGTGGGTATTAAATATATTTTTTGATCAAAAATTTCAGTCTGCTAAATTTTAAAACTATGACATATGATATTGACAAATGCAGGATATATATACCTTAATTTTATTTGATCTATAGATGAATGGAAATTGTATTCTATATTTTGGTTACATAAAAGGAATTCCATTCATTTACTTTACAGTCTGTTTTTCTATTTTCTTTAAGTGATTTTAAAGCAGTTGAACTTTAAGTTTATTATTGCTTTTTTTTTTTTTTTTTGCATAGGGATTTTAGCTCCTATTTTGAAATTATTCTCAAAATTAAACTCTCATTCCTTTATCACAAAAAGTTCTGTTTGTTTTTGTTTTGGTCTATTTCTAGTTTGAATATTTTCACATATGTGCTTATTGTTCTGGAAATTTGTATATGAAAAATATAAAGTGAGCTATTTCATTTTACTCATTAATTTTAACTAGTAACTAGGTAGCTGGTTTTGACTAGTCCATAACTTTAATAGACACTTTCCTTTTATATATTCAGTATTATATCTATAAACTGCCACTCAAATTTACTCTTTTAATTACACCAGATTTCATGAAGCTCATTTTTCTCAGAAGCATACTGCCTATTCTCAGGCCACAGGTCTCTATACGAGTTTTCCAAGTAAGCTGTCAGTTTGCACACAGCTTTGGTCATTTTCATAGGAGTAATATTCACTGTTTTTGGTAGGTTGTTCTCCAAAAAATGCCTAGTGATAATAAAGTTTTGTGTTGATAAATTTATCATTCCCCTATCATTCCTAGCCTATTTAGGAAAGTTTTTGTTGCAATGCCTTATTGGCATGTATTAATAATACATGATAATGACTTTGATAATGATATTTTATGCATATATATTTTTATCATATTTGCCCCTCATTATACTCTTTTCCTCTACTGCTATTATTAACTGATTGGTTTCCATTCTCAATCATTCCTTCTATTTTATTTCTGTTTAAGTTTTCTTGTTAACTAAACTTCTCCATTTCCTCATTGTGTTTAAATTATTCACATGTTCCAGGCAGACCTCAAAACGTTAACAACTATTGGGGTGGGGATGTAACTCAGTTGGTATACTGCTGGCCTTCATAACTGGGTTCAATTTCTAGCAACACTCAAACCAAGCTTGATAGCAAAACCCTGCAGTCCTAGCACTAATCAGTTAGTAAAAAGAGAACCAAAAGTTCAAGGTCATCTTTAACTATGCTGCGGACTGGACTTGGGGCTACATGTGATGCTGTCTTAAAAACAAGTTTCAAAAATTCTGAACCTATTTTTTTTTTTTTTTAATTTTATTTGTCAGACATTGCCTTCAACCTGACAACGTTCCATATAACTGTTTATGGCACTCAGTGATACAGATACTAACCAGTAGGGTACAATGGTTATTTCATTCATTCACCAATTCACTTTCTAACATCCATATTGAAGAAACTGAGCCATGATAATCTTCCATTCACATACCCAGTTGCTGCAACAGCTCACAAGGAAAAACACTGCTATCCAATTACTAAAGAACTATGCCATGAACGATTTCCGGGGTACATTGGACTTACGCAGTTAATAGCAGTGAAAGGCATTAATATACGAAACTATGGTGTCTTAACATTCTCACTGTTGCATGTAAGATACCTACAGCATTGTCATCAAGTGAAGGCTTCATTGTGAAGCCCATAGAGGGCTTCAGGAGTCAGGTTTCAGATTCTGTTGATACAGTTCTCCCATGAAGTTCTCACAATAAGGAGATCTGGTGACCTCAGTCCTTTCCTGACTATCAAATAACCTCTAAGATTCACATGTTTATTCACAGTTTATAAAGTCTTGACAGTTCCATCTAGGCACCTGCAGGGAAGTGGAAGCTTTTCCTGGGGAAGTGGAATCTTTCAATATGGTGATCAAGTGAGATAGGGAGACTGGTGTGCTGAGCTCTGTGTAAATTACTAAATGAAGGACAATACTTTGTGAAGATTAAGAGGCAGAAGGTTCACCATCTCTGATCAAGGCACAGCAAGTGAAGAACTAATGAAAGCCATCAACTTAACCTGTGGATCACTCAACCAAGAGGAGTGCTTTGTACTAAACCCAGTAATCCTGAGAATGAAGCATTTGCATGAGAAGAGCATCCAATTGTTAAGATGGCAGAGGCTGGGACCAGCTCAGCTTTGGTAAGCACTCTAACAGAAAAATAGTCAAGCACTGGCCCTTCATTCATTTGCCCAAATGATATAAGACCATGTGCTGAGACCCCTGAAACCTGATGCTCCCTGGCATATTTTCTTTGCATGTATTCTTTTCTTTTTGCATCTCTCTTGGACTTTTCTTAGGGAGATGGACATTTAGATTGAGGTACAAGCAAGCATTCACATTCCAAGGATCCAGGATAGATAGGATAAGATTTAACATTTTAGATGTCCAGTGAGAGGTTCGTTCTTGATATGAATTGATAATTTTGTGTATATTACACTGATTTTGATGCTTTCAAAAGTAATATCTAATTCATCATTTTTCTTTCTTAGAGAAAATAAATACAAATTGAGGAAGAGAAAAAAAAATACTTGTCTTTAAATCTTCTGCTTCCTGTGATTGCAGGCACATTTTAAAGCCTTTGAGGTCATGTTCTCACTAAAAACTATATTACAGCATAAGTTGAGTTTTAAATTAATGTTATTTTATAATATATTTCACTGTAGATTTTCTTTTGTGTCCATAATAAAACCTCAGATCACCTGTTTGATTCAGGAGCAAGCTGTGTTAACTCTAGATGCTTTTGTGCAGTGATAATGTTTTCTTGACCCCTGGATATAATTATTGGCTGTACTCAGGCACTACCATAGAGAGGGAAGAGTTCATGTGAAAACTGAAACTTTTCACTACTTTTATATGCCCACTCACCTTTGGCACATTTCTATACAATGGCTAGGGCTGTTTTATATTACTCTAAATATTTATTTGATCACATCTTCACTCTAATGCGCTACAGAAAGAACAGCTTGCTCTTCAAGTTGCTTTGTTTAGCAGATTAAAGAGAAGCTAGTCCTTCCAGTTTTCCAGGATATTTAATTTAGAAACATTCATCGTTGCCATTGGAGCTTTCAGCTTTTGAAAATCTGCCATTACATCATCCATCTTCCATTTTTATATGATAAGATAGTGCAAATATCATTATTTTGTCCATCTCATTTATCTGAACCATTCTTTTTATTATTTCATTGTTTTCTTTGTTGTGTGCCGTGGAGAATAGTGTTACTGGTGTTTATTGCTCTTACAATCTTTACAGTATTGATTTCTGCTCAAGTCAGCCTAGATAGAAATTCTTACTTTTTCTTTCTTTCTTTCTTTCTTTCTTTCTTTCTTTCTTTCTTTCTTTCTTTCTTTCTTTATTTCTTTATTTCTTTATTTTTACTTTTTATTAAGCTTCAGTAATACGGGTTAATTGAAATCCATTTTATCTACAGCAGCTTGGTTATTTTGAGATTGGGTATTCCAGTGTGGTGATCCGCTGAAGTCTTGGGAGAAAGGTGTAGTTATTTTCTACCATGAAACTTGGATTTTCAAAAGACATCTTAGATGCCAATCTATAGGAGGATGAAAAAGTTTATTTTTTTATTATTAATGGGCTTGGAATACTAAATGACTCATTCATTTTATTGTGTCATAAAAGTCAGGAAAACTCTAAGATGCCTTTGGTGACCAGATGCAAGCACTCTTACTATTTTCTAAAGGTAGATTCTGTAAGCATGGAAGAAATTCCAAGTTTATTGTTTGACTTCAGTGTTGACATTTTATATTTAATACTAGTCATTATCTATCTATCTATCTATCTATCTATCTATCTATCTATCTATTCATTATTTCCATGCAGAATAAAATTGTTATGCTTAGAACAAAACATCCAGACATATAAGCAGCAATCTGACCTGCTTATAGTCTCTAATGAACTTCTTTCTTGAAGCATTGCACATTTTTGTTAATAAGCAGCACCTAAAAAAAATTGTTTGAGGCTGATATTCAATATAAAGAAAGGAAATCATATATCTCGAATTTCTATTTTTTCTAAATTTCTTTGTTTTATTTTTGTCAAAATTTCCTAGTAAATTTGGGCACATATTATTTATTATATTGTGTTGTTTTTGTTTTTATAATAACTCTTTTTAAATTTTGTAATTATATTTATGTACAGAAAACTTAGTGTACATCTAACCCAATTTAGTGGCAAGTTCTTTAGCCTTTGCCTTTTCCAGCTTGGCAATGTGAGCCACAGACTTAGGACCCAGGACGTTGCCTGTCATTATAATAACTTAATTCTACAATTGCAAAAAAACAAAAAACAAAACAAAACAAAAAAAAAAAACTTGATGCAGTATACAATTGATTTCGGCAAAACAAAACCTGAAGCAAACATATTAAACATATGGCACATGTCATAATAAAGTCAATTTGAATAGGTAGAGTGAGATAAGAACCCATGTTAAAACATGCACAAACCGAATGGAGGACATGCTTGTAAGACATGTGGTGTAAACTGAGCTATGAGCCATAGATGTCAGAATTACAGTGATGCCCCAAAGCTACTTCCTGTGTGTGACATCATAAACCCATGAGCACTCTCTATACTGCGTCGGGATTTGTATATTATCAACAATAGCACTATTTAAAGTGCAATCACGTGCTGATGGCTTTTTCTAAATATTAATTCTTAATTATATATTATAAAATCATACTTTAAGAGAACCATACACCAAATTTATGTCTTTGAAAGGCTAGTTCAACTGAAGACTATCTGACCACATGATGAAATCAAGTGGGAAATTTTGGATTGTTCGTTGTTCTCTACAAAGTGAGAAGAAACAAATAATGTTCAAAGTATTACTTGTAGATAATATTGTGTGTTTTGGCTTTAATTCTCTTTCAACTTTTCTTATACTATGTTATGAATCAAGATTGGTATTCTCTTTTGTCTTTGTTAGATTATCATGCTTCCTTTTGTAGAACTTTTTGAGAGAAGATAGGGAGTCCTACAAGAGAAACAACTCATAAGAGGTGTCTTCAGTAATAAAATTAATTCAGTTAAAAATAAATGATGAACGGTTTTAGGATAATCAGCTTATTTCACCTGTACTTGCAGTAGGGGTGACTTAAGAGGCAACATGAAGATACCAAGTCAAAGAGAAATCAACAATAAATGGAAAAAATATGTTCCCTTTACTTTCAACCCTCACTCTTAGGAAAAAGGCTCAAAGAAGGCTACTCTAAACTCTCTCTCTCTCTCTCTCTCTCTCTCTCTCTCTCTCTCTCACACACACACACACACACAATTATGTAATGTATTTTCTTCTCAGAAATACATTACATAATTTGAAATGTGAATCTATTTCTGCTATTATTGTATATAAAACTATCATAATTTGAATAGGCAATATTAATTATTCTATTTTATGTGGTCTATTAAATATCCTATATTTCATAATTTATTTGGGTGTCTGTAGGTTCTATTGATATTAAATATAATCATCTAAAAGTATCACTAGCAATAGTCAATATTCAAAAGTCTTCTTTGAGTTTCTTATCAGTAGAAGACAAAGAACACATTATGTGGCCAGATGGATTGTCCATCCTGGCATAAGTGTGCTGTGTAATTAAGAGACAGTGAAGATTTTTTTAATATACGTGAACCTATGTTATTTCTAAATTAGTGATGATTAAGAAAGGAACATTTACAAGACTACAGTTAATTTCATGGCAACAACATTTGAAAATGATTTTGGGACTTTTTAAAAACTGCAAAGCTCTCCTTTTTAAAAATAGTACATTAGTCATCTATTTAAGTTCCATATGTGAATAGGCAAAACAATTCAAAATAGCTTTTTAATTATTTTTAAAAATCTACAATGTCAAGTCGAATGTCTTCATGAGTTTGAAGCCATTTGTCAAAGCATGGATGTTTTAATTAGTTTGCGAAAACCACTAATTCCAGGAAGTAAGAAAAAAAAAAGTAGATGAGACCTGCCAAAAATTTTATATAACTGAAGAAAGAGATTGAAAAATGCAACTATGATATAAGAGACACAGATACAATGGGTTTCCATTTTAGTGTGTGTGTGTATATAGATAGATAGATAGATAGATAGATAGATAGATAGATAGATAGATAGATCTTTTCTTTATAAAGTCATAGCATCATGTAGAACCAGATATGAAAGAAGATCAAATGGTAAAACAAAGCCAGTACCTTAAAAATCTATTCTGCTTGGCCTTTGAAAAATCCACAAAGATCATTTAGCATATGGTAGAGGAATCAGTAAACCATCAAACATACATAATTCAATCATTCTTGTCCTGTTCCTGTAATAGGAACTCAAAACCTAAAGAGTAAGAGGTTCCTACTGTACTCCATGTAGACACAAGCTCTGCACATCAAATTCATTGGGAAATATTCCTGGCACCTTCCAATCACAGGCTTTGCCCCTATTATAGTGTCACATTATAATAATGAATATCTTAGTTTCTGACATCTCACTAGGAAAGGAACAAGAGGGGAGCAACATCTCATGCACGTTCCGAGCCTTGAAGCAAATGCAATAGATGGAGCATATCAGCCATACTGATCTATGTATTGATCCAGAAGCCAATTTATTTTAATGATCTCTAATTCTGGTAAAGAGAAGTGGCAAATGTATCCAGCAGAGCATTTGGTGGTCTACCCAAAGTCAATTTTCTCAGGCATTTTTAAGTTATTTTTGTTGCCATGTGAAAATACCATGATGAAGACATTATGTTTTTTTTAAAAAAAAGTTTAATTTTGGGATCATTGTAGCAGAGCATTAGAGTACATGAACATCTTACTATATAGCATAGCTGAAAATAGGCAGGCATGGTCCTGGGGCAGTAACTGAGAGTAGGAGATGAGTAAAAAGCCTAGGTTGGGCTTTTGAAACCTCAAGTCCATCACTGGTGACACTGCTCCCACAGCAAGGACACATTTCCTAATACTTCTCAAATAATTCCATAAGACCTGTGGACTAAATATTCAAACAAGGGCTTATGAGGATCATTCTCCCTCAAACTAGCACACAATATAAAACTTGCCATACAGTTAAAAGAAGACACTACAAGAAACTTTAGTACCTGTATCCTTATGAATATAAATGCAAGGTTCAACACCAAGATGATGTATGTTGCATATGATATTTGGTCAGTGGCACATCATATATTCATGAGTTTATAGCATAGAGCCTACATATTGCACATAATCCATGCCATCTACGTGTGTAAAACTGTACTTTGTTCACACATGATGGAATATATTTTAAGTATGCATTATCATTATTAAGTAACATGTGAATAATAGACAACCCTATCAAATAGCACTTTAAAACTGTACATTATAGTCAAATGGTCTTTCAATGCTAGGATGGTTTACCATATAAAATCAATAATGTGGTGGCACCTCATTAACAGAATGAAGGGTAAAACAATAACATAATTTCCATGTGAACTCTGTCAAAATTCAATTGGTTTTATGATAATAACAACATTCAATAGAATGAAAGGAAGTTACTTCAAAATAATATATGTTTTCTACATGATAACCTTATATAAAATCATGTGAAATTTTGTCAGTGATCAGGAAAATAATTAAAATGTCCAGAGTAATACTTACTCAATGCTATATTCAAAAATTATGGCCAAAACAATAATACATAGGGAAAACCAGTTATGTGGAAAATAATGTAAAATGATTTGTCTTAGCAAGTATCATCTTCATGCAGAAAGCCCTAAAGGGTGCATGCAAAAACTGGATAAAACTAGAAGGTGAATGAGATGACACAAATTCAATATATGTAAATCAGTTGCTTGTCTATGTAGAAACAAAGAATAATCTAATACAGATGTTAATATTACAAGAATGGAAGAAATGGATCAGCACTTAAGAGTGTATTTTGCTTTAAGGGAGGACTGGCTTCAGTTGACATCAGCCAAATGAGAGCTCACAACCCTCTGCCTCTCTAGCTTGAGATCATCTACTGACCTCTCTAAGAATATGAGCATCTCTTCACACAGCCATGCATATGCATATGAAAAACATATCTTTGTATTATAAAAGAAAAAATAATACTACTTAAAATATCATTAAAACTAATGAAATATTTTACTAATACTCACCAAGGAAAGAAAACTGCAAAACTTTGTGTAGAACATTTTAAAAAATGGATAGATGGGTGGAAATTGGTCCATTATTTAGAAGAATTTATGTTGTTGAGATGTCAGTATATTTAACCAGTAGATCTATAGAAATGATACAGTCTATGAAGTCAATCTAATTCCTAACAAAAAAACTCAATGAAATATTATTTTTAGAAATAAAAAAATCACAAAATTCAAACAAAATATCAAGATGCTGAATAGCGAAGATAGGAGCAATATAGAGGACTGTAACATGAGATCTTAGTGCTCTCTGATTTTTCTACATATAGCTACAGAGTTTCAGAAGCAGAAGAATAGAAGAACGCCAGAGAAGTAACAATGGACAAAAGTAAAAATGCCCAAAATCAAATCATATTTTTTCTTTGCTTTTTACTTTACCTACTGTGTTAGATATTTTCCTAAACAGCTGTAACCAACTATAGGTAGTTCTGGCACCAACACATGTCCAAAATACTACATTTACTTCCATATGGCATCAGTGATATCTCAGAGGCTCCATTAAGGGATTCTAGTCTGAAGATTGGCATGTGTAGTGTGTGCTTAGTTCTAAGTCTTACCAGCAGATCCCAAAGTAGTAATGTTTAATGTTCTGTCATATTCACAGCAAATGGACTCTTCTTACTCTACAATATGCTCTTCTTGTGGGTTTAGATTATGGAAGAAAATAATCCTATTGAAAAACATGAAACTCTCGGATTAACCTTCCTTTTAAATGGACATGCAAGAGTTTAAAAGGTGCAAAAAATGTATAATATTACCAATAGTATGGGTAATTCGAATAAATATCACAATGAAATTATGACGTAGAAAATAATGGAAGTTGATGAATAAATGAAATGCATAATAATATCCCTTTACATTTATGTTTGGAATGTAAAATGACACAGCCTCTACTGATGACAGAGATTCATCCAAAAATTACTTTCTTTTTTATTGATTATTTTATTTATTTACATTTTAAATGTTATCTCCCTTCTCAGTTTTCCCTCTGCAAACCCGTTTTCCCCTCCCTAATCTCTCCTGCTTCTATGATGATATTCCCTCACCCACCCAACCACTCCTGCCTCATCACCTACTCTGGGGCATTGAGCAGTCACAGGACCAAGGAAACCCCTCCCATTGATGGCAGATAAGGCCATCTTCTGCTACATATGCAGCTGGAGCCATGGGTCCCTCCATGTGTACTCTTTGGCTGGTGGTTTCAACCTTGGAGCTCGGGGTGTGTGTGTGTGTCTGGTTTGTTGATATTGCTGTTCTTCCTATTTTGAATACAGAACTACTCTATCATTCCTCAAGCCCAATTGGAGTATTTAATCAAAAGCACTGAAGTATGAGTATTTGAGAAATATTTCCACTGAACAACTTTTATAATAGTTAGAAAGTAGAATGACTTAATTGTCCAAGGATGGAAATTTTAGATAAAAAATTAGATGAAAAATCAGAAAATAATCGATTTAAAATCAAAAGTTGTGATGAAGTCTACCTGGTTGAAACAGGAGGAGGTAAGCTGATTAGAATCAACTTATCCTAGAAATGCAGTATGCACGGCTCCATGTACACCAGCTAGGACAGAGTACAGGACGTCATGTATGTCAGGTGCATAAAATTAGACTATATATATGTATATGTAGAATGTAAAGTGTTGCTAGCTAAGTACACTGAAATGGGGATGGGTAACATGGAACTGTTCAGGAGATGTAAGGCACTACTCATGTGAGATAAATCTATCTTTGAGATCTAATAAGCTACATAAACATAATATTCATTTAAAAGATTGAGGGTAGCACTAATGTGTTTTGTGAGTTATAGTGAGGCATGGTAATTCCTTTAGTTCTCTTTCCCCACAGCCGTGCCTAACTCTTTCATATGTAAGCATGTAGGTATACATATACATATATACAATATATATATATATATATATATATATATATATATATATATATCCATTCAATATTTTGCAAGATCAAAGGTATTTTGCATTCATATAGAAAAGTTAAACTTTTACCATATCTGTATTTTTTGTATATGTCTGATATAGCACAGATGATATAAAATATTTAGGCTTAGCAGTGCTTATATATAAAATATAAATGAATGGTCTTTGGGGTGCATGCTCAAAAGCAGTTATTGATTAGTGGGTTTGATTATAAAATTGAGATCATGAATAAAGAACAGTGGCATTCAACCTGTATTTCCAGGGCCCCTCTTAAGCTGTAAAATTGAGGAGATCTGGTTAAGCAATGGTCCGTACAAGGCTGCTTCATTCCATATAGCACCACTTGACATGTAGGGTGATAGCCAAATAACTATGCCTCTGATTGAGCCAATATGTGTACAATTGAAACAGAAGTAATGATTGATACTTTAGAGGGAACCTGATGAGCTATAGTTATGTGAAGAAAATGTAGAATGTTGAAAAATTGTTGCCTCTATGTTTGGTATCCCTAAATTTCTCTTAGATTTCTAGATTCCACACTGGAAATATATATATTTGAAAAAGTTTAGAAATTTGGCTCTGATACATTGTTTATAATGGTATAGAAATAATTGAATCCCTGACCAAATCTTTCGGGAATCAAAGACTCCTCGGTAGAAAGGCAATTTCATAGAGGTGCATCCACAAGCTGAGCTAAAGGTTTCTATAGAAAACATTCCATGCCTCTTTCATACATGCCTCTTTAAAAGTGTGTGTGCAAGACCCTAAATTATGTGTGCATACACTGTATTTTTTGGAGGGTGAATTAACCATAATATTTAAATTGAACTGGCATTACTGATCTTATGGTACAGTTAAAAATATTCTCCCTAAAGAAAAACCGGATGTTTAGTGCTAATGATATTATACTTTCTGTGAACAATAAACTGGTAATGAAATTTAATCCTACGTTGCCAAGTGATTCACTTAAGAGTTACAGAACAAAGGAAACTTCAGATATGTAGTTTTAATCCTTCTCTTGATACTTGAAAAAGCTAAACCTTGGACTAATACTTCCCATAGTTAGCTAGTAACCCAGCCCAGATTTCCAATCTCAGCCTTGTGCTCACAATTTTATTCTATTCTGGATGCTGTCAATCTCACTACCACAGCCACAGTGATATTTACCCCAAGTTTTTGGATTTTTTTCCCCTGTGATGCCCTATAAGGCAATCCTCTGCTACATATCCAGCTAGAGCCATGGGTCCCCCCCTCTGTGTACTCTTTGGATGGTGGTTTAGTCCCTTGGAGCTTTGGGTGGGGGGTCCGGTTCATTGATATTTTTGTTCTTCCTATGGGGTTGCAAATCCCTTCAGCTACTTCAGTCCTTGCCCTAACTTCTCTATTTAGGTCCTTGTACTCAGTCCAGTGTTTGGCTGCATACATTTGCATTTGTGTTGGTCAGGTTCTTGCAGAGCCTCTCAGGGGACAGGATACAAATATCTTACTAAATTTTTAAGAGAGAAACTATGTCTTTTCAAATTCATTCATCTTTCAACACTTGCAGACATTCCCTTACTTAAATTTTCTTATACCAGTGCTTATGGCTAAAAGTTATCTGATGTCAATGCATATACAGTTGTGTGCAATTAAATGACCTGTTACAGATGAAGTAAACTGTTAGATAGACAGGAAGAATTTAAATTTTGGCTTACAAGAAGGCCAATCACTTCTCTGAGCACACAAATATACATTTTACATGTTCTGATTTCCTGTCAATATCTATTTTCTCTATAGTACAGAAAAAAGAATGTACTGTACACTTGAACAGCTTTCTAATCCACCTGGATTGGGTATTGCACAGTGGGCATTAGACATGCAATATTGAAGCAGGTTTAGCATAGTTGCTGTTCCTTGACTCCAGAGGTTTTCATTTGTCTTAAACGTAATATATGGTCAGAACATGATATTTAATTCATATGCATATACTATGTACAGTGATCTAATGGCGGTGGTTAACATTACTATGCTTTTATTGTAAAATCATAGATGCACAAATTATGAGGTTGGGATAGTCGAAACACAGAGGAATACACTGGCTATAGTTCAGAAGAACTTGTTGAAATGTTTAGGAAATCACCAGAAGAAAGGTGTTGGATTTCTGTAGACACAAAGTAATACAGAGGGACTTCTTATTTTTATGAATACTTCTCTATATACATACTTAGTTCTTTGGGAAAAAGAAAAAAAAATCTGTGACCAATTGCTTTGTACCCTTATGTGTATGCCAGAGGAACTTCTGAATAATATTTGCTGGAATTCCTTTTATTTAATTAGTGTTAATTGTCAGTAATAGGATCTTAAGCATGAATATTGAAATATTTTCAATTGTCAGTGGTTGTCTTTGATGCTAAATAAACAGTAGTTTATATTAGTTTAATGCTTGTCAGCTATAATAAACAACTATTAAACTCTCACATATATATATATAAGTAATATGTATATATTACAAATAAACAAATACAATAGGTAAAACCTTTTCAATATTTGGAAAATATATGGAAACCTGAATATTCACATGAAGAAATATGCAATGATATCCATATCTCTTACTCTTTACACACCAACTTTAAAGGGATTAAATATTGAAGAATAATACCTTAAACTATGAAAGAACTATGAGAAAAATATAGCTGAAATTCTTCAGGGTATTGGTCGTGGCAACGATAGTTTTATATGACTCCAAATGCATGAGTAATTGAAACAAAATAATTGTCACGTGAGATTTCATTTAACTGGAACACTTAAACACAGCAAAACTCCCAGTAGAACAAGACAATTCATAAAGTATACTAAAAAGATCCTTTGTCAAGAACTAAACAACTCCCTATAAATAAATGGAAAAATAAATATTTCAACTCATAGTGCCCTAAAGATATGCTTAAGTATTTCTCAAAAGAGAGCATAAAGATGAATAACAAACATATGGGAAAAAAAATCCAGCTTTAAATCACCAGTGATCAGGGAGGCATACACAGAAATTGTGAAAAGATCTTTGTGGTCCCAGTTAAAATGGCTATTACTGAAGAGATTAAAAGGACTAAATATTGATGAAGATGTGGAACAAGATGAGAGCATGTATACTGTTGGCAGGAGTGTAAATTACTCTAACCATATGGAAAAATAAATGGAGTTTCCTGAAAAACAAAACAATGAAAGAGAAAATCTAGGCATAAATTTACCATACTCTCCAGTCCTCTCACTGATGTTCATATAACCAAATGAAATTAAATTAGTATGCTGAAAACCAACTGTTTTCCGTGTTTATTGCAATGCTACTTACAATAAATACTCATGTTGTAGAATCTACCTCAATGTCCATAAAGACATAAATAGAGAAATAATATATCATATATGTTCACAGTGGAATATTACCATAACAAACCATCAAATCCTGCCATTTGCAGCCACACTCATTAAGGATATTAGGTGAAATTGACCATATACAGAACGGTAATTACTACATGAATATCATCCTAGGTAGAATCTAAGCAATAGATCTCCGTGTTTGAGATCAAGATGAATGACAAGAGAGAGAAATCTAGATAACATGACTCTTTCTTTAAGAAACAACAATATGAACTAACCAGTACCCCCAGAGCTCATGTGTCTATCTGCATATGTAGCAGAGGATGGCCTAGTCTGCCATCAGTGGGAGGAGAGGCCTTTGGTCTTGTGAAGATTCTAGGCCCCAGTATAGGAGAATGCCAGGGCCAAGAAGTGGGTGGGTTGGGGAGCAGGGCGGGTGGGGGGAGGGTATAGGTATAGGGGATTTTCGGAGATGAAACTAGAAAAGGGGATAGCATTTGAAATGTAAATGAAGAAAACATCTAATAAAAAGTAAATCTTTAAAAAAATAGAAAATACAAAAAACAAAACAAAACAAAACAACAAAATTATGTCACAGATACTAAAAGGAGAAAGGGAGATGTGTATAATATGCTTCCCTGTGAGTGTGTTTGTGTCTCACAGTTATTGCAGTGTTTCTACAAGTAGGCTTAGCAGAGGAACTATTGGCTGTTTATACACATCTACTTGTGCTGTGAGCCATTTTTTACCAGTGATGTTTCCAAAAGAAATGAATGGTTTTTCCCAACTGAATTCAGATCAGATATTTCAAGTAAACTATCAGTACTGAAGTGAGACATTACAAATATTTGCAATCACCTTGTTATGGAAGATTACTAGCTCCAGGGGACTGGCAAGATGGCTCAGCAGGTGTTTGCTGCCAATACTGACTACATAAGATGGATCCCTCAGGGCCAACATGGTAGTAGAAAAACAACTTTCACAAGTTGCCCTATGACTATCACATGGGAATGGGACATGGTCACTCATATATGTACATACAAATAAAAGTACATAATATTTAAAAAAAGTCAACTGCCTCTTAAATTGCATAACTTTGGCTATCATAAAAACTAAAAAAAAAAAAAAACCTTTGTTTAATATCTCCAATATTTAAGATTTAAAGTATAAAATAGGACTTATGATGCATTTTCAAGCAATTTTTATAGTAGTTGACTTTTGAGGTACCCAAATATATTAACTAAAATCTACATTTTAATTCTAGTTAACTAGGAGATTGGGGTGTAAATTTTATTCTCGGGAAGGAAACATGATTAGTAAAAATTAAACAATTTGGCATGAATGTTTTTGACAATCAGTTATTTGTTTTGTCATTTAGAAACATGGTAATTAAAGTAGAAGATGTATAAATAACATCTACTCTGGCATGATAACTGCAATTGATAGCAGTGGCAATTTTGCTTAATGTCA
Source organism: Mus minutoides (assembly GCA_902729485.2). Lineage (NCBI taxonomy): Eukaryota > Metazoa > Chordata > Mammalia > Rodentia > Muridae > Mus > Mus minutoides. The sequence continues at coordinate 818,891 of LR749828.1, read as the reverse complement.
CAATGTTTCTGAGAATCCTTCCTTTCTGTGTTAGGTGCACAGAGAGGTGTTTCTCTTCATCTTGGTAGAAAGTGTTTTTCTAGTAGTTGCTTATATTTCACTTTGAAAAGTATCTGCTGACAAAACAGGTTTTGTTTGAAAGGTTCGGGAATGTAGTTGTATAGATGGTGTTGTCATCTACACTACTGATATGGTAAATTAGAAGACCATGAAGTATTCAGGAAAAGAGAGATTGCCTCGTCAGCCCCAAATTAGCAGAAACACACAGTTAAGCCATCCTATAGTGCTGTCTAGTTACCAGAGCACTTAGTTTCAACAGCTATGAACAAATGAAAACAAGTGAAAGATCTCAGAGAGTCTTTTGTAAGGAACATCCCTTCTGCTTGCATTCTAAGGCTTGGCTACATAAAGCTTTCAATGAAAAGGATATATTTGTATTTGTTACATTCATGTGTGCACCTGTATAGTTTATATAAATACATGTATGAAAGTGTGCTTGTGTGACACCTGACTTGAAAAAGTGTGCCTTGTGATTCTCCCCCTGCCCAAATATTGGCAAGTTAAATGTAACTCAGGCAGTTACACTGCATATTCCACCCATCACTGTGAACGATTTACATGAGCTTGGCTAACATTGATCCATTTATGGTCCTTTTCACTTATAAAATTCAAAGCATCTTCCTTACTTCTGTAGTGCAAAATGTTGAAAGGGCACTGTGAAGAATTATTTTTGTTTCTTTTAGTTGCAAAACCCCCTGCTTCATTTATTTCTGTCTTTTGATTATTTAAAGTGACTTTTCCAGTCCTAATCCATGTATATTTCCTTTACTGAACCTGTTTCAGGTTTTATTTTACATTAACGTGGAGGATTTGTTTTTATATTTTATATCAATAGAATAATGGATTCACGGAAATGCAGATATAAAGTATTAAATTTCTTTTCATTGAAATGCATTGCTTTAAATGCAAAGCCATATACTCTTTGACTCTGACACTCTCTACTTTGTGTCTGTTGAGGACATCATAGTGTGAAGATTGCCATGTCAGTTGTTTTAATCACAGGTTATTCTAGTTAAATTAGGAAAGAGAAAACTGATTGCTTTAACAACTCTATGTAAAAGTTCCCTTAGAACGTTGCCAACTACCAGAATTCAAACTGGTTTTCCTTGGCAGTAGTGACAAATAGGGTGTGATGTAAGTTCTCACAGTTTATTTTAAAGCTGGGGTATTCTTTACATTTTTGTCTGATAGCTGCTGATGACTTGGGAGTGTTTTGCTAAGTCTGGTCATGACTGTATAGGTCAATGTTGTAACTATTCTGCTATTTGTTTTCTTTCTTTTCCTAATAATTAAGATGTTTCAATCCAAGATAATTAATGTTTACTTACTAAAACTATAGGTATTATGTACAGAAATTTATGGGGCATATAGCTCACATTTTTTCCTACAAATTGTGCCTATCAAGCTCATTTATAAATTGAAGAATTTTTAGAGTTTGAGGTGACCCACCCACAATTGATTTCTTAGTTATTTATACTCAGCACTTTGAACAGTTATGAGTTTCTTCTTGTTACCCACTGCAGATCAAATATTCTTTGACCAAAGTTTAGAATAACACAAATCTATGAGTATATACATATTCAGAATACAATGACTATTTAGAAAGACAACAACTGTAGGTTTCCTCCTGTATTCTGTGGTCTTCCCCAGTCAAGGAATCTCTGATGACAATTAGAGCACTGGGCATAAAAATCTCTACTGTGGAACAGAGCCCCAGTGAGGATTTCTTGAGAAGCAAGAAAATAGCAATGTTTGACCATCTCAGGTTTAGGTACCTTACAGAAGAGTGCCTGGAAGAATTTAAGAGCTGTTGAATGGGGAGGCTGACTTCTGGGCAATAATATGGGTGCCTCATCCATCAACTCAAAGTAGCTATGATAGCCTGTACAAGTACAATCCAGTAAAAATTCCACTAGGGATATGAGAGGATTCTCCAAAGTCCTGTCCCCCTCTTACTGGAGGAGCTACTAGTAATTGAAGGCTACTGTCAGAGGGAGAATCACTCTTCATTGCGAACATGGCAACTAGGAGGTTGCTCATGTCACAGTGGAGGCTACATATTAATGTATATATACCCAGGACTGAGTGTGGCTATTGATAATAAAAGCTAATAACATGAAGACCAACAGAGCTAGATAAGGTACATTAAAGATAGTTGAAGAGAGGTAGTGGTAGAGTGATATCTTCAATATAGTATATAAATGTTCAGAACTTTTCTTTTAAAAGAAAAATAATACTTTAAGAAAAGTTTATGGAGTTATATCTTGAATCATATTTCAGATTGGATTCTTTCTACTTGACTCTTCAAATTAAACCAGAGTCAGTATCAGTTTTTAAGATGAAATCCAGTAGTTACAGCACTGGAACTCTTATAGCTTCAGGGAGAGATCCAATGGATACTTTATTGAGCTGACTTTGCAGAGTAACAAAGTTACCACGAAGTAAGATAAGGAAGTATGGGGAAAGTAAAGAGGAAAGGGGAGGTAAAGGGAGACAGAGGAGGGAGGAAGAGGGAAGGGAGTGAAGTCTTTCCTCTTTCATTCTTCTTTAGGTAATTTTGTGTACTCTTATTTAAGGATTTTGGTAAATACTGTGCTTAAGAGAGCTCTAGTTAGTTTGTTCTGCTTTTCAGTAAAGCCTTCCTATAGCCTTATGCTTGAAGATTAAAATTTTGAGATTCTAGTAGGATTCTTTTGGGACTATCTAGCATCTATGTAAACTTGTAAGCTTTGGACTCAAGACTCTAGTCTTGGTCACTCCTGTACAGTCCCCATTTACATTATAAAGCAATCTATTAGGTAGGTATCTGCCAACTATTTTTCCATTAATCCATTATAGTGATTCTATAAATTACTTGGTGTAAGGAAGAGGGCAGTATACATGCTGTCAAGGTCTGAGACTGCAACGTGGGCTTGGGGATAAAGCTTGGGTCTCAAGTCTTTGATCATGATTCAAAGAAGCACTAGAGATAGTACAGCACACTGAAGGCAAATGTGATCAGATATGAGGCAAAAACAAACAAACAAACAAACAAACAAACAGGCTAAAGATAACCTGTAAGGGGACAGAGGGGTAACATAAACAAGTTAGTGCCCCATTTCAGGAAGCAGACAAAAAGCAGATCAAAGCAACTGAGTGTTTGAAATGGGGTTATATATGATTACCTTAAGACTACCATATATCTCTCCTTTGTTTTTATCCTCTGCCTAGCCTGACAGTGTGGGAGGTATTTTTAGTTAAAGAATGAGGTTATTGAGAACAGTTCTCTTTTGGCTTTGCATTCTTGGAAGTATGTTACCATGACTCTCAGAAAAGTTCTAAGGCTGCATTTGCATCCTACCCTACTATTTACACAGCTTTCATCGCCCCACCCCAAGCATTTGTCTATCTATTATTCTCTTGTGATTTAGAAGTATATATTGTATTATGTAAAACAGTATTTCCAATTCCCTTTACAAGCTGAGTTGCTAAGGAAAAAAAAAAAAGTCCAGATTTTCTAGGAAATTTCTCTGTGTGAAACTGAGAGGAAAGACTCTGTGAGAAGATTAAGGCCTTTTGATGTTTGGGTGACTCTAAGAAGGTTAGGTCAGGGAGAGGTCAGCGAACCAAAGGAAGTCAGTGAGCCAGACTTAGTGTGACCTTCCAAGCCAGGGTAAAGAGCCTGTTGTGATTTTGTTTCCCAGAGGCTGGTAAAAGAAGGGGAATTGAGAAGTTTCCTATATAGCATGTTTCCTAATTCTCAGAAGTTTGAACAACACAGTGTTTTTGTGCAAAGTTCTAATATGTCAGAATTTCCATGTCAATTAGTTAATCTTTTTGTGGTAATTGGAACTGAATACCAAACCTGGCAAACATGCTACCACTAAAACTAATTTCTGTACCTTACAGTCTCTTTTAAAACATCCTTTATTACTTTAGACATACTGAAAAACTGTGAGGAGAGTACAAAATTCCTGTGTTTGTGCCCACATAGCTTCCATTGTGATGGAGATGAAACAGTATCTGTATTACAGTTAATGAAGCCATGTTGATACACTCTTGACAACTGTAGTCTGTATCTCATTAGTATTTCCTTGGATTTTGATTCATGCCTTTTAAGGGTGTTGCTTCCAAGATAACATATAAAATGTGATTGTTATGACACTTGGGGCATTTTAAGTTGGACAGCTCTGGTTTAAAGTTTTAAGGACTTTGCTCTTGTATATGAATTTTATTTTCTGAAATATGTTGTTACAAAACCTGCACCTAAACAGTTATTTTTTGTAAAAATTATAAGAATGAATAAAAATACAGAGTTATAGAACATGCTGGATATTCACAAAGAAAATAAATGTGATAATTCTCTTGTGTTAGAAAAAAAAAACATATAAATGGTTCAAAGACTTGGTGATAGGTTATTTTCTGCACTATCTGATAGATTATTTCTGTGCTGCCAGAGAAATGAGACAATTTAAATGAGATTAGATTATATTAAATGCATGTTTGTTGGGAAGCTGCACTTGCGAAAGTGTGAACAGACAAGTTCACTGGACCAAGGCCAGGGAAGTGGCCTTGGGGGAGTGGGAAGAAGCGAAAAAGATTAAAAGGGCCTGCTTGCAGACAGAAGAGATAGAGCAAGTCTGGATTATATAGGAGGAGCCTCTGGGTGTTACACAGAAGAGTGCCTGGACTGGAAAGTTGAGGGTTGGGGCAGGGTATGTCCGGTAGGGACTGAGGTATGCTGGGAGAACCCGGAAGCCAGGTCTGCTTTGGTATGTAATATACACACCATAATTCCTTGTCCAGGACTCCAAATCCAAACAGTTAGGTTTAGTTCCACATAGATAGCAGTTTTATGGATGTGAAATTATGGAGTAGAGAAGCTAAAGATGTTTCTAGTTACAGAAAATTATTGTGATGATAATGGTATATGTAATATTCATCACCAAGTTAATTGGATAGATCATAACTTTCTCACTAAATCTAAGAACTGAGCTGTATATGTGTGTCTGTGTCAGTGTGAATATGAAAAATATATGTATTATACATTAAATGTATACAATCTGCATTTAACAGCAGTTAATGAAGAAGAGGTCATGAGTTTGAAAAAGAGCAAGGAGAGGTATATGAGAAGATATGGGTGGATAAAAGAGAAGATAGAATGATGTAATCATATTAACATATCAAAAATAAAATGCACAATAATATATGTTATGTATTCATTGGACTTGATAGGTTTAAGAAATGAAGGAAATGACATTTGGTGAGTAGTTAAGAGGATAGGTAAACTATCACTGAAATTAACTTGTCATCAAGACCACTTAATCAATCCATTTAACAAGTATTTTTTACAGCTAAGCCCTTGTGCTAGGAAGAAAGTAATAACAAAACTGAAACCTTACTGCTGAAGAAGTTAATATACTCGATTTTTTCTATCTATTTGCATGTTTCTCTATGGGACTGCCAATATGTAAAACATGTCGAGACATGTTTTAAAGAAATTGAAACAGACAGTAAGGGAAACAGTCTTTATTAAAGTACTGGACCGACACTAAACAAGATTATATTTGCCATGTGTTCCTTAAAGAAATTAGTAGATCCCAGAGGTGATCTCAACCCATAGGCTAAGAATCGCTTTCTAAGCAATGGGGATTTAGATAATGTAACTGTTGGGAGTGAGGCTGGACTGTAAGTCCTTATCATATATCTGAAACTGCAATTTTAACAAGGTGCCACTATGGAAAACACTTGCTGAGTAGTGTGGTTGAAGAACTAGCTCATTTTATAAAGGTAAAGTTTTTCAGAAGGAAGATGCAGTGGAATGTCATATCGCCCTCTGCCCAAGCTTTATATTAAATATAAGCCATTACAGCAATTCAACCAATTCCCACTACCTTGACTTTTCAGAAACTGATTTCTTATTTTCTCACTTGGCTTTCCTCAAGTGAGTTTATGATAAAAAAAAAAAAAAAAGACACATTTAGAAACTTTGTATTTTGCATAAAGTTGACTTCCAGCTTTCTTTCAAAGATTTTTTTTTTTTTTTACCTATATACAGTTTATGATAAGTTTGTCTTGGTATTCTTTTTATACAGCTTGAGTGAAGCAAGATTTTAGACATAAGGCAAATTAGTATACTCCAGATACTTGCAAAGATATACTCTAGAACTGTTTGAAGTTCTCCATGAGTGTCTCCCCTGATGCCTACATAACCAACACATCTTAGGATTACATTTGCCTAAGCTTCAACTTAGTAAAAGTGTTTTTTATTACTGTTTATGTCTATTGGAATATGCATGTTCCAGTACAGACACATACAGTCAGTCACACACAGAGATACACACACAGTGGGGGGGGATGGGAAGGGATGGCTCTGTGATTAACAGTGAAGTGAAGTAAAGGGACATCTGCCACCTGGTATATAATAGAAAAGCAGGTTCATGTTGTCAAAGCAGGAACAAGAAACAGGCAAACCAGATACACTGAAATTTTACAGGAAAATTATCTTGTGAAAGTACAATAGTAGGTTAAGACACCATTGAAGGTAAAAACATTTTCTTAATTAATATAAGGCATAGGAGGGGAGGCCTTAAGAGTGAGAAAGATGTAAGAAACAGACAGGCAGTTACCAGAGTCAAATCTTCCAATTACTTTTTCCTAATTATAAGCACTTTAGTTTTAATCTTAATAAAATTAAAACGGTTTTATTAATCGACAAATGGGTTTTGAAATACAGTGTTGCCTCTCTTTGGTGTAATCGTACAGGTTAATTTTGAGCGAGTGTATGTAGGAGGAATGCAGAAGGATGAAGTCTATCAAAAATTGTTATGGTAATATACATAAGTGATGGTGGCAGTGGTTTAGATTAAGAGAATTAGTGTATGCAGTAGAAGTAGCAATTTTAATTGATGAATTTTTATGCTTTCATGGTAGAAAAAATAGATACTGACACCAGATTGTATGCCGCAGATTATATTACAGTGTGTTTGGCGGGTGTTTGTGATCATACTATATGCAAAGCCTATATAAAAAGCAAGAACACATGGTCAGGAACTGACCAGTTCTGATGTATGATTAGTGAAAAAAATAATAGGATAAGAATTTTCCTGCTGAAGACCATCTATTGCTTTGTCAGAAACCCTAAAAAAACAAACAAGGATAAAAGTCTGTTTGGCTTACAAGTCCAGGTTACAGTACATATTTATGGGAAGGCAACAGGAACTTGGACCATCTAGTTATAATACATCTTTAGCCAAGAGCAGATAGCAGTGAGCTAAGTGTTGAGTGTTAACACTTAGTTCACATTCTCAAAGAGTTCATGATCCTCTTTGTAGGATATGTTGCCACCCACAGTAGTCAATTGTCCTACCTCATGTAATGTAGTCAAGATACTCATTCACAGCCCTCATTCAAAAATCCCATTATCTGGTGATACTACTTTGCTTCAAGTTGAGAATTACAATAATGGTCACCTGATATGTGATGCTTATTCCAATTGTCCTCTTGATGAGATCTAGATTCAGATGAGAGATGAGACAGTGAGAAGCAGATTATTTTGGTTTGTTTAATTGTGAATGGCACCTTTTACTGGGATTGGATTCTGGACTGTAGAAACTGAAAATGATGCAAGCCACAGTTATTCATTGTCCCCTCTTTCTTCCCCATCACTACAATGTGGCCCTCTGCATTCTCCACAATGACAGGCTATAACATCAAACTGTGAGTCAAAATTAACCATTTATTACTAAAGTGTCATTTGTTGGGCTCTCTTATTAGAGCCATAGGAAAAGAAACTGAGACACCCAGGGAAGACAGTTATATGGACTAGCATTACAACTTTAGTATGGCCACATGTCAGAACTGGTTGAATGGGGAAATAATAATTTTAAAAGAATGGCTAAAGGAAGGCATCACAATATGCACTTATTCTGGAAATGAAACAACAAACAAAAAAAATCACTAGCAGTCATTTTATTTATCATACCTAAACATTTCTTTGTCATAATCCTTTAATATACTACTAGCCCTCTAACAGTTATTTTGACACTATTTATTAACGTTATACATTGATTTTGACATTACCTTCTTTCAGGATAAAAAGTAGAAAACTTTTCTATCTTTAAAATATCAGAAACATTAAGTTAGGAACCAGCTGAAGCACATCTAGAGATTTTGGATTCCATGACCATAATGATTTACAGTGTTCACAGTGTGGTAAAGCTTAAGGTGCCTTAGTAAGCTTAGAAAACCTGGGTAAGCTATTAATATTTTAGCATCTCCATTTCCTATGGGGATGTGTCTTTGAATTGTAGAGGAGAATATTATAGTCTTATTTAGTATAAAATTCATATATTGTAGGAGAGTATGTTAGAAGTCCCAGTTGGGTTTTCCCTGAATTTATTATCTTACAAAGTCAAATACAGATGCATCTTTCATAAAAGGAATAAGCTTATTCTAAAGTAATATCTGAGACTTTTCGATCAACTTATTACATTTTGATGACCATTTCAACAGTTGAACAGACTAACTGGCGGAATACAGATGAGATGCAAACCCTGTTAGGCACCATGAGTTCAAACAACAGCACTTAGTAAACAGCTGAGAAAGGAATAATCAAGTCCCTTTCAGTAAAATAAATCATTAGCACATTTTTCTTTAAGAATGTCTAGTTCCGTGACCTAAAGTTATTCTGTGACCTAAAGCAGATTGGTTATTGAGATAAAAAGTTCTAAAAGGTTTGTTCACAATTTACTTTCCCTAGTAAGCATTGATGCAAATGACCACATAGCTAGAAATATAAAAGTAGCTAGAGTCTTGGTTAACTTCTTACTATCTGTTGTTTAGAGGCTAGTTGACAAATGTCTCTGTGTTCTGTGGTTCTCAGACACATAGACGACTCACAATATTGAGAAGGAAGATTGGGGGAGGAATTCCAGGAAATCTGACAGTGAAGAAAAGGACAAAGATGGAAATTTAAAATCTATTTAATGATGGTATACGTAAGAGTGCGCGTAACTAATAGCCAACAGTTACTTTGATATTACTCCTTACCAAAAGTCAGATCATAATACATATTTGAGTAATGTTTCTTGCACTTGTATGCCTGTTTTTTAATAGAGTAATCTTTCAGGTCTTCCCTTTAAAAAACTGTGGCTCTAGTCACATGATTCAGGGATGATTTTGCTGGAAACAGATTGCGGAAAACATAGGATTAGTTGAGGAAAAAATAAACAAGTTCCAAAATGTTTTGTTTACATTATTGGAGGATAGTATTTTTAAGGAACTCAACTTTGAAAAATATTCAAGAGACTGTAACCTCATAAGTTATTTATTGATGAATCTGTCAAAAACAAAACATTGTGCTATATGAACCACTGTGCTTATTGAAACTGTGTTTCTAACAGTATTTTTAAAACAAAAATCAAGTTAAACAAATAAGAATCTTATAATTTAGCTGTGCGTGGTGGTGCACGCCTTTAGTCCCAGCACTTCGGAGGCAGAGGCAGGCAGATTTCTGAGTTCGAGGCCAGCCTGGTCTAGAAAGTGAGTTCCAGGACAGCCAGGGCTATACAGAGAAACCCTGTCTCGAAAAACCATAAATAGATAGATAGATAGATAGATAGATAGATAGATAGATAGATAGATAGATAGGTAGGTAGGTAGGTAGGTAGGTAGGTAGGTAGGTAGATAGATAGATAGATAGATAGATAGATAGATAGATAGATAGATAGAAATAAAAAAGAATCTCATAATTTTCAGTTGTTACATTTTACAGTAAACATGGAAACTTGGGAATCTTTCCTATTTAAGATACTCCCCACCCCCTTAAAACATGTTCATGGATATTCTTTAAAGAAGTACAGAGAATTGTATCAGTGATTGTCGTCATAGTTTGAGCTAGGCAGTTAACTGTATATAATGGTGTTTTAAAATATATCTTGAGGTAACTAACAAAACACAGGAAATAGAAATGAAGGAGTGGGTGGAGGAGAAGCTGCATTTTTGACAATAAAACAATAGGAGGTACTTTGTGCTTGCATAAGGAAGAATGAGAATGTTGCATGAGACAACTATAGCATTTCTTAAGTCTTAGAGATCATGTATACTCCATGCGAATCCATTAGCAATGAAATTTCCTTTTGTTCCATCTGCAATTGTTGTTGCATTCTATTAGGTAAATTATGATGCACTTCCAATAAAAAGGACAATTAAGGAATTAATGTTTAGAATTCGTTTTGAGCTCATTAGGTGGAAGTTGTTATGTAAGCATGAAAAAGTGGCATTGTGTTAGTTTCTATGACAACAGTGGCTTCCTCACCTGAAAGAGGCCCACTTATAAAGTAAATTGGGCTATTGAGAGTTGCTTTGAAAACTTTATTTCAATGTATTTTTGTATCTTTCAATTTAAGTTAAATCAGGTTAGTACTTAGTATCGAACAGGTAACTTGAATTTACTCATTTGTTTTTGTAGTCATCCATTCTTTCCAATGTATTTTATATGATTTTTATAACTGGTGTGAAAACCGCCATATTTCTATCAGCTACCTGAATATCTTCATTTTGAAAAGAAAAAATGGCAACCATTTCTCTCTTTTTTTTGTTTTTTCTTATTATTATTATTTATGTATATTCCAGTCTTTGCCACTCCTCTTTGTCTTTCACACAGCTTCTTATCTCACTCTTCTTCTCCCTTGCCTACGAGAGGGTGTTGCCCACCAGACTGCCTCAAATCTCTGGAGGATTAAGCACACCTTTCCCCACTGAGGCCAGATCAGGCAGACCTCTACTGTATTTGTGTCAGTGTCCTCAGACTAGCCCATGTATGCTCCTGGTTGGTGGTTCACTATGGGAGCTCCCTGTAGGAAGGGTTAATTGAGAATGTTGGTCTTCCTATAGGGTTGTCATACCTTTCAGCCCCTTCAATCCTTCCCCTAACTCTTCCATAGGGGTTCCCTACTAAATTCCAATGGTTGAGTGCAAGTATCTGCATCTGTCTCAGTCAGCTGCTAGTCGAGCCTCTCAGAGGACAGCCATGCCAGTTCTCCATCTGTAAGCACATCATGACATAACAGTAATAGTGTTAGGTCTTGGTTCCCCCCACCCTCACACGCATGAGATAAACCCAAATTGACAGTCTTTGGACTACCTTCCCTTCAGTCTCTTCTCCATTTTTGTCCCTGCAATTCTTTTAACAGAAATTTCTGTGTCAGAAATCTTGACTGGGGTAGTAATCTTGTCCCTCTATTTGAGGCCCTATCTAGCTACTGGAGGTACACTCTTCAAGTTCGCTTTCCCCAGTGTTCTCTGGTGCTTTCTAGAGTGTCCCCCTTCCTACCCCCTGAAGCTGCTTACTTCTATTCATTCTCTTGGCCCTCTGGACTTCTCTCCTGACTTCCTCATTCCTGATCCTGTATGATTCACTTTCTCCCCCTTCCTTCCTTCTCCCACCAAGGTGCTTACATCCTTTTGCCTCCATGATCATTTTATTCCCCCTTCTAAGTAGAATTGTAGTATCCTCACTTGGGCTTTTTTCGGCTTATTACACTTCTTAAGGTCTTTGGGTTGTATCCTAGGTATTCTGTACTTTTTTGCTAATATCCACTAATCACTGAGTCTGAGTTACCTCACTCAGGTGGATATTTTCTAGTTCTATCCATTTGCCTGTGAAATTCATGATGCCCTCATTTTATCAATTATTAATGTGCAGGGATAGGATTTGTATAAGTGACGTGATTAATAAGAGAGTGTGGAGAGATGTGCAGATAGACTTACAAGGGGGACTTTGAATGTTCTTTACTGTGAAACTGAGATGTGGTGAAACTGAAGTCAGATAATAACATTCTGATTTTGTGGATGTATTTATTATGATTTGGTCTCTTTTCGATTCAAAAACCTTTGAGCTTAAATCTGGCCTCTACTAAAATAAAATAATAAAGCATATCATATGTCCACTAGTCATTTTTCATCTGTAAAATTGAGTGATAATAGATCAGATACCAACCTATCATTGCAAATATTGCCTGTGACCACATATGAAGCTTTAGTGCAATATGGAAAGCGTGCTAAATACTCAAGAAGGATAGCTCCTAAAAATGTGTGGATTTAGAATAAGGATCTATCTAGAAGCTCTATCTTATCAAACAATGTTGTGATAGTGACATTGACTATCTGCACTGTCCAATAGGGTAGGCATGTTTATTGAACACTTGATGTCTAACAAACATGATTAATTGGTTTTTTTTTAACATTTTGCTTTTAAATTTAAATTGAAAAATTATTTATGGTTGGATACTAAAGACTATTGGCTTTTGATCCATGTACAAGTAACATAATCTCATGTCAGTACTTTGAGAAGGGAAGATTCTTAGTGGTGAATGCTGAGCGGATTCCCTGAGCATTTGGTTATATGCCTGTGTTCTTTCTCTGGCTGGCTGGGATCCAGGAGCTCTGACTGTTTAAGGTTCTGCACATAATATAGAGTATAACAATGCTCCTTTATTAATTCATTGTGATAAACATAATAAGCTTGATAAAGTGGTTGATAAAGTGCTTTAATGGAGTGGAAGTTTTGAGTTTTACTGATGTCCAAATAGAGTGTCACAGACTGCATCCTTGCTTAGAAGATGGTAATGTTGTAAACAAAGTTGGCTCACTTTCCCTTTTACTCTCCTTTGCAAGTCCTATGGCTTTAAGTTTTAGGCTTATGCTGATGGTCCAAAGAGAGTAAACTTTTGTGAAGTGTAGAAGGTTTGTGTGTAGATTCATATTTTTCCAGTTTTTCTGGTACCAATTTTTGAAAAAAACTGTCTCCACTCCTTTGTCAAATATCAGTTGACTCTATTTGTGCGATTCTATTTTTGCAGCTTTACTCTGTTCCATTGATCTTTTCTTTTACTGATAACATACCGTCTTTCTTACTGAAGCTGTAGTGTAAGCCTTGAAGTAGGACTTTTTGCGTTTCCTAACTTTCCTTGATACAGTATGACTATTTTAGGATTTTGCTTCTGCTTTCAAATTCAGAATCAGTTTGTCAGTATCCACAAAAGTACTAAGCTTAGGTAATTCTTTTTCTGGGTTTGAACTGAATTTATAAATTTCAGAAGGAAGACCTGCAGACAATATTTCATTTTCAGATATTCTTTGATTTAAAAAAAATGTTTTTGTGTTTTGTATGAGAACATTGCATATAGATTGTTTAAATTATACCTAAATATCTTGTTTTGGAGGGAGCTGGCACGAATGTTATAAGGTTTTAATTTCAAATAGTACTAGTTTGTTACTAGTAAATAGGAAGGGTAACTTGATACATGGGACATTTTTATTGCAAAATCTGCTGTAATGACATGTTGCATATTTTTACATGCATGGTAGAGTCAGCAATTATCACTGACAGCAAGTTTAAATTCAGATTCAAATTACTCCATATCACTTTATACTTAATGTAAACTCATTAGAATTGCAATGTAATGTGAGTGTCTTCCTACCGTCTTTTGAGTAGTATCATCATTCATTTACAGTATATCACACTCATAGAATGAATTGGGTAACGCACCTTCACTTTCTATTCTGTTGAATAGTTTGAGAAGAATTGGAATAAGGTCCTCTTTGAAGGTCTGATAGAACTCTGTGCTAAACCCATCTGGTCCTGGGCTTTTTTTGGTTGGGAGACTATTAATGACTGCTTCTCTTTCTTTAGGAGATATAGGGCTGTTTAGGTCTTTAATCTTATCCTGATTTAACTTTGTTACTTGGTATCTCTCTAGAAATTTGTCCATTTCATGAGACAGGGGTTGATATTTTATGAAAAAAGTAATGTTTTAACTTAATATGTTAACTTATTGAAAATCCCTTAGAAATAGAGAAAAAGAGAAAAGATTTGTGTGCCCTTCCTCCAGCCTTGAGCAGGCAAAATAGACCTTAAGTGCCTGCCACAGTTGGACTTAAATGACTCAGGTGCAGTCTTCTGTCTTACTGCACCTGCAATTTCCTACAGGAGTAGACTGCTTTGCAACATAATCCAGCTGAAATAAAGGACGGTTCTGTGGGCTCTCCCTATATAAATGCAGTGCTGAATATTAAACTTTGAGGCTTGATCAGAAACTTTGTTTGGCTTTATCCTTCTCTCCAACCAGTTCTTTTTTTTTTTTTTTTTTCATTTCCAGCGCCCCCCCCCCACCCACCCCCTCTTTAAGATAGACCAAATTCATCCATTTGGTATTTCTGTCCATTATTTCAGAGGTTTGGAACATTGCTTTTAGGCCTATGTAACAGAGAACTTCTTGATAAAAATGTGAATTGGGGAGATATAGTCAGTTTAGGAAAGACTAGAAATAGAACAAAGTAAAAGTTCAAAGGCAAGATTGACATCTTCCAGGTCTTCTCTACCCAGCAGTAGCCCATGCAACTGTGAGGTCATCAGTGGAGTACCCCACCAATGCTTCATCAAGCACTTTCAGGATCCCATTTTCTCTCATCTGTGTCATCTTCTGAATACCAAGCTGTCAACCCTTGCGTCCCTGAGATACTTTTTTTCATCCATTTCATTTGTTGAGCTTTTTGAAGTTAGTTAGAAAAGTCAGATCAATGTAAATAGAGGCTCAAATAGTAGCCAAGGAAGGAAAAGAAAGCATGGAATAAATAGGTGGGGGATAATAGAAGTCAGAGTTTTCTCAGTTCAAAATTTTAATATCTATACAGCATCAAATAAGTACTATACTATGAATGAGTATATGCTGGTTATTGAAAAATTTATCACCTACATCAATAGGTTCAATACCTATTAATCAATATATTTTCTTGTGATAGAAGCTGAGAAAATGGCAAAGATTGGGCGTATAAATTTCCCAAAGAAGCAGTTGGGGGATATGATGGTGTAGCATGTAGTAGACCAAATTTGAAATCTCAATTCATCTAGGCTTATCCACTGGATGCAATATTTATCAATATTAATATCTCAGTGGGAAATGCTTTATGCTAATGATTCCTGAATTTGCTTATGTATACTTAAAGTCTTTTCCTGAGATTTGAGTATAACTTCTCCGTATTAGATTTTTGATTTAAAGAGAGATGTCAAAGCAGCTCTGGAATCAAGACAGTGGCTACATAGACAATTTCCTCAAATAACCACATTGTGATATACTTGCTGACAGCGTGAAGTTCTTGTATTTTCCTGAACCTTTTTGTGGATTTCAATAACATCCAAATAGGCAAGTTCAGGTAGTATTTACCAAATGTAACAATACTTTAGATATACCAGTCTGCATTCTTAAGTCTAAAAGAATTCTTTTTGTTGTTGCAAGAAAACTCAGAAGGATATTTCCTTGTGGTATTGGCATGAATGTCACTTCCTATATCAATCTCATTAATAATTTTTTTCACTTGGCAAATGGTATCACAAACTTTCTTTTGCTTACATTGCATCATTTTTTACAACACATATTTTTATCTTGGCAAATATCAGTTCCTCAAATCCATACTTACTGTACACAGACCTTATTCATAAAACAATAAAAATGAAAAGTGTATTTATTTTCTGTCCTCAGCTGACCACAGGTTTTATACATAGCAGGTGTCCGGAACAGCAAGGACTCAAGGAACAACGGGTCTTTATAGTATTTGGAAGTAAATTTAAAGGAAGAATAAATGTGTAAAGTATTTTTCACAGTTTATGCACATATGACAATGCATTTTTATGCTGCTCTACTGGGTACCCTTATATTTGCCCTGACTAGAGTCCATAAAAGTAATTGTCGTAGCAAAGTACCTTTCTATATAGTCTGATTTTCCTCCCCCTATGTTAGCAATATTTTCATCCTGTTTTAATTATGTTTTTACTCTCTTTGACAACATCATCTTTCTAAAGTGTATATTTAAATATTTTATAATATTTCAATAAAAATGTAACAAGCATAAGCAATGACTCTAAATAAAATAGCCTTCCCCTTTGTCTTTGTTAGTGTTTTTTTTTCAACTTTTATTAGATATTTTCTTCATTTACATTTCAAGTGTTATCCAGAAAGTTCCCTATATCCTCCCCCCTCCCGGCCCTGCTACCCTACCCACCCGCTCCCACCCCCTGGCTCCGGTGTTCCCCTGTATTGGGGCAAATAAAGTCTGCATAACCAAGGGGCCTCTCTTCCCACTGATGGCCAACTAGGCCATCCTCTTCTATATATGCAGCTAGAGACACGAGCCC
>LR749828.1:702622-800003 GCA_902729485.2 Mus minutoides | reverse complement strand
TTTTCCTGTAACTCTCTAAGTTTTTCTTCTTTATATGCTTCTAGTTGTTTATCTTTGTTTTCCTGTATTTCCTTCTTATAGTCCTCCATCATCGTCATGACCAGTGACTTTATATCCATGACCTGTTTGGTATTCTTTTCCTGTAACTCTCTCAGTATTTCCTCTTTAAATGCTTTTAGTTGTTTATTTGTGTTTTCCTTTTTTTTTGGTGTGAGGAGACATGAAGACCACAGAAAATCTTCTAAAGGACGACATTTAATTAATGTTGGCTTACAGTTCAGAGGTTTAGTCCATTATAGTCAGGGCAGGAAACTTGTTGGAAAGCAGACAACATGGTGCTGGAGATGAAGATAAGGGTGCTACATCTGGATCCAAAAATAGCAGGAAGTAACTGTTTGTCACACTGTGCATAACATGAGCACACGAAACCTCAAAACCAGTTCTCACAGTAACACACTTTCTCTAACAAGGCCACATCTCCTGATAGTCCCACTTACTACTAGCCAAGCATTTAGACATATGTTTTTGTTTTGAAGGGGGCCATTCCTATGCAAACCACCACACCCTTCAATAACTATTTTGAACTATATTCATATTAATCAATATTCTGTGAAACTGTTCTTTCAAGGCAAACTTTATTTTACTTCAGTGTCTCTAAATATATCTTATTGATGTTTGAAAAGAATTTGATTGTACCTGAAATATCATTTACTTTACTTTCTTATATCCCTATGCTATTAAACAGAGAGTAAATCACGATAACTGGAATATGACTTACATACTCTGTTGTATATATGCTTTATCCAATGTAGATAAATGGTAGTATATTTGTCATTATTATAATTAAAGAAATTTTTCTTAACAACCAGAACAATATTTTGACCTCTGCAATCTATTTGAAAAAGACCAAACACTAATTTGTAAGCGAACCTGAGAAGAAATCTATTACCTAGCTCTTCAGGTTACACGTTTGTTCATACTTCATAGTGTTGTAGCATATCAAGTCACCACTATAATATAAACCTATTAATAAACACAAAATATAAAGTTTCAGTCCTGTTAAAATAATATTAAAGTCACCACATCAATTTTTAAAAGCAGTATTCTGTATTTATATAAAATCCAAAATAAGTATCCCTAATTAATTTAAATTGAAATTCTAAAGAAAAGTAACTCTGTGGTGTGTTGAATTAAGACAATGGGTAATGCATTGTATTTCATTGTCTTTTAAAAACCACTGGAGAATTTTATTCCTTCTAAGAACTTACTTTTCCACTTTTGTTGAAAATAAATCCTTTTCTCATACAATATATCCTGGATACAGTTACTTCCCCCTCTACTCCCTGATCTTTCCTACCTTCCCTTCCTCTAGATACACTCCCATTTTGTCTCTTATTAGAAAATAGCATGCTTTTAGGAGATAACAACACAATATAACAGAATACAATATAATAAGATAAAACAAAAACCATCCTATTGAGGCTAGACAAGCAAACCTATAGAAGTTGAAGAGCCCAAAGAGCAGGCAGGAATCAGAGATGCGCTCCTTCACTTACCCTGGTGTCCCATAATATTGTTCTTATTAGATATTTTCTTTATTTACATTTAAAATGTTATCCCCTCTCCCAGTTTACCCTCTGAAAATCCCCCATCCCTTCCCCCTCCACCTGCTCTACAACCCACCCATTCCCGCTTCCTGGCACTGGCATTTCCCTATACTGCAACATAGAACCTTCACAGGACCCAGAACCTCTACTCCTATTGATAACTGACTAGGCCATCCTCTGCTACATATGCAGCTAGAGACATGAGTCCCACCATGTATTTTCTTTGATTGGTGGTTTAGTCCCAGGAAGCTCAGGGGGTACTGGTTAGTTCATATTGTTGTTCTTCCTATAGAGCTGCAGACCTCTTAGCTCACTGGGTACATTCTCTAGCTCCTTCATTGGGGACCCTGTGCTTGGTCCAATGTATGACTGTGAGCATCCATTTCTGTATTTGCCAGGCACTGGCAGAGCCTCTCAAGAGACAGATACACCAGGCTCCTGTCAGCAAAATCTTGTTGGCACAAAGTTCGGGGCAGAGACTGAAGGAATGACCATAATATTATTTGTAAGCTAGCAGTCAGTGCAATGGATTTCTTTGTGATGGTATCATACATTCATAGTTATATTTTGTTCATATTTACAGATTTCACCCCTTGTCTCTCTTCTCTCTTCTCCTTGCTTTCTGCTCACTAGTCTTTTTCTTTCCTGAAGTTAAATTATGTAGATTATATATGTAGAAAGTGTGTGTGTGTGTGTGTGTGTGTGTGTGTGTGTGTGTGTGTGTGCATGATTCTAATTCTGTAAAGAATGCCATTGGAATTATTGGAAGTAAGAATTTTCTTCTTTAAACTATTACACGGGCAAACAGACGTGCTGTGTGTGAGAGAGTTGTGGTATGGGGCTGATGTTTCTTCTTCAACTCTCTGCTTGAGTTTTAAGATGATATATTACCTTCCTTCCATTTATTTCATTTCTCCCTCTCTCATACGTTCTTTCTTTCCTTTATGCTCTGTCTGCCCCTTATTCAAGAAAATAGGAAAAGTGAATATAGAATTTTGATTACTATCAAAGGATCAAATGGAGTAGAAAAGTATAGAATGCTATGTACATTGAAGGACTTTTGTAGGTAAGAGAGTTTATGGGAAAAACAACTCCAAAAGAGAAGTTACTCTTGATCAATTTTACTCCATGGTGGGCAGATTTAGATGTATGGATGCTCTCTTTAGTAAGGAGAGTCAAGGAAAGTGTGTGTTGTATGTAGTGGATTATGTGCAGTTCTAAGGAGTGGAAGTTTTGTTTTCGGTTTTTGTTGATGTTGTTTTAGTTGTTATTGTTGTTGCTCTTGTTGTTGTTGTTGTTTTCTGTAGAATAGGCAGTTGGCACCCCAGGCAGTGATCAGAGGACCTGGCTTCAGTTCATGGTCATGTGGACATGGGTTCAGTTCATGGTCATCTTCTTCTGCGGGTCTCTGGGAAGAGTAACTTTACTCTGCATGCCTAGTTTCTTTCATTTATAAAGGAAACGCAAGTGCTCTAAACATTTTCCTTTCAACTCAATGATTGATTACCTAGGTCTTTATCTCCTTTCTGGTTTACAAATTCTCTCTATCCTATCTAAATTTTATTTATTTTTATTTCTCACACCTATTCAGCTTTGTAGTTTTTTGTTCATAAAGTAACAAACAGTTATTGGTTGTTTACTATGTTCCACAGCAGTAATCTAGATTCATAGCTCACAAAGATGCTAGCAGATAAACACTCCTACATTAAAGAGTTCCTGCTGCTACAGTCAGAATCATTATACTAAACTGCTCTGAGTATTGTCTATTGCTGGTAACTTTATAGCATTGAACCTTTGCAAACACAACTTTTTCTAACGCCATTCTCTTTTTGAAAATTTTGTCATACTATTGTTCTAAATCCAGATCACACATAATGTATTTCCCTTCCCCCACCTTATCCTAGACCTTTCTCACCTCCCCATACATCTACGTGTTTTATTTAGTTATTATTGCTACTTAAATTGCCCCACTGCTAGAATCATGCTTCCTAGCCACCTGCCCAATGTTCTGGAGGCTCAATGATAGACACAGGCAGGCTTCTATTTTAATATGCCTTAAGGAACACAGTGGCTAGATCATTCTCAAACTTCCATGTTGTTAATGTCTCTTCTCTGATACTTCTAAATTACTACTTACTAAAATTTATATTCTATCTTTGCTACCTGAGACCCAAATGTGGGGTTGGGGGATGCTGGGGCTGCTATTCACCAGCTCTTACATGGATCTATGCTTTTGCTTCTATAGCTCTCAATTCTGCATCTTATTGCTTTCCTGGCAATGGCAATTCTAAATCCTTCTTCTTCCCTGGGTTCCCTTGCCTTGGAAATCTAAAGTCCAATCTCTGTCTCCCTCCTTTTCTGTTGGCCTTAGAAACCTGTGATTATTTTTTTGAGAGAGAAAACATGAGTCACTATGATTCAACACCTTGAGAAAAACTGGTAGAATGGTTTAGAAATTTGTTTACAATTAATACAGGAAAAGAAAAATAATCCAATAGGAATTTAAGAAATGATGTAGACGTCTATATTTTAGTAATAAATTAATATACTTTGGTGTGATACAGAAATAATTATGGGAGGAACAGTAACATGAGATAAAGAGTAAGCCCATGTTTGTGGACGCTCTTCATACTGAGATAAATGTAGACATAAGAAAGAGAGAACAAGAAATGCTAGGGTGCAAAGAGCAATAGTTGAATTAGCTACTGTTTATGTCATCATTCTACCTTAATGCTTGTGTTTAACATGATGGTTCGAAATATAATTAGTAGAAAACTTAAGGCTCTGTGGAACACCAGTGAATCTTGGTAAAGAGTCACAGTAGCACTGAGCATTTGCCACTGTATTTCAAATGTGTCCCTTCAGTATTAAGCTGTTAAGGTTTCACTGGGATATAGGTTTATTTAGCTTAAATACATTTGAAAATATTATTTAAAAATAATAATGTCCAGATTCTCAGGAGAGATAGTGAATGATGCGACTGGAACCAGTTCAATGCCTGGGTCAGACATTGCTGATCAAACACAGTACTCCGTTGTGTTCCAGTTTCAACTGAAGAGTTGATTCAGCTTGCTATGCCATAATTACCTATTCATCAGATTAGATGGGTAAATTAAAATATTTTTTCTATTTACATAACTATAAGTCCTACAAAATTTGGTATCTTTATTAAACAAATATATTTAGCCAAAGAAAGATTATGAGATAAATATTTCAGATTAAAGAGGAAGACACTAGGAAAGCAAACTGGCTGAGTTGGAGATAGGACATGAAAATAGAAATTTAAATTTTATTGAAATAGTAAGCCTTGCAATGAGCTAAAAGGAGAAAATGATTACTACAAATTTGTTAATTGTGGAAAGGCTTAGATAACTTATTAAGTATGTGTTGAAGAGGCAATTGAAATCAGTCATCCTTTCTGTTAGGATCCTACAGCACAAATACTTATATAAATTATGAAATTTAATCATAAAAAGTTTAAACCTTCCAAATATGTGGAGGAAGAGGAATGAAATATAAACCTCTTGGCAAAGTATCTTGTGCACTCTCAACAATGAAATTTAAAGTTCTAAAACTGCAAGTAAATCTAATGCTTTTCATACTGACTTGAAGATTTACAAAGTATGAAAGAATTAAGCAATACGTTTTTCGGATGAATATGCTCTGTTTTGATTATGGCTGTACTAATTGGGACACATACACAAGGCTAATTTTCAAAGTAGTGACTCTTATTTATCTCTACTCACAGGGCTTCTCCTCCAATGTGATGCTGGGGCTGAATGAACTTAGGACTCCACTCCAAGGTTGACTTGAAAGGTGTGTAGAAGACTGGGAAGAGAAAGGTAAATGTTGTTTTGGTAATAGCTCTTTTCTCTTTGTGCTATGTTTCCTAGTATATTAATGTTTATTTTACTCCTGACTATTTTGGTTACGTTTACTTGCCCAATATTATATAGCTACTAATGGACCACAGAGGTGTTTCAAGCTATAGTCATATGGTTTCTTATCACTCTTGATGTGACTTGCTCTCTGGTAGCTCTCATTTTTTAAATGTTAGTGCAAAAGAATTTGAAATTTTATTTTAAACTGTTGAAAATGTATGGCTGTACAAGAAAAATTACTTGGTATGTTTTTGCTACCATTTTACTGGCTTCGAAGAGCTGGTATTTTCAGCATTACTAGTGTGCATGCATATGTGTGTGAAACCACATGTGTGTATATTTCTGATCATGGGTGTGTCTGTGTGTGTCTCTGTGTGTTATTGTAGATTAAACCTAGTGTCAAACATATGCTAGGTAAGCACTCAACTATTATTTTTTATCTATGACATAATGTTAGAGAACACAAAGTCATTGAACATTTTGCCAAATTTTATAATTTCAAAGAAATATGACCTGTTTTGAAAGCAATATCTTGTTAATTATCTTTTTGAAGTGAAGCTGAGGTGGTAATCTTCATTTGACAAGTGGAGAAATTAGACAACAAAGAATCCAAGTGGTTTGCAAAGGTAATTTACCTGTGGTTCATATCTAATAATTAGTAATGGGAATTTTGAAATGCTTGCTTTTTACCACCTAAAATTTTGTATGGTGTGAGATATTAGTGTTCACAGTAAAGTTAATGGTTCCACTGACATACTCAATTTTTAGAATGACTTTTGATATTATCATTTATGTATTCTTGTTAAAAAATATGTACTTGTATGAGAGCAGAGATACTTTGATTTATATTAAAATAAGGGACTTCTTCCCTGATGACATACCAATACAACATTTTAAAAATAATATTTCTCCAAGATAATTTATATGTTTCACAACATAAAACATATTACAAACTTTAAAAGTCCCACATTCATTACAAATTAAAAAAAAATAATAAAATCCAATCTCTTTAAAAATCCATTTCTTTAATGATCCAAAATCTTTTTAAAATTTCAAAGTTTATGAACTTCAGATTCCTGTAAAATCCAAATAAATTATATAATCTCTTATTACAGTAGGGTATAAGCAGGGCAGAATCTCAATCTAAACAAAGCAAAGCCAGCTCTGACTCCAACAGTGTAAGTAACTCAGTGTCCAATATCAGATCTATAGGACTCTTCCTAAGCCTCAGAACATTTATCTTGTCTCCTCTGTTCATGCTGGCTCCACTCTATTACCTCTGCTGAAACCTGGAGATAGAAACCATGCTGATCATTAGGTTGCTTTTCATGACTTGCTCACCTACTTTCTGAAAGAAACTAGGACCACTAGCCCAGGGGTTGTACCACCCACAGTGGACACAGATGTCCCATATAAATCACCATTTAGGAAAATGTATACAGGACAGCTGCCTACAGTATGGAAACATTTAATCAGTGGAGGTTTTCTCTTCTGAGATGACTCTAGCCTTTTTTTCTTTCAGAGATACGAGTTCTGGGGGTACTGGTTAGTTCATATTGTTGTTCCACCTATAGGGTTACAGACCCCTTCAGCTCCTTGGGTACTTTCTCTAGCTCCTCCATTGGGGGACCTGTGTTCCATCCTATAGATGACTGTGAGCATCCACTTCTGTATTTGCCAGGTACTGGCATAGCCTCACAAAAGACAGCTATATCAGGTTCCTTTCAGCAAAATCTTGCTGGCATATGCAGGAAGGAAGACCTACTTGTGGACTCTAGCCTTTCAAGTTGAAATGACACTTAGCCCAGACTCCTTTGGAATCACTCCAGTGCTTCATGATTCCTACTAAGTTGTCCTTAGTAAATCTTTGTTTGCTTTGCTTAATATTAAATTAAAATGAATAAATAAATAAATAAATACATAAATAAGTAAATAAAATAAAGCAGGAGTTACCTGAAGATTATTAATGTACCAGGAGATAAATTACTTAAAAAAAAATATGATGAAACTTTTTTCCAGGAAGGGAATTTATATTCTTATGCAGTTCCCAAAACTGCTTGAAACTTGCTAATTAAGGTTTGCTAGTGATGTGTTTGTAGTGATTGTCCTCGTTTCCACAGGTCTAAATGATCCTTAACCACATATTGCTGTAAATAATGCATATGCATACTGCTGGAGGCTCACCATAATAGGAGAGTGTATTTTGAGGAGCTTTTATTCTTGAGCATTTATAGAATTATCAGACCTTGAAGCTGAGATATTACAGGAAGAATAAATTAATTAGAAACACAGATTTGTTTGTTAGATTGATTTGCTTGTGTCTTTACAGCAACTTCAAATTTGAACAATTTTATTATGTTAAAGTTTAAAATGATTATATTTATAAAAAGAAAAATTTCATTTTTTATAAAGGTTAGTTTGTGTTGCATGAGTCCTCTGTCCTACCCAGTGTCCCCCTGGGGATAGTGGATGAGAAAGTGCAGAATCAACAGTTTAGACTCTGGCAACAGGTGAGAATGTGGCAGTAAGATCTTTTTTTTTTTTTTTTTTTTTTTTTTTTTTCTCTTTATTAGATATTTTCTTCATTTAAATAAACACTATAGCATATGCCAGCAAGATAATGCTGAAAGGGACCTGATATAGCTGTCTTGTGGGAGGCTATACCAGTGCCTGGTAAACACAGAAGTGGATGCTCACAGTCAGCTATTAGTTGGAACACAGGACTCCCAAGGTAGGAGCTAGAGAAAGTACCCAAGGAGCGGAAGGGGTCTTCAACTCTCTAGGCGGAAGAATAACATGAACTAACTAGTTCCCCCTGCGCTCATGTCTCTAGCTGCATATATGGAAGGAGATAGCCTAGTTGGCCATCATTGGGAGGAGAGGCCCCTTGGTCATACAGACTCTATATGTAAGATCTTTTAATTCATTCTTTGGAAGCATCCTTTATGCCAGTCACTGGTGTCCCATTGGGTCCAAGAAAGAGTTCCCTCCAAGTGGTAGTTCCCGATTGGTTGTCATTGTCTGCATGCACAATCTCTGTGCATGCCTCAATTTGGCCCTCCTACTGATGTTACCTCTGTGATTTAACAACTCCACTCTTTTACTGATGGTTATGCAGAAGCGGCCACCAACCTGTCAGCAGTTGAGTCTTTCTCTTCCACTTATAGTTTGAAGATAGCTCTGTTTTAGCATTAAGAGTCAATGATTCTGAAAATTCATTCTTTATTTCAGTGGTACCAGATGACAGCCTATTTTGATAGTATGCTCTCTGTAATCATACAAACCTTACTTAACCTGTTTTACATATTAGTCCTAAATGTGAATCTTCAGTTATATGCCTTGTGTTTGCCTTCATTGTAGGCAATTCATAACCTTTTGTGTGTGTGTTTCTTTCCATTATTTCAGTCTTTTTAGAGCAAATTTATTTTTTCCCATTTCTTCTCTGTTTTTAGGTGACTGGAAAGATTGATTTTGTAGTGTCTTCTCATATAACATTGCTCTGACAGTCAGGTGATCACTGGCCTTATTCTCCAGTGACTAATAGAGATGACTGATACATTATACCCCAAAAACCTTACATGTATACTGTCTTAATAAGTAGTCACTGTAAATTATATCTATATATCATATGTAAATTATACATAACACCTTTTGCTTTGGAACTTTTGTCTCAGTTCCAGCATTTACTATAAGGATGATGTTTCAAGGAAATTTTCCTTGATTATTTACACTACTGAATGGACTAAGAAGTTGGAGTGACTCTAAAAGTTATTTTTTTCTGTAGACAGATGTGAGTGGCTCATGCCTGTAATTCTAACAATGGGAGGTTGAGATAGGAAAATGACCATGACTTTAAAGCTAGTGTTGGCTTCAGAGTGAGTTATACATAGGTCAGCCTAGGCTAGTTGATACCTCAAAAATGACTTTTCAGAATTTCACACTATAGGAAATTGTTGCATTTAGAAGGGCATGAACTACTTGATCACAGATGATGTCTGTAATAGGGACACTCCAACATCTTTCATAGGTGTCTCAATTTCTGCTTGTTGCTGTAATTCAGTTTTCATTTACATGTCTAGAAGGTCGTGCGTGTCAGCAGGAAACTGTAGGGAAGACAGTACACTGCATTTGCTGATTTAATCATAAGAGGTATGAACGCATCAATTCAGATTTTTTTTTTCCCTATGGTTTTCCATATGCCTCTTCCTCTTTCTTACTCTTTTCCATCAGAACTTTCTGGAAGGCTAATTGTAAACCACTTAGTGATAGCTAAAGTACTAGGTGCCTGTCCTGGCTTCATTAATTTTATGGGGTTTTAATTTACATTTTATTTTCCTTCCTTATTTTAAGAAGTTTGAGGACAATTTCTTAAATGTCAACATATAATTCCTATTAAGATAATAATAAATAAATCACTCTAAAAGCTATTTTTTATATAAAATTTAGTACTATTTCTGTCTTTAAGGAGAGTATGGTGGTTAATACTAACTAAATAGATGATCTCCCAGGCAAACATAATCAAAGCATAGACATGTATATTTATAACATTGTGAGCCAAGTGGGGATAAACTGGAAACTTTTAAACTTCATCTGGAATACTGATTTTATAACATGTGAGTGGCCACTTTACACATCTTTTTAAGTGATCACATCAGTATCAGGGCTGCCCTTAGGACAGGTGTCTCTGTGTACTGATGCAGTCAGCATTCTCTTATGGAAGATCTGCATAGAATGGTGTAAATCCTGTGACCTTTATAGGACATTAATATGCAGAACCTTCTTGTTGTTCTTCACCATTTTGGGGGCCTTAAGAAATAGATTTAAGCTGGAGAATCTAGATGAGCATATATAAGTGTTTTGAGTGACCTTTTGAAGTGCTGAGTTCACTGGCAAAATTATACATTTGGTCTCCAGAAAGGTAAGAATGTTTTCTCAAATATGAGTTCTGCAGTATCCTTCCCGCCCTCCCTCTCACCGTCCCTCCTTTCTTCCTTCCTTCCTTCCTTCCTTTCTTTCTTTCTTTCTTTCTTTCTTTCTTTCTTTCTTTCTTTCTTTCTTTCTTTCTTTCTTTCTCTCTCTCTCTCTCTCTCTCTCTCTCTCTTTCTTTCTTTCTTTCTTTCTTTCTTTCTTTCTCTTTTTGTTGTTGTTTTGTATGAACACAGCATTTGTATGAATGCTTTATTAAATCATCATTCTGAATTTCATTGCTGCTGACATGAGGATATAATCTGGGAAGAAATCCTCTACCATATGGGGAAAAACCCATGAAAAATGCAACTTGTTATTGTAAAAAGAGTTTTTATTTATAATTTTAAATTTATAGTTTATAAATAAACACTAGCAAAATTTTGATGCTGTTACATGCTTAAAAAAAAACATCTCAAAATTTATAACTGGCCTGCTTTTCAATTCAGATGAACATTAAGTACCTTTTTAATGGTCTTATCTGCTGGGAAGAGCACCATTACAATAATATGCTTTTACAGCCCATATCAAATATGAACCAGCATTGCTTATTACAAAGTTTGTACTTTGGGAGACATTTTTACAGCATCTAACATTTCTACCCCTCATTTCTTGGAATTGGTCTTTAATGATAGCATTTGCCAAAAATGATTTCTCAGTCAAACTTTCTGATTGTTTGTAGTGAAAACCTAATCTAGCCACATTATTTAAAATGTTACCCAAATTTGTGAGGAAATGTATGCTGGAATTACTGATACTTTATTAATTCTGTGAAACTGCCGCAGAAGGGCTTAGGAGTTTTATTTTTTGTTTTGTTTTGTTTTTTGTTTTTTAATTTTTTCCTCCATTATAAAATTTAGAGGATTGGTGATTGTAAAGGTGTTTTTATTATTGTCTGCTAGGAAATAGAAGACTAAATAGAACTGTAGATTTCAGGGAAAAGTAAGATAAAGATGGAGATCGGTGCCTCCTCTTAGCTGTCAGTCTTATTAAGGAAGTCTTCATGTGTATAGCTCTGCACCTGGTATTGTGGAACCCATGCCTGTGAGCACCAAAGGAGGCCTTTCTCTTCACAGTGGCTTTATTAAGCTTGGCTCTCATTTTTACTCTGCTTCTGCCTTATTCTGACCTCTAGCTGAAACTCCCAGCACAGTAGGTCTAATACAGATTGATGCCTTTGCCTGAAGATTGATTGAAACCCAGGGTGTCTCAGAGTTGCTGATGGTCACTGGACCATTTTATTGAAGATAAGATAAATAAAATAGATTGCAGTATGAGAATTCTCTGAAATCAAATGGAATAATTTGGCAGGTTTAAGCCCATGAAAAAGGCTAAGAAGTGAGATCGAATATGTTTTGTGGTCAGTATAAGACAGGATAAATATTCTTGTTAATATTGGATCTCTAAGACTCACTTTTTAAAAGTATAATAAAATGTTAAATGAAATTATTACTTTATGATGTTTTGTATTAAAACAAGTCATCTGTGAAATATCAATAGGGAAAAAGTTATTAAAACAACAATATTTTGAGAACTTTCTTTTTTCTCTCTCTATAACAGTTACATGCATGGATCAGTAGTCTTAGAGAATTTAATAAACAGCATAAATGAAAGGAATTTCCAAAGTACACTTCAGAATCTTAAGATTCCACATAGCTGTGATTCTTGGCCACTGCTGAACAAAAATTAATCCAAAAGTTCAGTCTTTAATTCATTAATAAAGATTATGTGTTCAAGTTTAGAAACATTGTGGGAGTGTAAATATCCTGTGAAGTTTTGTTTGTTATAGTTTTGTTGTGTTTCACATGCTGCTTGTTGTGGGGAAGAAAAGCTTTCAGAATTTTTTCAAAGACTAATACAAAATAACATTTTGCATGCCTTATCATCTTAAATAATTTAGGGGAAAATGCTTAGAGTGACCTTAGTCTCTGGAACTCTATGAAACACTAGCAAGTGCATCTGATGATATAGTGCTTTTCTGGAGGTTCCCCCACAAGTCTCCAGCATTTAAATATTTGGTCTCCAGTTGTTGGCACTATTTTGGAAAAAAAGAAGAGGGTGTGGTCTTGCTGGATGTTGTGTGTCACTAAGGGTGAGCTTTGAGATGTCAAAAGCCTAGAACACTGGAATGACAGACTCAGGGACCTATGCCCTGCGGGGAGATACATGAGGGAGAAGGAGTTGCCAGTATGTTGTTGGAATACTCCTGTTACCCTACCACCAGTCACTGGGGCATATAAAGATTGCTAGACCAAGGGCCTTTCTTCCCAATAATGGCCAACTAGGCTATCTTCTGCTACATATGCAGCTAGAGACATGAGCTCTGGGGATACTGATTAGTTCATATGGTTGTTCCATCTATAGGGTTGCAAGAGAGAGTACCCAAGAGTTTTTTTGGTTTTTTGAGTCAGGGTTTCTCTGTAAAGCCCTGGCTGTCCTGGAACTCATTTTGTAGACCAGGCTGACCTCGAACTCAGAAATCCACCTGCCTCTGCCTCCCAAGTGCTGGGATTAAAGGCATGCACTACCACACCAGGCTGATTTTTTTTCTTGCTTTGCTTTGCTTTGCTTTGCTTTGCTTTGCTTTGCTTTTTTTTTTTTATTATTAGAGAGTTTCTTCATTTACATTTCAAGTATTACCCAAAAGTCCCCTATACCCTTCCCCGCCTGCTCCTCTACCCTCCCACTCTCACTACTTGGCCCTGGCATTCCCCTGTACTGGGGCATATAAACATTGCTAGACCAAGGGCCTTTCTTCCCGAATAATGGCCAACTAGGCCATCTTCTACTACATATGCGGCTAATACTGAGACTGTAAAAGGTCTTCCTTTAGCAGTAGACATTCACAAATACTCTGAACCATGAATGAGAGGATTGGTAGTATTCCAGCTACATTTAGTGATCAAGATTTTGTTCTCCTCTTGACATTTACTCATTCTCTATTCATTCCTCATTTCTACTACTCTTGTGCTTAACTGAATTTTACAAATATCTTTCTCTGTTTATATTGTTACACAATTTGTCATTATTGATATTCTTTCAATACTTTGGGTTCTAACTACATGTAAATTAATTCAGTTCTATATACACCTACTACTGGTTTTTGGATGCATACTGTCATGACTAACTTCAATTTATATATGAAAGAGCGGCTATCAGAAAAGTGAAATCTGACAGTGTAATACAACTATTAAGTGGTTGAACCAGGGTGACTAAGCATCTTGAAACTAACTTAATCTAAATGAAACAATTTGTGACTTATGTAATCTATTTTACTTTCAAATGAAAAATGGACTGAAAAAGAAAATATTCTTGAAAATTAAATAAACACATATAGAGGTTGGTATGAAATATTTTCATTTGGTCAGTTGAACATGATATCTTCATAATTACTTTACAATTTTAGTAACCTATACATTCTGAAGCATTGTCTTTGCTTCATTCTAGATTTGTCTATTATGTTCATGTATTAATGATGAAATAGCTTCATTCTCTAGTCTTCACATCATGCCTGCATGTATCATGCATATCCTGTGCATCTCCATCCATTACAGATATATAGGTAGATAACTATACAATATATCCCTTTCATTTTCTAGTAGAGCCTTGAATTGGTAAGATATACTTCACGGTTGTCCACGGCACAGACTTCAAGGAACCTGACATTCTCCTGAGCTTTCAGAGACAAATGTTGACTAGCTAAAGTCAACTTTAAAATGACTTTCCTTCTTTCATTTAAACTTTTAAAGAAGTAGATGCTTCTTTCCCATGAGGCTATGCATATTCCTACTAATCTACTCCCTCTAATTATTGACAAGTAGGAGGCTGGCTGCACTTATACTTTGATTTACCTTGTTTGGACTTTTCACTCTGTGCATCATGCTTAGAGAAGAGGAATGGAAACTTAATAAAGAAACCACAGATGGACATTCATATCCCAGAAAGATGGGCAGTCACTAAGGACATCTAAGTATGGTTTCTATGCCATTTTTGCTTAAAAATAATGCAAAGTAACTAACATATTGCATGATTTCACATTCACTTTATTGGTAGTATACAAATGTTCACATTTCCCAAGATCAACTCTTGCTGTGTTATGAAGTAGAAAATTAAATACATAGATTTCTGTTTCTAAATAATGCTAATAGTAAATCATCCTATTTAACCATAGGAGTTAAAATAATTAAATGATATTATACCCATCAATGAAATAACCAATAATTCTTAAGAGTTAAACTCTACTATAACAGCTTAATTTTTATTTATTCACAAGGGAAATTCTACCTACCAAAATGTTATCATTGTTTATTTAGGTGTGATAGGGCCTAAATAGGTGTGACTGTTGCCTTCTTATTTTTTTCAGTCAATGATTTTCTGTTGCAGTAAAATATTATTTATTATGCATCTATTTACCAGAAACAATTTTCCCTCTGTTTTCAACTATTTTCAACTCTCTAGCTAGTATAGAATTTACTCTAAATACACCTAAGTCAGTATTGATTGATCGATCAGGCCTCATAATAGCAATACAGTATGTCTTAGCTTATGCTTTAGCTCAGGAATTTAGCATCTATAAATACAATGATAATTTACCTTTCATAGGTCAAGAGTCTATGAATGGTTTTATCTCTTTTGATATCTGTGTACATTTCACACTCGAATGCAATTAAATGACTTATCTTTCAGAATTGTAATTCATAAAACCAAGAAAACACTTTGTCCCTTGTATCTTCTATAACTTAAGACTTGTCCTATGAGGGAACAGATTAGGTGACATCTTTTTTAAAGCCAGCTGACAAAAGTCGACATTTAGTATGTGTTAAGCAACTTTAATTTTTTTTCTATATATCTGAGAATTTCATGCTGGTATACAATGAAATATGATCATGTCCTCTCTATTTCCTCTCCAAACACACCTGTTCCCTACAACATACTTTTTTCCAACTTCAAGTCTTTTCTCAACCAAATTTTAGAAACAAAATTTTCAGTATTGTCTTTACTTATAATAAAGCAACTTCTTAAACATATAAGATATATAACCTCAACAATTAATATATAATAAACTGTAGTAATTAACACGACTGGATAAGATTTTATGAAGCAGTTATATCATTGCTCTGCTTATAAAATAATCATAATGACAGCTAAATATGAATGAATGCTTGAATCATAATCTCTAATATTCTTTATAACACTGACAACTGGAAGTTGCTAAACACAACTAAAAAATACTGCTTTGATATACAGTGTCATTCAAATCTCATCAATGTCATATATTAGAAATGTAAAAAAAGGTTTTATAGGGTTTTGGGTGTGTGTGTGTGTGTGTGTGTGTGTGTGTGTGTGTGTTTAATGGGCATAGATTTTGTCAGAAAGTTTTGTATGCTTGATTGGGTAGTTTTTCATAAATTTTAAAACATAATTGAATGATACTTTAGTTTATTATTTATTCTTTATTGTGGCATGATTTACAAACAGTAAACTTATCCAAATTTATTATCAATATTTCAAGTTATTGCAAAATTATTGTTTCTAATTTCAGATGAATCTTTGTTCTGAAATGATTTTGTAGGTTTGGGTGAATATATTTCTTCTCAATTCATATGTGTACTCAGCTGCTGCAACATGATTTAATCAAAAGGGATTTTACAGTAAATTTCTATGAACTCTCTGAAAGGTATGATTTTGAAGGATATGATTGAGCTGTTTGAAGTGTGTATTGCATAAGATGATGAAGAAGTGTTGCGCATAAGGAAGAGGGTATCATTAATGGCAAGTAAAAAAGGACGACCTTGACACATGATTCAGAAACAAGAAGGAATTATTAAAGAACATATGTTTTTACAGCAACACTTAGCTAATAAAAAGCAGCTGAGAGAAGTTGAAATTGTCTTGATTAAACTGAGTGTGAAAATAGAAAATTACTCTGAAACAATACTCTTGATAGTACCAATACATGGTTTATGGCTTTTCCTCTTCCTTGGACAACATTTTTCCCCAGTAGTATCCCTTTTTTATGGGAAATTTAATTTCATTCTTCATGTTTCCAACACCTAGCCTGGTCACCTTTTCTTAGATATCAGAATACCTCCACCTTCTCTGCTTCTGAATAATATATTTTTCCTTCAAAATATTTGGACAGATTTGCTTATGTTTTTGTTTAGCTTTTGGTCAGTTTCATGACCCATTTTGATTGCATAATGACAATTATACTTCTTTTACTAAAGAATAGCGTACTAAGTCAGAATTTTAAGAGAATAATCAATTTCCGACAAAAATAATAAAACTATGATGTTTAATTGTATTATAAATTATTTGAAAATTTTGATCTAGGTTTTATATTATAATTGTATTGAGTACTTTTATGGTTTAATGATTCATAAGTGTCAAGATTAAAATAAAAGAAGTGATTAACAGCATGTTCAATATGTATAGTACAGTACAATTTCTATAATTTCAGATTAGTGCCTCTGCTTTAAAGGTTTTGAAATTCTTACTGTAGGACTGTGTGCTCAGGATATTTTAAAGAAAATATCTGAGGATTCAAAAAGGCTTTTTAAAAGACCTTTCATATGGGTGTATATTACTTACAATTAAATAATTGTTGGACTTACTTATTTTTATTTTATGTTTATTGATGTTTGCTGGCATGTGTGTGGAGGCAACACATGTGATCAGTGCTTGTGGAAGCCAGAAGAGTACATTATATCTTCTGGAATTGAAGTTATAGGTGGTTATTAGCAATGATTTGTTAGGATCAAACTTTGGTCCCCAAGAAGTGCAACCTGTGACCTTAACCACTAACTAATGAGTCCAGCCCCACCATGTTACATTTTAAACTTTAATACTTAATCCCTTTGAGAATCGTACATATGTGGTGGGAGATGCTCAATTTCTATGACAAAATAAATTAAATATATCAATTTTACTAAACGTAATATTTCTTGATGGAATTTGTAACTGTATCCTGAAAACCCTAGCTTGAAATTATTTTCAGCAAGTGGCATAACTTTTACTATACTTCATATTTATTAATACTAGTTAAGAATATTTCTCTTATTCTTACTCATCCTCAAAATTTAGTTTCATTTATTTCTATAAAATCCTTAAAAACAAAATACAAGAATAGAAATCACTTTGTATGCAGAACATATATTTACATGTAGTCAAATAGTAAGCTAGCTACTGCATACCTTACCTTTAAATATATTAAATTCATTTTAGTATGCCCTTGTAATCTTGATATTTTTAAAGATTGTTAATAGCATTAGTATGGGAATGAAAAAATAAAATATGCTTGACCTCATTTGACTCTTTTGATGTGTAGTCATTTAAAAGGTTTGTAAGACGTTTAATTACCAAATAGTATGATCATTATTCATCTCATCAGTTGATACAATGTCAACTGAATTGCCTCCCTAGAGTGCACTATGCTTCACAGATCAATAGATTAACCAGGAGCTTGAAGGAAAGCTTTAAACATTCACTGAAGAGAAAAAAAAAATCACCCCTCTTGGAAATAGCTTATGTCGATGTTACATCTGTTTCATAAGTATTATATTTACTTCTGTGAATAAATCTCCTTGTGATACTTGCTTTAAAGTATCGTATCTTCCCTACTTACATTAAATTCTAGCATTAATCATATTTCTTTTATTTAAATAGAATGGCGAATTCAGTAACATCAGAATGTAGAAATAGATTTCACATAAATTCTTGAGGTTTATTTTGAATTCTGAAGCATTGTTCCTGATTCTCTATACAATCTCAATAAAACAACCCTTATAAACATATTATTTTATTCCATATATTTTAATGATTTAGGAGAAAATTATTACAGTAAGAAATTTTAAACTGGATGGAATTTTCACTAGTGCTCACCAAATGTAATTGAAATGCAATCAATAATTTTTGAAAAATTATATATATATATATATATATATATATATATATATATATATATACTTCTATTTAGTTTACACATACTAATTTATTTAATGTCAAGCTGACATTCTGATGTATGACTGATGTACTTCTCATTTTCACAGCTAAGTTTCAAATTCTGCACTCAAATTAATGTTTGTCTTCATGAATAACGTTAAACTAGCCATCACTTTTAGCTGTACCCTTAATTCATGGTTAATTAAAATTGCCATTTCCATATTAAAGTCATAAGGTATTTGATGCTCTATTAGATCAATGAAAGAATACCTACTCTAGGTTTCATGTTATTCCTATTACAGTCTGACTACCAATTACTGTTTCATGTTGCATAGGCTCTCTTTCATCAGACTCTTAGATCAAGAAATACTCTATTAGTTACAGCATAACAGGAGTTTGAACATAAGTGTATTTAACTTTATTCCCTTTGTCCCTAGTTACTTCATGGATCATGTGAGGTAGACCAGAACAATTATGTGAGGTAGCACAGATGATATATTTCTCATAGTAGTTGAGAGACTTCAAACTACGGAAGTCTATCATTCTTAAAGAAAAAGATAAGCAAGCTTTCTTTTGTTCCAAAAATATGCCATACACTAAATTTTCTACATAAATAAGAGCACCAAGGAATATATCTGGTGCAAATTTGATATTCAATGATATGGTTCACATAGCAAATAAATGAGTCATGTCTAAAACATTTCTATCTCCAAACACTACACTTTTATAGGTCCTATCCTTTCATTAGATATTAGCACAAACTTAATGATTTATAATCAGACACATTTTGTTTACCATTATAGTTATAGTATAATGTGATTTAGTTTAGCTGAAGTCAAATGTACCATGTTCAAAGTCCTTTCTAGAGGCACTAATAGAAAATCTTTTTTCCAAGGTCCTACACTTCTAGATTCTGCCCACATCCTGTAGCTTGTGAGAAGCCTCAGTTTTCAATGATTGCAATGACTGACATGTCATGTGTCACTACAAAATTGTCCTTCTCCACCTGCCTTTTATAGTTAAATATTTATGTGACTCACCTGTTATACTGGGTGATCCATGATAACTTCCATGATTTTTAAAACAATTAATATATAGCTAATTAAATATATAATTTAAAATTTCCATTTCAACATTATGAGATGCCCTCACAGTTAGGATAGGGTCGTTCTTATGAGGGCCTGGTGCTGCTTATTTGGTGTGCTGTTTAGTTCTTGGTGAACTTTAGAGGGCTAACTACTTTGTTGGTTTTTCTGATTAATCCAACAGGGGTACTTAATAATCAGTATTCACACTTTAAAAAAATCACAGATATACCCTTTCTCAACAACTCTAATCTGTCAGTAGTTCCACAATAATGGGCAGTAGCCCATTTTATTTTGAAGACTTTTAAGACATTAAGTCTTTGGATAGTATTCAAGTCCATGTGTTGCACATAAGTGTCCCTATCAATAGAATATTTTGATGAATAATAGTTTCCCAGCTCTGTTCCTATTAATGCTCCTTATTCTGCTATCACTATATGGAAACAGATTAATGCTGCTTACTTTCTTTTATAATTGTTATGGTCTTCATTTCTTCTTTCATTGGTCTTTTATGCTCTTGTTTTGGATGGAAAATTACCCTAAATTGATGAATGAAACCCTGACAGCCTTTATGTCATCCACATGCACAACACTTTCTTCCTAACACAACTCAGACAGTACAGATCGCCAGTGCTCTCTTCATGCTGCCTTTTCTCCAAATTGTGGTGCTTCAATGTTTAAATATTTCCTCTGAGATTTTTATAGGAAATCCTCTTGAGATTTAACAGTGAAGGGAAGAAAAGAAGTGCTGTTAAAGCAAGGCAAGTGCTGTGGCACTATTTTTGGTGCATTTCCCCATTTAACCAATTTAACTTTCATGAGCATCTACTTTACAGATGAAAACTCTGAACATCATAAATTTTAAGTACTACCAAAGCCCACACAAATAGTAAGTGGTTCAGATAATATTAAACTTTCCATGATATTGTTTCTAATATTCAGTGTTTTCGTTAGTTCTCTATTATACAACCATTTAATTGATGAAATCACAGAATAAAAATGAGCGACAGCCATATTTTTTTTCTGTTTGTTTTCAAGTGTAGCATCTCATAAGTGGGTCAAGGCAGACTTACACTTCTTCAAAAAAAAATTTTTTTTAACAATCTCAAGATGTATACAATGGGTCTTGATCATATCCTTTCCTCCAGTTCCTATCATGAATCACCCTCCACAGTCACATATTTTTCCTAACTTTATAGCCTCCTTTTAGTCTTTGCTTATTAGTATTTATTAAGCCACTTAGTTATGTTTATGAGAATATATGCTGTCCTCTGAAGATGGCATGGGATTTGTACACATGAATTTACCAATAGAAGCTTACCTGAAAAGGATCAAGCCTGTTATGTAGTCCAGCACTGAGAGAGGAGGCATTACCACCAACTCAACAGAACATCTCAGTTAAAAACTAGAAATAGAGAGACAATGAGTTTCTCAGAAGGAAAAGATGCTTGACATTAACCTTGACAACATAAGTTTGATCCACACTTGATGGAAGGAAAAAATTTACTTCTCTAAGTTGTTCACTGTCCTCTGAAAACATGCAGTGGTACATGCATACTAATACATATGTGCAGGCATTTAGGCACAGAGAAATACATATACTTAGGTAGATGGATGGATGGATGGATGGATGGATGGATGGATGGATGGATAGATGAGTGAGTGGATGGATGGATAAGTGGGTAGGAAGATAGATGGATATATAATTAGTTAGATCAATAAATAGAAAACAGATAGATTAGATAGATAATTAAATGATAGATGACATATAGATAGATAGATAGATAGATAGATAGATAGATGATAGATAGATGATAGATAGATAGATAGATAGATAGATAGATAGATAGATGATAGATAGTAATTTTATAGACAGTAGTAATTCAGTTTCTACTGAGTACATATTGCTTGTATATCTTCATTAACTAAGTTGGTTTCATATACAATAGTAGACCATATGGTTATATTCACATACTCATCAAGTAAGGCAATGTCTTTGTATAGTTAACAGCAGTGTTCAAATTAATTATTAGTGTTACATTGAAAAATAATGTGATACAAAGCAATAGAAATTGGAGTGAAAGAGGCACTGTGGTTTATCTTGTTCCGACACCCACAGCAGAGATGGGATGGAAACAAGGAAAGCCTGGAGTAGAACTCGTTCAGGTCTTTAGATGAGACAATCCTGGGCATCGTGAGCAGACTTTTATTTGACCACATGTTTTCCAACTCAGTTCTTTAGGTTATGTCACTTCTAACTTGTTGACTAGACTATTTGTTCACCCAGCAATTCATTTCCTGAGTAGAATAGGCATTTCCATAAAAGTGCATATATTTATAATAATGGCTAGAATTTACCTTTTCATGACTCCCTTTATTTACCATTGCATACAAATCACCTCATCTTCAAAGTGAACCCATTACAATCAGGTAGATTTCATGCCCACCACATCTGTTCTCTTGGGTCATTTCTGTATACTGCTGACAATCTACAACTCTTCAACAGTGTGTTCAGCTACAATATTGTTTTTTCAACTTTCTGCTCCTTTTTGCTCTTTGTTTGTCCAGCATGGAACCAAGTTCAATACTTCATAGGGACATAAAATATTTGAGATTTTTATCACTATATTCTAGGTTGCAGGAAAGATGTGTATTTCCTCAAAAGGCAAGTAAAAGGGGTTTTCTGAATCTTCAACAAGTCTGGATCTCAACTGAATCATAAAAGGTATTCATGGTGCATTTTGAATCACTGCTGGTTTGGGATTACCCTGATCATTATTTGTCAGTCTCACCCACAACAGGAGGTTCCTCCCAACACAAAGACAGAACCTTTCTAACTCCATCCTCCAAAAACAGAACATGGTTGCAATTAGGAAACTTGAAAACAGGATGCATGCTATCATGGCAAGAGAAAGAAACAGAAAAAGCTGATCCCTCTCCAGTTGCCAGGGTATTCCCATTGTGTGAAAGCCATTGGCCAGAAAAGAGTAAAGAACTGAACAAAACACCCATGAAAGGAGTTGCAGAAACAAAGATTGGAGGTAAGAGGAAAGGATGGACCATCCAGAGACTACCCCACCTGGGAATCCATCGCATAATCAGTCACCAAACCCAGACACTATTGCATATGCCTGCAAGATTTTGCTGAAAGGACCCTGATATAAATACCTAGAGTGAGGCTATACCAGTGACTGGCAAATACAGAAGGGGATGCTCATAGTCATCTATAGGATGGAACACATGGCCCCCAATGGAAGAGCTAGAGAAATTACCCAAGAAGCTGAAGGGGTCTACAATCCTTTAGGTGGAACAACAATATGAACTAACCAGTACCCCCAGAGCTCGTGTCTCTGGATGCATATTTAGCAGAAGATGTCTAAGTCGGCCATCACTGGGAAGAAGAGGCCCCTTGGTCTTACAAACTTTTTATGTCCCAGTACAG
The DNA here is from genome assembly GCA_902729485.2 of Mus minutoides. NCBI lineage: Eukaryota > Metazoa > Chordata > Mammalia > Rodentia > Muridae > Mus > Mus minutoides. Next base: position 777,082 of record LR749828.1, on the reverse strand, counting down.
AGGAAATCCAGGGCCAAGAAGTGGGAATAGGCTGGTAGGGGAGCAGGGAGGGGGGGGTATAGGGAACTTTTGGAATAGCATTTGAAATGTAAATAAAGAAAATTTTAAAAAAAAGAACTTACTAATGTTATTTCACCATTATTTTGAGATGCGGGACATGGAAGGACTCCACTTGCTATACTTGTGTAGCTGAGGGATTATTTTAATGGCTTCCTATCCCATCAGAAACTATTTAAAAGACGTCAAAGAGACAATAAAGGTCTAAAATTTACCAATATGATTTTTCATTAAAAATATTTTTTAAAGAAGCTGGAGAGGTGGCTCAGTACTTAAGAGCACTTATTGCTTCTGTAAAAGGAGTAGCTTTGGCTCCCAGTGCTCACCTGGAGGCTCACAACTGCTTCTAATTCTTCTTCCATGAGGACTACCACCTTGCCTGACTCCTGCAAGGATATGCTGTATATATAATTGCTCATGCTTATATGCATACACATAAATTAAAAAGAATTCAAAAGCCATATGTGCTACTGAAAACATAGTTCAGCAGATAAGAGCAATGGCTTCACTTCCAGAAGATCCAGATTCTCTTCTGAGCTATCACACAGTATCTAGGATTAACTATGATCAGAATATCTGATACTCTTTTTCTGTCCTCCTCTGACAACACACACACACACACACACACACACACACAAATATATATATATATATATATATATATATATATATATATATATATATATATATATATATATTTGCAGTCAAAAAACAAATACAAATTTAAAGAATATTTTTCTTTTTTTAATATTTATTTATTTATTTATTTATTTATTTATTACTTATTTACACTTCAGATTTTATACCCCTCAAGGTCCACTCTCTGTCTGTTCCACATCCCATAATTCCTCCCTCTCTCCAAGAGGATGTCCCCACCAGCCACCAGTCACCCTACCAGACCTCTAAACTCTCTAGGGCCTCCAGTCTCTTGAGAGTTAGTTGCATTTTCTCTGACTAAATCCAGGCTTGGCAGTCCTCTGTTGTATGCTGTGTGCTGGGGCTTCATATCAGCTGGTGTTTGCTGCATGGTTGGTGGCCCACTGTTTGAGAAATCTCAGGGGACCAAGTGAATTGAGACTGCTGGTCCTCCTACAGGGTCACCCTTCTCCTCAGCTTCTTCCAGCTTTTCTCTAATTCAACCACAGGGGTTAGTAGTTTAAGTGAGGGAGGGAGTTACCATCCCATATTCAAAATTCTGACCCATAATTGTTCTTGTCTGAAAAAACTGCAGGGATGGAAGTGGAAAGGGGCCTGAGGGAAAGAAGGTCCAGCAACAGGCCCAGAGTGGGATCCAGCTCAAGGGGAGACCCCAAGGCCTGACAGTATTACTGAGGCTATGGAATGATCACAAAAAGGGACCTGTCATGACTGCCCTCTGAAAGACCCAACAAGCAGCTGAAAGAGTAAGATGCAGATATTTGCACCCAATCAATGGACAGAAGAATATTTTTTTAGAAGAAACCTTATCTATGATACTGTAACACTAGCACCCTGGAGCTGGAAACAGGAAGGTAGGCATTCTGAAGCTACCCTGTGCTTACAGGATGAAATAATCTCAAACCAAAATTCTTTTCTACTTGACCAGGGGTTCTGCAACAAAGTAAATTTTTGCAGCAGAATCCGTTAACATACGTCACATTTCCTACCAAATATGTCTATGCTGAGGGAATGATAGAGGAATAATAACAGAATTAATAACATAATTTGCATGATGTCTATGTAAACTGATAGAGTTGTACTGATGTGTACATAACAGAAATCAAATGCATGGAACATTGTTTACAGGCTATTTATGATTTTGTTTTTCTTCATATTCCTCAAATTTTACTGTACTTCCTGACCTTTTTTATTGGCTAAAATAAATGTCATAGAGAGACCATATAATTCCTCATATATAACCTCCATCTGAAAAGCTTACATTTAAGGCTGACTATTAGGGGTGCTATCCCATTGGGAAGACCACTTCCCCTGACCCCCAACTCTCCTCAATTTCCTGGAGATGTTTGTGTAGATTGGAGGCCCTGTGGGTTTTTCCTATCCAATTTTGCAAGTCTTGGAGGCATACATATAAGAAACATTAGAGACACTAAGTAGGTTCTATTTAGGAATATATATGTACAAACAGATATTCTAGAAATAGTGTTAATGAATAGAGAGATAGAGACAATATGCTGTTTTTTGTTTGTTTGTTTCTTTGTTTTGTTTTTAATTTATTTTCAACAAAATCTCACTCATTCTATTTTGCTAAAGACAACTCAGCAGACAGATGCTGAGGCAAAAACCTGCCAGTTCATAGAGGTAGAGAAAGTACCCACCAGTCTTCCTCTACAGCCAATGTTCTCCTTCTCCATGCTATCTCAAACCCTTGAAACCTAATGTCCCTCATTTCTACTCTCTCTGTCTCTCTGTCTTTCTCTGTCTCTGTCTGTCTGTCTGTCTGTCCGTCTCTCTCTCTCTCTCTCTCTCTCTCTCTCTCTCTCTCTCTCTCTCCTACCAACTTCCTTTTATTCTTTCTGTTTTGTTTCTCTGTTTTCACTCACTGTGAATTGGTTGATAGCCCCACCTCTTGACCTATGGTTGATTTATTTAGCCATGTTTACAATAATTAGAAATCTTCCTAGGTTTATGCTAGAGCTGAGCGACACTACAACTACAAGCAGGTTTGTCCATAAATGATGTAACTTAGGGGTTCACGGAGTGATCAAATATCCTGTCAAAGCTATGGTTTTAAAGAGATTAGGAACTGCTGTGTGAGAAGGTTCAGAGGGAAGAAAAAGGAAAGAATAATGTTTTATTTTAATTACATTTTATTTTCCAAAAACTTTAAGTGATTATATTAAATTTACATTTGTTGTATTCAGAGAGTCAATGTTAACACATATATTTTCTATTAAGTCTTAAAAAACCATTATATTTGCATCTTCTTTCTAATTTTATACACTAATAATCTTTGCAAAAGAGTACATACCAGAAATGTACATCTTATATTCCTTGGTTCAGTCCATATTTGAACTCCTACCCTGCTAAGTTTAGAATTCAAATTGTATGAGATATTATCGTATTGTAATGGTTTTATAACTTATATTTTAATGTGTGTGAGCTAGAGAGAGAGAGAGAGAGAGAGTGAGAGAGAGAGAGAGAGAGAAGGAGAGAGAGAGATCAATTTATTTTAATATTTTTTATCTATTCCTTGGAATATTTTTCTAAGTAAAAAATGAATCTGGATCATATTTACCCATTTCTACTCATTCGGCCAATCCCCCAAGAAGTGACTCGCTCTCCCCCCAGCACATATTAACTGCTAAAAATTCCATCAATTGGGATGGATCCTGGATTGACTCTCCCCTATCCATGCATAGAAAACAATTAAACAATAGCTATTGTACTTCTTAAAGAAATTATATTTATGAAAATTAATTTTACAATTTTGAAAGGGTGACCTTTTATAAAGAAAAAGACATGAGATCTTTGGTTGGTTTTAGCTAATTCAATATTTTTGTTTGATTGTTATATGTCTAATTAAAATTAACTTCTGTGTATGCGTGTTCACACGGGGCACTTATTTGTAAGTAACAAATATTACAAAGTGGGGGATTTGGGGCATATTTCATACCATCCATGGGGCATACTCCCTAGTGAGTATAATCACATAGTGTTTCTCCCCATGCAATTACAGTCCATTATCTATTTTAATTTTACAAAAATATTTTCAAAGTGGATTGGTTCTATTACTGGAGGTTAAACTATAATTTGAGTTTATCTGCTTCCGACTAAAATCATCTCAGCAGTACACTGCCTTTGTGATGGTATTAAACATTGTGAAATTGTCTTTTCTATTGGTTTTATGCACAGAGAAAACCATTCATTTCAAAGTGCAGAAGAAATGAATTTTATGTCTATTATTTGAGTATAAAAGAGAGGGGGGAACATAATAGATTTATATATGACACAAATGTATCCAGTTGAAGAATGGATGGCTGAGAAGTGTCCTGACCAAGCAAAAGAAATCTTTCTAAGCAAGACTTATAATGATTTGTCCTGCAAAGATGTAGCATTGAAAAGGGAGCCGCCTTCCAATTTTCCAATTTATTCAATTGCTCATATCTAAAAGAAGTAATCCCTGTCCCACTGGCCATTGAAAAGGATTTCATTTCAACATTCTTTTTGGCAAGTTAGTTTTCTTTAAACAATATGACCTGTCATTACACTATTTATAATTTTTCCCAGGAACAAATTCAATCTAAAAACTTTCACATTGTTTGCCTCTTAGATTTCAATTTTGATGTAGCAAGTTCTTAGAAAGCAAGGACTAAATTTCTTGTAGTTTTCGAGAAATTCATCCTAGTTCCGTGGCTGACTGAGTTCTCTCTACTTTTTCCTATAAAATACGCAAAATCCTTTCTAGTTTTTAAATTCTGTCAATCTGCCTGCCTATCAATATTTGGAAGCTAAGATGCTTTCTTTCTCACCATATGTTGGATTTTTCAAAGGCAAAGGCTGTTATTTTGGATCCATCACAGTCTTTACACATAGACTTTGTAGTTGGAATTTTCTTTCACTAGAACCTTTTCCTTTTTAAACTTAGCATCATAAATCCCGATTGCCAGCAACTCTGTTGCTATAATTGTCCTCAACTTTCTTTTGCATAGTGTTGGTCCTTTTGTTTTTTGTTTTGTTTTTTTTTTTGTTGTTATTTGTTTGTTTGGTATTATTATTATTATTATTATTCTTAATCTGACTCTTTAGATCCTATTTACGCCAAGGTGTGTGTGTGTGTGTGTGTGTGTGTGTGTGTGTGTGTGTGTGTGTGTGAGAACTAACCTGAGATTCATTCTGCATGTTCTTTGTATTTGTCACACCGACTTTCACTTGATATGGGGTGCATTTGTCCTCTGTTAGGCATCCCCTTTCTAAACATTTTGCTTGACTCTGCAGGTTGAGCCTTCCATATGTTTCAGTGCTGTTTTTCATAATTTCTTTTATGTGTACTTGGAAGTAAGATGTATTTATTTGCATCATATGAAATACTAGCAATAATTAGGAGTCAAGAAACAATGTTTTTAGATCACAGTTACACTCCTAAAAGGGGTTTAGTTATTGATCGTAGTATAAGAGTGATAGAATACATCGGTCACTTCATTTTTAAATCAGTGTATATGATGTATATTTTTAAAAAGTTTGTATTTGGGGGGGGGTATAAATCATCTGTCACAAATTACAATATTCCTAGTCAATGAGGAGTGCATTTTCATAGAAAGCTTTTACATATTCGACATTATGCTCATATAAATTTAATTAATATTAACAATTTGAATACTGGTCTATATGATAGCCTGTAAAGTCTCTCATTTAATATAAGATCAATCTTCATATAGGGTGTCTTCAAGCACTGGGGATTATAAAAGTTAGCTGGATGTTCTTGCTTCTATATGAGCTCTACAAACGACCTTGAATGTAAATTCATACATCAATACACAAAATTCTATATATTCTCTCTTTTTATCTTACTGCACCATCAGTATATTTTGCTGAAATTAATTAAACATTTTCCTATCAAAAGAGTATACCCTATAAACAAATTTTTCCTGAGTCACACAGTTAATTTAAAAAATATACTACCATGTGTGAAAAGTATTAATTAATTATCAAGATGGATCATTTCAAGTTCTGTGGATTGTTAAGGAAAAATATCAAAATATTCATGTCCATATTTACATTTATATATTCAATCTAAATGTCGGATTTTGTACATTTAAAAAAATGTTTAGTCAGTATGAAAACATAATGAAATACAATAAATAAAATCAAAAGTTGAGAAAATTCACCAATATGTACATTTCAATTCAGTAGCAAGATTAGACCAGAAAACAGCTTTGTTCTGTTATTCATTTATTAATTTTTATTTAATCATTTATTTGTTTGTTTGTTTGTTTGTTTGTTTACACTCCAGATTTTATTCCCCTCCTGTTTCACCCTTAAAGGACACAATATCTTCAGTTATAGTACTAGCACTATGAATCCAAGTTGTTTTTTTAATCATTTCTAGAAACAATTCATTTTTCTAAATACTCTGCAGGAAATTTGTTTTTATAGTCATGAAGAGACACTGTGTAGCACACACTGTACCAGCAATAATGCCTAGCATGTAAAAGGGCATTGTTACCTGGAGCATCATCAGAGGAGGCCAAGAAGAGAATTGCAAGATTAGGTTCAATTAACTCAGTTTCAGAGGTGCTCACTTATTGCATGTACAGTTAGAATTAGTTCATAGAATGGTCAGATTGAGATGTAACATTCAGAGCCTCTGGCCTGAGTAACTGCTGTGTTGTGTGTTATCTAGGCAATCCTCCATAAATATTATTTCTTTCAACTAGAATTTTCATAAGGATTAGATAGCAAAGAGTACAGGTTTCTACTCTTTGGTAAGAATGTGAGGTTCAGCTACTAGAAGCAGCTTATATGGATTATCTGGGAATACCAGGGCATTAGTTTAGGTATCTTAAATTAAGATGCTTAAACAAAACACTTGTCTAAATCATGGTCCCCGGTCTCATCAAATCATGGAGATAGGTTTAGAAGAGCTGAATTTGAAAGTTGAAGATCTTTTGTCAAAACATTTTAGAATTCATGCAGAGTAACTGATTAGGAATTTAAAATCTTGACATTTATCTTTGTAATATGATTTGTAGCTCCTATTGGGGTGGGACTTGTTTGGGTTGTGATGGAGAAAATCTAGGGACATATGTTACCAAACACCATTTATTTGCATATAAATGGATATATATATATATATATATATATATATATATATATATATATATATATATATATTAATTACATCCCTCTATGTAGTTTTTTAAGAGATGAAGCCAGACCATAGTGTTTTATGTCTGTGAACTAGGCCATGATAATTTTACTTGAGAAATATACAAAGTAGTTATTCCTGTTCCTCAAGCATAGGCACCGATACTATTGAGAAAACATTAAAGTACTTTGCTTATTCTGAAGAACATGATAAAGGAACTGTAATTAGCAAAATTGAGTATGGATGACATATATGGAAGTAATTCTTGATTGCTGCTAAAGACCTTCTAGTATCCTCCATTGCCTGGGTGTTAGGAAGTGTGCAGTACTTCCCTGTACCACACAAGTGCTCACTAAAGATGCTTAATTTTAGGCCCCTTGGTCATACAGACTCTATATGCCCCAGTACAGGGGAACGCCAGGGCCATTACGTGGGAGGGGGTGGGTAGGGGAGCAGGGCGGGGATGCGGGAGGGTAAGGGGAAATTTCTGGATAACATTTGAGATGTAAATGAAGAAAATATCTAATAAAGAGGAAAAAAAAGATGCTTAATTCTTTGGACAAATTACTTGCTCTTGGAAACATTCTTTTGAAGTTTATTATTTAAACTTGACATTTGATTTTATTGTACTTTGTAGTGCTCATGTGTATTAGCATTTATACTTTGCAACTTTATTTATGTATAGTTATTGATTTTTATTTATATGCTCTAAACAGGGTAGGATTGGGTTTTCCTATTCTCCTATTAGCCGAACCTTAATATTAACTGGAACACATCCTGTTTTGTTGTTGTTGTTGTTTTGTTTTGTTTTGTTTTGTTGATAAGTTAGTAGATAAATGATTGAATGAATGAATGAAAGTATGAATGAACAAATGATGTAACACTAAAATTCTCTTGTCTACTCACTTCTAATTTAATTTTTAAGCTTGACCATTGTTTAATGTTGTATCTTTTGATATTAAAGACAATAAAATAGATCTTAGTATTTTGAGAAATTATGTAAGTTGCACTTCAAATGTAACATTTAATTTTGTGATTTGATATCTTTTCATCAGTGTTATGGTTTATTTATAATAAAAACTGATAGTAATAATTATTTTATGGAATGTTCAGTCAGTTCAAATCAGATCAAAACTTTGAACTGAGAGCAAGAAAGCTGACACGTAGTGAAATTCTCATTCATTCCTCTGACTGCATTTTTGTCAGCCTGAAATAGACTGTATTAGCTGTAATTTTTTTTCCTAAATTCTTAGACTCTTGATGATCAAAATCTACAGGTATTAATATGAAATAGACCCCATAGCCTCCTCTATGAGATGCTTTTCTCCATCCTTAGTGTTGCTACTGTTTTGGGAATAACCTTTAGGAAGCATAGCCTCAATAGAAGAAGTGGATCCTGCAGACCAGTCATGAAGTCTACAGATTTGTTCTATATCTTTCCAGACTTTGATTCCTGTTCTTTCCAGATATAAAGTGAGCAGATTTACCTCCAGATTACCACACCATGTGGCTACTTTGCAATCACTTTTTTCTTCCATGACAGACTATATATAGCCCCTGTCCCCTAAATTGGGTGCCCATAAGTAGATTTTAAGGATTTTATCATAGATATAAGAAAGGTTATTAGTATACAAATTGATGCAAGAGATGGGGCTATCACTGCGACTAACTTAAAACATGTTACTTTTTGGATCTGCTCTGGGGAGGATGGCATAAAGTTTTTGAAAAGTAGTGTCTTATTGCCAATTCTACCTGGAATTCAAAAGATTATGAGAACCACAAAAATTGAGATAATAGTTACTATGCTCTTGAGAATTTTTTGGAGAGGAAAAGAAGGATTCTAATGGGAATTGAGCTAGAGTCTATGCATGTTAACTTAGGCACAGGATCTGTCTATCCTTCAATTTTGTTTAAAATTTGAGGGAGGATGAATTTAAAATGTAAAGGATTAGTTTGGTATGGTTGCACGAGACGGTAATGCAAGTACTTGGAAGGTAGAGGCAAGCTGATCTTTGAGTTTATGTCTAGTCTTGTCTACAAAGTGAATTCAAGGGTAGCCAGGGCTATTCAGGGAAACCTTGTGTTAAAACACAGTAAATAGATAGATAGATAGATAGATAGATAGATAGATAGATAGATAGATAGATAGATAGATACAGTAGATAGATAGATAGATAGATAGATAGATAGATAGATAGATAGATAGATAGATAGATAGATAGATAGATAAGTGATGGGTGGTGGGAGACAAAGTTGTTCTCTGAAAGAAATTTAAAAACAGAATCACATTCTGTAAGTTGCGTGACTTTTGTTCTTTACAATCAGTGGCGTTATTTTCACACCTTGTTGTTCACTATCCAGGAATATTTTAACTCTTTCACCATCAGTTAAAAAATAATCCTTTACCCTTACATGGCTTTATAGGATAATAACTTACAATAATGGTGATGATAATAACTAATGAAGAAGAGCCAGAAGTGGTGACTGCCTCATATTAGAAAAAACTGCACTTATTTTTTCCCTTAATACAATCAGTTGTGTTGGTACTTGCTTGTCTTCTCAGAACTTGCAGCCTGAGGTTGAAGATTGTCTTATGCTTGGTAATACAATCATAACAAGTTCCATTTCAGTGCAGGCCATATCATGTGACATTGTTTCTCAAAAAAAAAAAAAAAAAAAAAAAAAAGAAGAAGAGAAAATAGAAAAGTCCCATAATCTATTATACCTACTAGCTAAATTCTACAGTCTTGTTTCAGTCAGTAAATGGTGAGCACCCCTTACCATACCAAAGCACATCAGTGTGCTAGAAAATGTCTTTTCTAGTATGTTGTACTGGTGACCGAAAAATTCAAATTAACTCTCTTATACATTATAATATTATACATTATCACAGACAGAGGAGCTGTATACAGGGAGAATATTTTGAAATCCCGTGTTTCCACTTGATTTGAATACATCTGCTGAAAAGAACCTTGAAATTTTGTTCTATAAAAAAATAAACTGCATTGATTCAATTTGTTGGGATTTAATTATTTGGGAAAATAAATAATGTTTACTCCCATGTGATAATAACTAAATTAGATCAGTACCAGTTGTAGATGAGAAAAATCACAGTTATCTGATAGGCCGTATTTGGTGGGCATGATAACTTTATTTAAGTACAAATTTGTGATAGTTGACCTCATTTTTATTATTTAAATTCAATTTAAAACTTTTGATGCAATAATTCTTAGATTGTTAAAATTACAATGAAAACATTGTTTCTCATTTCAGTTTAAATGACTTTATTTAATTCCTCTTCATGGTGGTAGTTCTTACCATCATTCAAGTCTATGGACTTTAAAACTCATTAACATTCTCAAATATCACTTAAGTAAATATATAAATATATTATGTTTTACCTCTTTTAACGTACTGTATTTAAATTTTAATATGGCTACTTGTACATATTTTAGCAGCCTACATTCTATCACTAGAAACTTTACATTTGTCACACATGAAAAATTGACATATCTAAAAATAGCAAAATAGTTTGTAACTTAATGAGAAAGATGCAGACACCCCCCACACACACACAAAAACACACCACTAGTAATAGCTAAGAATACATTTGCAAAACAATACAAAAATAGTTTGTATCTCTAAGATACTCATATGAATCATACAAACCAAGTTTGACATTGTTTTAGTTATTTTTTTTTATTGCTGTGAAAAGATAACATGACCCAAGCAACCTATAGAAAATATATATTTAAATAGTGCTGTCTTATGGTTTCAGGTGAATCCATAGCCATTACGAGCATTGTAGCAATTGGACAGACATGGTGCCGGAGCCATATCTAAGAACTACATGTTGAAACAACAACCATGAGACATATAGAGGGGCAAGGAGAGAGAGAGAGACACAGAGAGAGAGAGAGACAGAGACAGAGTCACAGAGACAGAGAAAACTAACTTTGAATGGTGTAGACCAGTAGATCTCAACATTTTTATTGCTGCAACCCTATGTTGTAGTGCCCTACCCTCAGCCATAAAGTTACTTTTATTGATTCTTCAGAACTATAATATTGCTACTCTTATAAATAATAATGTTCATATCCAATATGCAGGATATCGTATATATGACCCCTATGAAAGAGTCTTTGAAATCCAAAGGGGTTGCTACCCAAAACTTGAGGACCTCTTGTGTAAGCTTTTAAAAGTTCTATGATGAACATTAGTGGTATACCTCCTCTATCAAAGCCATGCTTTCGAGTACTTACCAGAAAATTCCATTAACTGTGAATCAGGCATCCCAATATATATGTCTATGGCAGACATTTTCATTTGCACTACTACATTCCACGCCTGGCCTCCATAGACTTGTAGCCATATCATAATGCAAAATTCATTTAGACCAATTTCAAAAGTCCTCATAGTCTTTTACAGTCTCAACAATCTTGAAAGTCAATGCCCAAGTATTCTAATACTCAGTTAAGCAATATCTTAATTGTAACCTCTGTATAAACAAAATCGAACATTTTTTTTTCTAACATAAATGACATAGAGCCTTTTTAAAGGGGTAGAACTGGGGCATAGTGGGGGAAATGTTACACAGAAACCTAACAAGGCAAGCACCAAATGTTGATATGTGTATTCCAACACATTTCACTCACTTGGGCTGGTTCTACTCTCCGTATGCATCTGTCCTTGGTAAATATATCATTACCCTGGCATCTCCAACATTCTGAGGTCTCCAATACAGCCCAGGTTTCTTCTTCAGGCCTCTGTGCAGAGACTTTTCTCTTTCTCATCTAGCCGTAGCATCTTTTCTTAACTGATGAGGAAGCATCCAAAGCCCTTATATGCCTGTATCCTTCATGAATCTAAAACCAGAGACACGTATGAATGTTGCCAAATTCTCCTGTCTGCTTGTGATAAAATCTGTCCTTGAATTACATTTTCATAATCATTACATTTTCATAATCTTTAGTTTGCTGATGCTTTCCTTTGTAAATAAACATTTCTTTTCTTTATATATAAAAAATAAATAAATAAAAATAAAAGGCAACCCCTTAAGACTTCTTTTTGACAATTTGGTAGCATTTCTGGGTGGAGTCCTGTCCCAAGGGGACCACTCATTTTATTTCATATTGCATCAAGCTTTCTTTAAATTTCTTATTTCTGAACAAAAGATATGGCTCCAGTATTAAGTTTTCTAATGTTCTGTTTCTCCTCAAATTGTACCTTTTGTAATTTTTTTTCACTTGATGTTTTTCATTATAGACTGAATAACATAGTTTACTAATAACTATGAGATACAGTCAATATTTTACTGTCTTGAAATCTCCTCTGCCAATGAAATTAGTCACAAACTCTTTAGCTGAATTGTAAGAGAAGGACAAAATGAGCCAGATTCTTTGCCAAAATATCATAGGAACAATCTCTAGCCAGTAGCTAATATTGGTATCTAAAACCTCTTGAGCTAGGCCCTCGTAGTTCACAATGCTTTCAACACCACTGTTTTTCAAGCTTCTACTAAGCAACTTAAGCAACGTTTATACCGTATGTCTTAGGGTTTCATTTCTGGGAAGAGACTTTGTGCTCACCGTGACACTCTTATAAAGTAAAACATTTAATTGAGCCTAGCTTACAGTTTCAGAGGTTCAGTCCATCATTATCCTAATGCGAAGCTTGTCAACATGCAGGCAGACATGGTACTGGAGGAGTGAGAGTTCTTCATCTTCATCCGAAGACGCAGTATGTGACTGCTTTCGGCAGGAAGATAGGAGGGGGGTCTCTTCCTCACTGGGTGGAGCTTGAGCCCTAGGACCTCAAAGCCCACCCCAACAGGGAATCACCTCCTCCAACAAGGTCATACCTCCTAATAGTGCTGCTTCCCGTGGACCAATCATATTACAAACCACTACAGTATACACGTGCTTTTATTTCCCAAAGTCCCCCCCAAATTTTATATTTCTTCAGAAAACAGAATTGTAAGGACTGTCAAAGCAATACCTCATTTCTGGTACTAATTTCCATATGATTCAAATCATCAGAGATGTGCATATTTCCTGTAAGGAAAGCTGTCTACATTAGTTATAATTATGGGTAATGCTATTTTTTAAAATAGAAAAATATAATTATAACTTCTGTTGCTATTTCTTCTCTTTATGAGATGATAAATTAAAATATCTGTATAGACCAGAGTATACCATGGTTTATAATAGCAAATAATTCAAAACTGTCTAAACATCTGTAACCTGTCATTAGTAGTCACTATCATTTTTAAAACTGTATTTCCATTCCTGTTACATTGTTGAAAATGAATATTCCATTTTACATAGTGAAATTCTATCTTTTAAAGAATGTACTACAGTAGTAATTATATGTGCATCTCAAGGCTTATTAAATTATTAAAAAGTGAAATTATGACTCAAACTCTTATCTTTGTCTTTCTCTAGAGCCATGATTCTCAACCTTCCTAGTGCTGTCAACCTTTAATACATTTCCTCAAGTTGTGGAAACCTAGAATCATTCAATTAATTTCATTGCTACTTCATAACTATAATTTTGCTACCATTCTGAATCATAATGTAAATATATGATATGCAGAATATCTTTTATGTGACCCCTGTGAAAGTGTCATTGGCCTGCCAAAGGGGTCACAACCCTCAGATTGAGAATGACTCTATAGGCAGTGTGTTAAGTTAGATGTTAAGAGGCTTTTTTTAAATGTGTAACTTTAAAAGTAAGACTGAAATACCAGTTATATATATATATATATATATATATATATATATATATATATATATATATATTAAGATTATAATTTAGCTTTGATTGTGACAAATAGAAAAAAATGTCTATGGGTGTAGAGTTTAAATTGCTTTAAAAAGCTATAATGTGCTGAAGCCTGGTGCAAGCATATACTAACCGGTGTTAGAAACTGACACTTTTGGACAGTGGCTTGTTACGGCTTACCATACAAGAGAATTCTCAGATTTTATGCTATTATGATGACCAACTGAAGTAGCTGATTTGTCTGATGAACATTGGTTTTGTGGAAATTTGGGACACCAAAATAGTTTTGTTCAAAAGGATGACAAAATATTTATAAGGAGATGTTCATGAGAAAATGAACTTAAAAATGTTAAAGTATATGGACTAAACACATTGTTTGTGTCCTGACATTCAGTCTATTTGGTGCACAAAGGGGATGGCTAGTGGTAAAATCCAAGCTAAACTTGAACAAGAACCTGGATTCAATGCCCAAGGAGTAATCAAACACAAAAATGTATAATGTTTTTCAAGTAAACAATGTCATTTTCCTTAATCCCAATGATTAAGATAATATGTAAGTTATAGTGATTTGACAAAAGATTCATATGTATGAAAAATCTCTCATCATTTGTTATTGAATGGACTTATCTTTGTGTTCCTCCAATGAAGTCTAAGGCAAACCAATTAAAACCCACATGAAGAAGTTTAGCATATATTTATTATCTGCATTCATTCCTTGAAATAATTGGAATCCTTACTTGAATAATATTCAACCCTTTTATAACACTCATGGTAATGAGAAGAATAGACCTTGAGGTTTAAATTGGTGTATATGATATAAAACATCCATTTGGATTATATTTATATTAAAATATATTTCTTATATTTAATACAAGATATTTCATTACCTAAGACTCTAACAGAAATCTGTCATACCTTGTTTTTCAATGACTTTGTTGACAAGTAATTCAGGATAATGCCATCAACATAATTATTGAGTAGAAAAAGACATCAGAATAATAGACCTTTCTGTATGTTCACATGAGTTCAGAAGAAATGAAGAGCATGTTTGCAGTAACAGTTAAGATTTATCACCACCATGAAGCTAGCTGCAGAAAAATGATATTCTTAGCTTCTGTGTCAAGAACTGGGTGAATTGGTCATGGGTTTGCCTGTAGAAGGAAATGTGTCACATCCTACTTGGACTATGAAACCTTTGTTCATTTTCTCTAAGGAATAACATTACTATCATATAAAATGTCAAATATTTTTAACTAGAATAAGTGCATCAAGTCCTTTACTGACATTTTCAACAGTCGCATATCATACGAGCAACACATGACAAGTCTGTTTCAAGTAACAGAAAGGCACACTCACCCAGCAAATTACCAACATAATTTGAGCTGGCTCAGTGACATGCATTTGCTTATTCTCTGTCTGTGTGTTTACATGTGTGTGAGTGTTGTGGACTAGGAAGGAGAAATTTGATTAGCATTGTAAATGGTTTAAAACTGTGGATGGAAACTGAATTTGGACACACAAAACTATTATTTCCAAGTAATTTAGTCAAAAAAAATTTTTGTATTAAAGTGTACTCTTTTAGGTACCAGTGAAATGTTTCATCAGGAAAGAGTGATTGCTACCCAGCCAAGAAACTTGTGTCTATGTCTAGGACTCAAATAGTTCTCTGACTTTTATGTGCCACAACAGGCCTGCATTTACAATAAGTAAATGAACAAATAAACAATGTAAAAAATGTGCCATCTTAAGCTAATATCATTTCATTTTCTTTTGCCATGGAATTGTTTTATAATTGTATTACAAACTGTCCAGTAAATAATGAATACCTGCCTAATAAGGTTTTCATCAACATTTCTCAGACTAGGGAACTGCTAATAATGTTTAAAGATGTAGCTCTCTAAAAATAGAAGTTTGCACTCAGGAGCAGGAGAGATGGTTCAGCAGTTTAGAGCAGAATGCTCTTCCAGAGGACCTAGAATTGATTGTTCACTTCCACGTTCTGGTTCACAACCATTTGTCTGAAGAGACCCAGGACTTTACATGACCTTTATGGGTACCATGGATGTCTATGGTACGTAAATATACATGTAAGCCAAGTAGCCAAGCACATAAAAGAAAATAAATGACTCCCAAATATTAAAGAGAATTTAGGATTCAATTCTTTATTTTCATTTGTCACTTTGAAGAGAATCAGAAATTATTTCTTCACAAGTCAGTGTTTTCTACTTACTTTAATTTTTTTTTTCAGAATAACTTATTTTTCTTGTACTAGCATCTAGACACGGCTAAGCCAGAGGATGGACAAGTCAAGGCTTGCACCTAACATGGCACGTAAGGGGGAACGAGTCCGAGTCCGTGTATCTGTTGCCCCATTCCTCACTAGCCAATGCTTTTCCACTACACTCGCAACATCCTCCGGGGCTACTTTAACAGAAGTTGGTGATACTGACTCCTTTCTTAAATTGGAACAATATCGATGGCGAATTTTCTTTAACTAAGTAGATTGAGTTAGATTAATAATAATCATGTGACGTTCTCTCTCTCAGGTCTGAATAATTTTTAAATTTTAAGATAAGTTCAGGTTGGGGAAAAAAAAAAAAAAAAAAAAAGCAAAAGTATATTTCAAGAGACAGGATCTTTTCTACCGAAGAATAAAGAAGGCTATAAACAGGTTCATTAAAAGAGGTAAACAGAGTCTCTCTTTTGATGACTGTAATATTGCTAAACACAAAAACCTGTCCATCAGACACTGCTTGCTGCTACTTATGATAAACATTTCAAAATAAGCTTTATGGGCGATCAAACATACCTTTCCTGTGGAAGATATTAGTCATTTTAAAAGTTATTCAACTTTTAGTTTAACTTGGGGAAAAAAAAAAAAAGGAAGACTTTGAATGGAATAACTTAAAGTCAAATATAGTTTACCTTTATGTGAGTGTAATAATAATCATTTATTTTCCCGTGTCTCTGTTTACGTTCTGCTTGTTCTGCTTTTTTTTTTTTTTTTTTTTTTTTTTTTTTTTTTTTTTTTTTTTTTTTTTTTTTTTTTTTTTTTTTTTTTTTTTTTTTTTTTTTTTTTTTTTTTGAGAAGGTTTCTCTGTATAGCCCTGGCTGTCCTGGAACTCACTTTGTATACCAGGCTGGCCTCAAAGTCAGAAATCTGCCTGCCTCTGCCTCCCAAGTGCTGGGATTAAAGGAGTGTGCCACCACACACGGCTGTTTAAGTGCTTCTTGAAATCTGTGACTAGTGATCACTTTTACTACAAAGAAATAAGAAGCTATATTTATGCATGTAGAAATAATAATAATAAAATTTTGTCTCTTATTTTAATGTGACATCCATTTGTGGGACATTCCAAGCAGCGTCCTGTTGTAGTATGTCTCTAAAGATATATGATGATGGTGACAGTATTTTTTTTTTTTTTTTTTTTTTTTTTTGAGACAGGGTTTCTCTGTGTAGCCCAGGCTGTCCTGGAACTCAGTTTGTAGACCCGGCTGGCCTCGAACTCAGAAATCCTCCTGCCTCTTCCTCCCGAGTACTGAGATTAAAGGTGTGAACCACCACACCCGGCTGGTGACAGTATTTTTTTAATTTTTATTAATTTTATTTATTTATTTATTTTTATATTTTTTCTTTTTTATTAGATATTTTCTTAATTTACATTTCAAATGCTGTCCCGAAAGTTCCCTATACCCTCCCTCTGCCCTGCCCCCCTAACCACCCAATCCCACTTCCTGCCCTGGCATTCCCCTGTATTGGGTCATATAAAGTTTGCAATACTAAAGGGCCTCTCTTTCCAATAATGGCTGACTAGGCCATCTTCTGCTACATATGCAGCTAGAGTCACGAGCTCTGGGGGTTACTTTTGAAATTCATCCATGGGTTCAAATCTTGGAAAAAGACACAGTCCTTCAATGTTCTCACTTATTTGGTAAAATTTTAAGCTGAAACACTTTGAATTATTTTGCAATAAAAAGAAATGGCCTACAAAAGAGGAACTGCGAATCATTAAAATTTTAGTAGGAATTCATAGTAGATGTTTAAATCCTCTGATAACATTGTATCTCAGACTTGGAAAATATCTCCCTAGCTGTCCTAAAAAATGTAAACATATATATTTGTTTCAAATGAAGTCTAAAAAGCAGTGAACTTGCTCCTAAATTCATACCTCTTGCATCCACAGAAAGAACATTTCTAATCAAACAGTTAGTAAATAGTTAACTCTAAGGAAACCAGCAAGTATCACTTGTAGTGCAAGTTTTCATATTCATTATTGTTATAGATTCTTAAAATCAATGTGCTTTTTAAAACTGGGTTTTATATTTTAAAGTATACTATATGGAAATTAACTTTTGGCTTAATGTGTTTATTTATCATGTTAGTAGAAAATGTGTATACATAGAACAAGGAAAGGGGTGGAGCAGATCACATTTTATTCACATTTTATTTAGATAGAGGCGGTATGCATATTATAAATGAGATTTTCCTCTCAGACAAAGTACTGGGTTTTCTCTATGTAACTAATTTATTCTATTAATAAAGGAATACTTTATACTCTCAATAATTGAACATGATTATGATCACAGAAGTGTTTATAGACTCGAATGGATAAATTTTACGTTAGTAATAAAGGGGTCCTGTGTGTGTTTAGATATGTACATATTACCAGTGTAGGTGGTGGCTTTCTATTTATTTTCCTTTGAGAATATGAAAAGTGTCACTTATTTTGACCCTAAAGCATGAATACTGCGTCTGGCTAGAAGATGCCAAGTGAGGAATTACCCTGACCCTACGTGTCTCTGAGGTCTTATTTGTGTAGCAGCTATATGCTCAGGCATGGAGAATGTAAGAAGTGAAGTACCCTGCAGAGTGTCACATGATGGCACTGTTTCCATTTCCACATCCCCTGTTAGGAAATAAGGCTAGAACAAACTGGTATGGAGAATGATGTTCAGTGCCAGGATATTTTGTGTAATCTGTGTAAAATAAAAATCAATGAGCACTTAGGAGGATTCAAAGACGTATCACAAAGTATTTGATGAAAGTTTGCATATTTATCATTTCTATAAATTAGATCACAAAGAAACAATGAATCTAGAATACTAAAGATATAGAGATGATATTTTAGTTTCTAAAATAACAAATATATTTCATGTTTCAGTTTAAGGTTTGAGGCAATATGCATGTATTTTGTGACAAATATAGCCACTCACATAGCACTAGTTCAGAGGAATATAAGAGCAGCCTATAAACAAGGCTAACTTGCAGGAAGTATATGGGTCAGTGGGTGAATAGCTCAGGTGTATCTTGAAAGTGAGCAAAATGCATGTGTGGTCAACTGAATATTTAAAGGGTTCATTAATTTTAGGGACATGGTGTTAAATGATGTGTGATTTAAAATACCTTAATTTATTATGGTAAACAGCCTTTCCTAAACAATAGGCATGACGAAAAATGATGTGAAGTGATTAGCATCTCTGGGATGGAGGTATCATTTTTCATTCAAAATAGGAACATAAAGTTGATTAAAATGCGATGCCCCATATACTGAAATATACCATGGTAGGATGTGTATGCTTAAAGGCAAAAGGTTCATTACTGTTTCTCATTTTTGTATTGCTAATGAACCTAACAACAGCACGTACTAATTCATATTACCAGAGACCTGAATGTGCTGAAAGATACTAAAGTGCACTTTGGAGCTTAAAGAATCTAATAGCCAGAAATTATAAAGTAAGAAAGTGAATGCTTTAAGAATATCTTAAGATGTTGTAATTTTTATTATTCTTTGATATATCAGATACATTTTTGTATCATTTATTCTTTTTAGTTTGTTTTTCTAAATTTGATCCAGGAAATTGTGTGTATATATATATATATATATATATATATATATATATATATATATAAAACATTTTCACTATAGCCATTCTCTCTCTCTCTCTCTCTCTATATATATATATATATATATATACACATATATTCATATATATATATATATATATAGAGAGAGAGAGAGAGAGCCTATATATGTATATATAGTCTGTAGTGAAATTAAATTTCCTATATATAAAATTAAATATATATAGTGAATATATCAATACACACATATATATGTATAAAATTGTTATGATTAATTGAAATCTAATACACATGTAATGATAAAAGCTAGGTAGATGCACTAAAATAGTTATCATATAAGGGACAAATCCACCCTTCATGACAACTGAGTGCTTTAGAAAGAGAAAGACTTCTTAGGTATTTGCTGTTATCAAATATTATTCACCTCTAAGTCTAAACAGATATTTCTCACTATGGACATAGCAGACACTGTTTTTAATTATCCACTCTCAAACAAGCATTTCTCATACACCAGAGCTGCCAGGATCTTTGGATGTTACTTCACTTCTTTTGGGGAAGTGGCAGATTGCATAATGCTTTATACATAGGAGAGAATTTTCAGTTTTCCTATTGAAGACATTTTTGAGAAATTCCTTAATGGTATATTGATGAAAAATAATCATAAGTCTGTAGTGCAGAAGAGAAAAATACCTTTTCTACTATCTGTTCATTTGTCTTAATGTGAAAGGAGAGAGAGAGCTCAGAAGCTGAAGCAAGAGGTTTCTGTGTGCACTGTGTTTCGCCATGCAAATTACTTGCAATTTCCAAATGCCAGTGTTACTTTTCAGGACAAATTTCACACAAAAGGAATTCAGTGATTATTCATCCAGTTTAATTAATTCAATTAAATAAGTCTGATGCTGTCAGGTGTTCTTTTAATAATTGAATCAACATGCAGATACATAATAAGCATAAAAGCGTTTCTATGGCTGCAGTTAATTTAGATCCAAAAGAATCTGCTATTCCTCTACATTTGATATAGATTATTCTATAATATTTCAGTAATGGGTTGCACAAAGGCTGGCTTTTAATTCTTTGCTTTCTCGAATGTCTTTATATATAATGGCTTAAAACAGAAGGTGTTCAAGACAGGGTGACCTTTTTCCATTACCATGGTTCCTGTCATTAATGCATTATAATTTTCTTTAGAAGTCTGGAAAAATGTGTATGTGTGCAGTACATAGCAGGTAGGAATCAAAGCATGGTAGTGAAAGTTTAGAATTGTCTGCTATTACTTTTAAAAGGAAAAGATTCATGGGACATATTTTATTGTTCTCAGCATATATTAATTTTGGTACTATGAGTGATCAAGCTGATTTTCCATATTATTGTAATCAGAGTGAAGAATATAGTCTTTATATACTCATCATCTTATTAATATGCAAAAATTATATGAAATATAACTAAATTTAAATGGAGGAAGAATCCATTTTTTAATTTTGATTTTTGAGTAAAGGTAACCTCATATATAGTATTAAATTATAAAATGATATTAATATGTAAAAAAAGAGACTGGGTAAATGATTTACAACAAGTTCTCAGCAGTGCTTGATGTCATAATTATTGTAAATATTAATTGCTGTGCTAAAAATGTAAGCAAGCCGATTTTGTATTAGATGAAAAATGAAAATAGACTGTGTACTGGTAAATAGATAATCATACAAAAGTAATTGGGGTTTTAAAACCCCAATCTATTCTGCCAGCATGAGCTCGTTTGCATGTTAATCACAAGAATGATTTCCTACTTCACAAGGAAGTCCACACTCTTTCATAACCACTTTTAATTGCATTTAAAATGATTCAGGTTTGTAACATTAGAAATGAAGGCGTATCTGTGTCAAATTAATAAAAATGTCCCTGAAAATCTTTATAGACTATAAATACTCAACTATTTTAAGGACTTCTATTTTTAATTGGAATATGTAGAGACCCATTATATATTTTGAGTGTTATTAATGATAGCATAGCTATGTTACAATGTGCCAATTTTAAAAGACAGATCACTTAAAATGTGGAGTGTTTTATTACATTTTCAATTATGTGGAATTTTCTCTAATTTTAATGTTCGGGTACTTACCCTAAAACTTAATTTTAAAATTTTATAATAAAATATGAGTTAATAATAAAATAATATAAGCGATATTGTGTAGATGACTACTTAGTTTTGTAAATTCTTCTGACAAATAAAAGACTTCATT
This sequence comes from Mus minutoides, assembly GCA_902729485.2. Lineage (NCBI taxonomy): Eukaryota > Metazoa > Chordata > Mammalia > Rodentia > Muridae > Mus > Mus minutoides. The sequence continues at coordinate 755,337 of LR749828.1, read as the reverse complement.
TTTTAATTTTTCTTAGGACTTCACACTAAATATTAAATTTTATCAGCAATAATAGGCTTTTTAATATAGCATATAATCCCCAAAGTTGTTTGGCTATTGTTATCTGTGAATGTTTTTAATTATCACAGCATTTCATTACTGAAAACACAAACCGTAGCTTTTACTTTAAAACAAAGAAGTAAGACAATGTGTGAAGAACAGAAATATATATGAAACTTGTAAGTCATCTTCAGTCCCATACATTTCTAGAGACCTGCATAAATGGGATAATAATGTTCATATCATAAACATTTCTTCAAGAATTTTGTAATATATAATGTGAACATGCAAAGTTAATTTGTAGATTAACAGAAACTGAAAAGTAAGCTTAAATGTTGATGAATTAGAGAAAGTAATATTATTGACTGGGATTCGGAAGCTACATTTTATTAAAGGTGTTCACTCACACATACACACAAGCATATAGGTCTATATGCATATTTGATTGGAAGTTTGGTGATTAAAGGGGAAAAAAAAAGCTCTCTCAATTTAAAAGGGAGCACACATGCTTTTATCACCAGGTGTTCTTTCTAATATAAATGAACAAGATGATGTTTCCATAGCATAGCTCGAGGTGTCTGGAGATTAAAACTACCAAAACATGCCTATTAAATTTTTCATAGGGAGGGTCCACGAGGGATAATAAGCCAATATTTCCTGTCCCATATTCCAGATGTTTTATGTAATTCTGCATCTTTCTAAACTAAATCATAGCTTTTCTCAGAAAAAAAATATATATATATAAATATATATATATATACACTGTAGAGACTGAGATGAAAGGCCAGAGCTGTTGAAATGTTAATTTTACTATCTGCTGTTGAGGTCAGCTATCTTTTTGTATTTTTTTCTTACTCCCAGTAGTTCAGTCTGCTGTACGAATGTTGCAGTGCTTCAGATGTTTGAAGTTTAGAAAGTAAGAGTGTGATGTTGACCTAACAAAACCAGGTGCCACACAGTACACAGCAGTGTGACAGGTGAACTTCAGCCTAAAATCTTCTGTAGACTTAACACAATGAGAAGCAGGATAGTGACTCTGGGGAGAAAATGCTGTCACCAAGACTGACAAGCTGAGAACTTCAGTCCCATACATAGGACCCATGTGGTGGAGGGAGAAAAGTGTATAACAAGCCTGGTGTGGTGGAACACACCTTTAATTCCAGCACTTGGGAGGCAGAGGCAGAGGCAGAGGCAGAGGCAGAGGCAGAGGCAGAGGCAGAGGCAGAGGCAGAGGCAGAGGCAGAGGCAGAGGCAGAGGCAGGGGTATTTCTGAGTTTGAGGCTGGCCTGGTCTACAAAGTGAGTTCCAGGACAGCCAGGGCTATACAGAGAAACCCTATATCCAACCCCCCTCCCCCCAAAAAACTGTATCTCACACACACACACACACACACACACACACACACACACACAGACACACACAGATGTACACACACACAAACACATACAGATACACACACAGAGATATACACACATACAACACACAGAGACACACAGATACACATACATACATACATACATAGAACACACACACACATAAACCACAATTTATATAAACAAAATAAAACACATTCAAAGAATATCTTGTGACCATCACTAATGTAAAAAATACTGTGGCTCTGTGAACCATTTTAATTAACAGGAATTATCCTGTTTCTTTCACACATTTAGTTTCATATTCAAGTTTTTAAATTCCCTCAAGGTATCTGTGGAGAAGCTTCCCAGAGCTTTACTGTGCCTTAAGAATATCTGGATGCTGGCACTGCCTTTCCAAGTTATGGGTCATAGAGAGTTTCCCTGCTTCTCCAAGTAACTTAAGTCTTATTCAGTGGGCATGTTGTGGCACTAAAAACCTTAGCTCCCATTTCCTGAGTGTCTGCTTATGTGTGGGTCTGTGTTCATTTTCTTCATCCAGTTTTGGATTTCGTTGATTTTTAATGTAGTGAAAGCATGTTGCTGTGGTGTTTAAGCAGGTATTCAAGGTCAAGGTATATATCCTTCATTACCAGATATGGGTTTGTATGCTTATACCTTATGTGGTTAAAAAAAATAGAATTTATCTAATACTTCTGTAGTGGCTACTTTACTCATCTCCAGCCTTAATTTTTAGGTTTTTATGGGGGGTTGAGGACCATAAGCCGCTCAAATCTTAGTAGAAACTGCAAGCCTCAACTTTATCCAATTCAATGAAAAGAACCCAGAAACTTTTCAGTAGATAATACTGCCTAAATGAAAAGTAATCTAACCACCTAAAATTCAATAATTAGGCACAATTCAAACATCACTTTTATTTGTTCTGAAGTTAAAAAATAAAACGTCATGGTGCATTTTTCTGATTTCTTAAAGCTTTCAAGTTTTATTGTTTGATTTCACTAGATATTGTTGGGGGTAGGAGGATTACATAATGTAAAGATTAATTAGCCTGGATTGTGAAAGTCTCTATGTGTTGCAGTTTCCTGGAGAAATTATGACTGACATGCATTTCACAACATACTCCCTATACATCAAAGAATATATAGAACATAAGCACACTTGTAGTATTGTGACAAGAAAATGTGACCCAGTGGATGGTACCTTAATACCCCCATCCTTTGATGGTATTTGATAACTGCTCAGCTACTCAATTTAATACTTCCCATGTGTTCTGTTAATTTTGGTCTTAAAAGTGTTTGAGTGTGTGGGGGGCATATATATTCCTTATCATATAACATATACATATAATATACACATATATGTTATATATGTTTATATATGTATATATTGTATATATAAAATATATATTCATGTGTATGTATACATTCTCCAGAATTACTCTCATGACTTGACATGTAAGCTCTGTACAAATGCCCTGTTCATCTGTCCCATCTACTTCTGTGTGATGTCAGATATAGCAGCTTCTGTTGCTCTGTGGTTTGATTCTCTAGTCAGTAGCTTTTGTTGGCATGACTTTTTGGAGTTCACTGTTCTTTCTTTTAACATGAAATTTGTTATTAGGATGGTCCATGTGCTATTTGAATTCCTCTCTCTCTCTCTTTAGAGGATAACTCTTTCCAAATTACTGTATAGGCTTGCTTTATTTACCTGCTAACTTGAAGAAAAAGGAGGAACATTCACATCCTTACTAGTATACTAGCCATTTTAAGACTCTCTCCCATTATTCACATTTATTGTTACACTGTGAGTGATCAGCTGCTGGCCAACTCGGCGTTTTTTACAGTCTGCTCATAAAATTATCCACCTGGCAGTGGCTTTGACTAAGTAGAGGAATCACTGCCAAGGTCTACTAGATTTTTTGACTAGTTTGGATGCTGGTTTCCCGAACTTAGACTGTGTTCCCATGCTGGGAATTAACCGCCTTCACGCTTCATTTTCATGTTGGGGGGGAAAAAGAACGAGTAACTAAGTCCTTTGTGGCTGTAACATTCACTGTCCAAGTCTTTACCTAAGTGTAGGCATTATTTCTCACTAATTAAATTCGCTGAGATGGTATTGCTATTACTCAGGTAACAGAGAAGAGCCATTCTGAACTTGAAAATGCTAACAACAAACTGCTCGGATATATTTTCCTTTTGATTACTAAAATCAAAACCGAGTTAAAATTAAAATTAATATCAATCAATGACATATTTTGAAACTTTAAATGTGTAGAATATCATAGCTTTACTCAGGATTTTTTTTTATGATTTTTAACAACCCAATATCATCTCTTTTTGCATGGCACTATAAGTTGTGGCCAAGCCTTGAGGGTGCTGGCAAGCTTTTCTAACCCCTGAACTGTACATGCTCCCCAAACACACACACACACACACACACACACACACACACACACACACCACATGCTCTCTAATACTTTATTCAGTATTCTTCCATTTTAAAAAGTCGTCTATTTTATTTTAATTATTAGAATACAAGCTATCATGTTCATGATTGTGTGTGTGTGTGTGTGTGTGTGTGTGTGTGTGTGTGTGTGTGTGTGTGTGAATGTGCATGTGAGTTCAGTATCTCGGGAGCCCAAAAGAGGGCGATAGACAACCTGGACATAGACAGTTGTACCTGCCCAATAAAGTCAATGGGAACTGAATTCAATTTCTCCACAAGGACAGTATGTGCTTTTATCTTGTGGGTTATCTGCCCAACCCAAACTGAACTCAGTTTCAAGATTCTGGATAATAATTACAAAAATTAACCTATTATGTTTGGCTACAGAGATTGATTTATATGTGACATTTAAAAAATGTACTTGCTTCAACTTAATTTGACTCCTTGCCTGTTAAAGCTTGTTCACTGGGCAGTCTCCTGACCCTTACTATACTTAAGATCTCTTTTTTTATCCCAATATTGAGCATAAATTTGACCAAAATAAAAATGTCCTGTGTTTATCTGACAAAGAATTATGCAAATTATATTTCCTTAATTTTTACATGGCATAGCAACCTAAGATGTTTAAATTTGCTACATTCATATAGTGTGTGGGGGATAAAATGTTAAGGAATCTAAAGTTCTTACTATACTAAAAGGCTAATGTTAAATATAAATTATAAAGAACTAACTTTGACTGCAATGTTATCATTTTCTGCTCATTTAATTCTCTGTTATTTTCGAGCAGTGCTTTAGGCACAGCATTTCATCCCCAAACACTGACAATTCTGACTCCACCATTCTACCTGCCACTGCCCTTGACACTTTCATTCATAGGAATGAAAGTTTCACTCACAAACACAAGTAAATTAATTTGTAAGTCCAGTTAGTTGCAAAGAGCTGAGCTCCTCCATTCATGGAATTTGCTTCTGTCCACACTGTTCCTCATTGTGATGGGATAAAGTGGTAACAAGAGGAAGAACAGGAACAGTGACAAGGACAGAGGGTAATAAAATACGTGGGAGGAAACGATAGAAAAGGGAAGAAAGAAGCGGGAAATGAAGTGAGTAGAGCAGAACATGATGGAAATTACAGGAAGCAGAGTTTATTCCAGAATAAGAAATGTTTTACCTTCCAAGCCATGGCCACGGAGGTGGTTCAGCAACTGGACAAAGGTACATGCTCCAGAGCATGACTACCTGGTTAGATTCCAGAGCCAACAAAGTGCAAGAACATGCCAGTTCTTTGAAAGTTATGTGCACAAACACACCACGCAAATAAGTAGATTATCGATAGATAGATAGATAGATAGATAGATAGATAGATAGATAGATAATAGATAGAGGCATAGATATAGATCGATATAGATGGACACACACACACACATATATATATATATATATATATATATATATATATATATATATATATCACAGACAAGCAGATAAGATACAAATGATAGATACATAGATACATAAATATAAAAAGTATGTTTAAAGAAACGTTATCATTTTGGTTGCTTTATAATGGTTATTTAAACAACACATTGAACTCAAAATATGTTATACCATACTGTATTTTGAAATCATCTCAGTTAATTTTTACCTTAAAAAGATGTTCTTGACATCTCATTTGCCATACATTCGCTTACTCAAATTACACCCATACCCAGCTGTTTTGTTTTATTTTAATATTTGCTCAATATCACCTATGCTATTGCCAGATTCTCTTTTTTTTCAAATTTTATTAGATATTTTCTTCATTTTCATTTAAAATGTTATCCTGAAAGTTTCCTATACCCTCCCCCATCCCCTGCCCTGCTCCCCTACCCACCCACTCCCACTTCTTAGCCCTGGCATTCCCCTGTATTGGGGCATATAAAGTTTGCATGACCAAGGGGCCTCTCTTCCCAATGATGGGCCACTAGGCCATCTTCTGCTACATATGCAGCTAGAGACACAAGCTTTGGGGGTACTGGTTAGTTTATATTGTTCTTCAACCTATAAGGTTGGAGACCCCTTCAGCTCATTGGGTACTTTAGTTTAAAAATGCAGTAAGTTCTTTATTACCTCTTCCACCCAGTTTACTGTATTCCAACCACTGGACTCCTCTCTACTGATTCTTTGTCATGTATGTATATATGTCCCTTTTTGTCTACCTGTTCCCCAGAATAGAAAACCTATTTGGGCTGAACTTTTATCAATTTAATATTCATTGATCTAGTTTTGTAGAATATAATCTAAGTTAGTTAAACTTGTCTTTTGCACCCATTAATACACTCAAAATGTTAAAACACTACCTGTTATGAGTGTCATGTGATAGTTGTTTACCAATTCAATGTCTGCTGTACCATTTATATAGCATAATATAAAATGACTCTAAGACATGAAGGTATGCATGACCTAGTAGCATCATACTAGCCCTTTAAGACTCGGTTTTGGCTATGCAATGCCCTTTAAATGTCTCAATCGTGATGACAGAGTGAATATTAAGGAAATCTACTGTTAAAAAACAGATTCTGTGTTATATAATATTAAGTCACAAAGCAATTCACATTAGTAAAAATGCCAAGGCACAGGAAAAAAATTAAAAGAAAAAAACTCTCATGTATTCCCTGTTGGATCCCTAAATATGTTATGGAAGGTAGCACATTATACAAGTGTTCATTGTGACATTTCTATATTGTTTTAATGCTGTGCTCACTGTTACAGTTAGTCACTGTTCCAAATGTAATCTGGGGTTTAGTGCCAGGTGGCATGCCTGAGACATATAAAGTTTTTATGGATAACAGATGTAGAGAAATGTGAAGCTTTCTTGGATACTGTAGACTATTTTCTTAAAAGATATACTGAGTAGTTAGTAATTCTGTTACCCAGTGTCAAATAGAATGAAATTCTTCCCAGTGTATGGTCATTCCAAATCCCAGTTGAATCCATGTGAACTTGGTGTGTCAACTGAAATACGAGTAAAATAATCAACTGTATAGTGTAGGTCACAGAATAGAAGTAGATATAAAATGTTAAAAGCATTGAAAATTTGCATAATCTAATAAGCATGTTTGTTCACTAATACACTGAATTTGACATTCTTTTCAGCACTGTCTGCCATTTGTATATAAAAATGTAGTATGATTATAAACTGCTACATTTTAAATATTATGCAAAGTGGAAAATAGAAACGTGGATGTTCTTTTTCGCTGGAAGGAGTATGTGTTGTGATGAGGAAGGAAAAGAATGGGTTTTAATTTTTCTTTTCCACAAAAATTCTAAAATTATGTGTTTTTACAGCAGTTGCCATTGGGGAAAACCTGTGGTCTTCTTAAATTTTCATTAAAAATAAATAATAGTAAGTTGAATGTGTCTGAAATAAGACATGATTTTGACTTGCATAGCCTGATGACAGCTTATTTTATTAAATAAGCATACTTCATATGTGGCACTAGCAAAATCACATTATGATTTTCATACATTATGGCGGGTGATATGTAATGTTCATTTGGTCTGTGGTTATTTACTCTTATTCTCTATCCAGCTTCTGTGGTTTAATCTTCAAAGGCACATCCACAGCCTTCTTTTCTGGTAGTGGATAAACATTGTTTTCAGAGTGAAGGTTGCCACTGAGATGTGGCACCTTCATAATATATCTGTCCTTTTCAGGAAGTAAAAGCTTGATTTCTGTTGTGAATTTCTTCAGTGTTCATGGTGTGACTGTTGAAATCTATACATCATCTGCATTCATTGTGCTGCCTGCATTTCATTAATGACTGATTCTGTGTAGGGCTCAGGGAATAAAATAATTTTCATATGACCCAACCTAAAATGAGTACAGTCCACCAGCTGCAGAGACCACAAACCATCTGATTTTGTGGATTTGAGGGTGTGAAAAGTTCAATTGCCCGAAGTGAAGTATGTATCTGTATTTATACCATCTGGAAATGGGACTACTGTAGACATAAGGCAAATGCAAAAAAAAAAAAAAAACCTATATTCTTATCATTTGCCTTGTTTTAAATAGACATGAATAATATACTTAATAAGAAGTTTCCTGTATGGCATTTGACCTAGAATAACCATGTAGCTTTGCAAACTTACTCACAAGACTTTATTCTCAAAATAATCACCCATAATCTATAATTTAAGTGATTTACTGTCAATATTGCTTAGGTCTCATCATGCTTTATTATGAATTTTTACACGGTTATGATATAGCTAAGCATACATATGACAATTTTAGTTTAAGATAATCAATTTGACACAGAATAATTTTCAGTTAATTCATGAACTTGTATTGTAAGAAAAGATAAAATTATTTTTTTAATAATTTCCCTAATCCCAGTTTAAGTTTGAATTTGCTTGGCAAGAACTATTGAAACCATACAACATTATTTTACATGCATAGGGTATGAAAACACAACTTTATGGTAACTTTGTTCTATAAAGAGTTTATGTGTGGATAATATTTACAAACTAGGAATATTTACAAAACTTCTTATAAAGTTTTATATGAGTATGTATACATCTATACACACATATTTGTTCATATGAGTGTGGTGTTCTCTGTGTGCATTTATAATGAGATACAAACATGCATTTAGAAATAAACACAAGCTCTGTACTTGTATGTGAATTGTAAGAAGATAGTACAGTACATCCACACATGTCTTTGCCTTTTATACTTACCTTAGCTCGACTGATTGAGATTCTTTTATAAATTTCCCAATTCCATTAATACTGGTGATATATATATATATATATATATATATATATATATATATGTGTGTGTGTGTACCTTCCTAAATAAATGTATAAGTGAATAATTACTGAAAAGTACCCTATATTTAGTTATGAACTTCTGATGCAACTTGGAGTTATTTGAAGAAATCAGCAAGTTACTCAATAATCAAGATATTTCACTAACATGTTGGAAGCATTTTCTTCTAAAGTAGGAATGTACAGGTATCTGTAATAAAATCAAAATACAAAGACAGAATTATGAGGGATGAACTAGTATTATATTCTTTCTGCTGACACAACTTGATTGAATCATTAATTCAGGGTCAAATCCAGAGCGTGATACCAGAAAAATCTATCCATTAGATTAAAAATAAAATATTAATTTTATCATTTATTAGTCTTTCACTTTGATGGTGTAAGTGTAAGACATTAACATTACTCTAAATCTATGTTTGAATGTATTTCAGTGTGTACAGTAGAACTTTTCTTAAGAGGTTTGTGATAAATCCACTAACTGTACCAATAACAAAGGTATTGATTTGTTGCTTTAGAACATCTTCCATGTATTAGAGACCATGTTTGTCAATTAAATGTGAAAATGCATATTTATGGAGACTTATACTGGTATAGGAACACTTCTTAATTAAGCAAATTAGTATCTAATAACCTAGGCTAATCTGATTTGTTACACCCATGGTATATCTTAATCATAAATAATTGGATAATTATGAATTACACATTGATTAGGGTGATTGAAAAAGATGACTATGGTTGCATTTTGAGTCATTTCTTAAGAAAATTCTATAAAACAGAATCTTATTACACAAAGAGAGATGGGATTTTAACTGGGTAGAACATATATAATAAATGTATTTTCCTCATTACTCTGAAAATGCTTAAAATTCATGTCACAATTAGATATCTCAAATAGCAAGTGGTATAAAACTATCAAGCACTCATTTATCTAAACTTTCATCAAGTTGTTCAATGTAGCAATTGAGTATATACCTAAAACTCTGGTAATATGGTTTGAAAGTGTCTGTGTTGTGTAATAATTAGACACTAGATATTCGCTATGTTAATGTCTAAATTAGGTGAATTTTCAAAAGACTCAAGTTTTAAAACTAAATATCTACTGTATTTTGGGCTCTGAGATACTCAGATTGTGTCTCGGTTAACATTTTACAAAACCATTTAGAGACATCAATGGTATCATAGTCCTGAGGTGCATATTTCTAGATTAGTTAGCTTGAATAGCTATCAATCCAGAGCCTAGATTAAATGATATGTTGAAAAATTATAATTTATTATCAAGTAGCTCTAGTGATCCGATATTGTGTTCTTGGGTGTGCTGGCTCCATCTGAGACCAACGTTTTTTTCTAAGCATTTTTACTTGGCTTTTAGTGTATTTTCCTATTAAGCAGGTCCATGACCCCGTCCTCCTCAAAGAAAGATATATGTCAGAAGGATGTTCACCTTAATGACCTCATTTCCACCAACTTATGTCTTTGTATTCTTAATAGATGATAAGAAGTAGAAATTCAACATTTTCCTTTTTAGCGATAAGGCATAGGATTCAAGGCAATGCAACTGTTTAAACATTAGAAGAATTCTAAATTTGTATCAAAGGGATTCAGGTAAAGAAACTGATTTTAAAACAGAAAATCAAAAGCTCTAGTTTGAACAGTCAGGAAAATATGTTCCTAAATCCTTCAACCAATAATCTATCAAGAAAGAAAGATGTCTATGCTATTGTGGTGAAGGCACTTTGGAGAATTAATGAACCTCTGTCAGACAAGCTACACGTTTCCACAGACATTTGGTCAAATTTTACCACACACACCAACAGCCTTGGTTCTTTCCCTGTGATTGTCCTATTAGTGTGTTCACTGCCAAAGGAGACTGTGTGAAGAAAGCTACCTGAATTCTGTCTCTTTCTCTGGGTTCAGACCCACCCACTGCTCTCCTCATAAACTTGTCTTAAATATTCAACCTACCATTTCCATTCCTTACTCTACAAGAAAGCCTTTACTCCAGTGAAAGCCATATAACAATTTTCAGGTAGATTTATCATTAAAATCAGGTATTTCTCTTTTTTTAACCATCAATGAAATCAAGATGAAATAAATAATAAATTAACAACATGCTATATATAACACATGGGCAGTTTCCCATAATAAAAGCAGTGAGGATATTGTAATTATGGAATAAACGGTATTAGCACACTGTAGTATATTTTCAAAATAAGCTGGAAATGTTGACAATTTCTCTGGCTAGGCCATACCTGCGAGGTAATTCTGTGGGAAGGAGTTAGAGCAGTCTTTCTAATAAAACAGAAATGGGCACCGATAGTGCTTTTCCTGTCATTCCTTGTAATCGTGAGTTCTGTTCTTTAGTAAGGATTGTCATCCATTTCTAATGTGAATACATTCATTAAAGACACATCTGTGATAAATATTCTAACATTTACTCTCTGCTTTAGAATGTTAGATTGGCTAGAAACTCATGTTTTGTCATTCAATGCAGTCATTATTCACTTCTAGGATTGAGGGAAATAAAAATAATGGTCAGTCTTTCAGGACCATGCCAAGCTCCTGAGGAACTGAGCATCCAGGCAGACCTCTGGAGGCCTCTCTGTGGAGTAAGCCAGCGCTGGCTTACTTTGACCCCACAGGTGGTTGAGGTCTGGAATGAGATCAGACTTGGCTCTGACTTTGATGTCCCTATCCCATGGGGAGGCTGGAGTTACTTTAGGCTTTTAGGTTTGGAGCCTGTTCTAAAATGGTACCATATATCCAGCAACCATATCTTTATTCTAAAGGAACAAAAATAATATATTTAAAAACAATATATTTTTAAAAGTTTAGGTCAGAAATCAAGTATAATTCACTTGAAGTATTTGCCCCCCTGTTGTCTCTGTCCCCGATAATATTATTTTGAGGTTGTAAGAAAGTTTATTTGGGATTTATGCTTTAGTGAGCAGAAACATATCACAGAGTTGATTAAAAGATCTAACAAGTCATTCATGAACTTTAAAGTTCCATAACCTCTGGCTTATATTCTGCAGGAAGAAAAGCCATGCCTTATTCATGGTTTTGGATAGAGTGTTATGATCATCAGAGATGATAGACGTGCCCTCCAATGAAAGGGTTGGCGAGCAGTAATGCTTCACTTTCATACGTATGAGAAGGTGCATCTGTACCATCAAGATTCCCCCTCTTATTTATGTTTCTCTGAATGACTTAAAATCATTTTGTTAATATTTGACATTCAGATGACAAGATCTTAAAGTGATGATTTTCCCTGGTACTCTTACTTTCCACATCTGAAGAACTCAGTTGATTTAAAAATCATTTTAGTCAGTTGCTCTCATGTCAGTAAATGTCATCTTTGTTAACATCACCCAACTCACTGTCATTATTTATGTCTCATGCTCAAACCAGTTCTTATTCTAAAGGTTGGCCATTCTTCCTGATACTAATACATAAAAGAATAGGTAAATAATTCAATGAAATATAGGCTCTAATACTTGGTGTGCCTTCTAATATTATATTGCCTTTATTATTATTTTTATGTTTTTATATTCTCCATACACATCACACATTATGAATGTATGCTGCAAAGGTTGTTCTAGTGACTAATCTGGGAACTAATTTTTATAAAATCATCTTATAAGTTAGATGATACAACTGTTTTGGGTTAGTCCAGAAGGTAAGACAAGAAAGTGGCTTCTGGGTGGATAAACTTCAAAATTTATGACTGAGAAATTAAATGAGATGGTTCAGTGCTTAACCACACTGGCTGTTCTTCCAGAGGTTCTGAGTTCAATCCCTAGCACCCACATGGTGGCTCCCAACCATCTGTAAATGTATCTCATCCCTCTCCTGGCATGCAAGTATACATAGAGGAGAGCACTTATGTATAAAATAAAAGTAAAGAGATACACACACACACACACACACACACACACACACACACCAGAGAGAGAGAGAGAGAGAGAGAGAGAGAGAGAGAGAGAGAGAGATATTAAATGAGAACTCCAGGAAAAACAAGACTGAGAATGTATTTCTCAGAGGCAACATCTGCTCTTGTTCAGGTAATGATAACTTCGATTGTATGTCAGTGTTGGCAAGCTTCAAAATTCGTGAGTATTACACATTCATACAGGTTTTCATATGAGATGGAGTTGAAGATAACCCTTTTTGTCAGTGAAGCTAATAAATTAAAGTAGTTTTCTAAAAAAATGTGGTTTCCTAAGTGTTTTATTCAGAGTAAATGATACCTTTAAAACAAAGATAGGATATATTTACTAGCGCTTTGTATATACACACACATACACAACATACAGATGTTGTGGATACTTATTCAAGAAATTTCATAATTTTACCTAGAAACAAAGGAATGATGCTAGTCCATGGACATTATTGCAACATTTTCTTCGGCTTGAGGTCTCTGATATGTATCTATAGTAGGGGTAGTATAAAACAGATTTTAAAAGACTCCATAATACATATCATAGTTGCTTAGAAGATACAGAGATATGTTATCTGGGTTATTTCTCTTTTTTTTTTCTAGTTAATTTTCCAAGAAAATATTATCAGTAGTTTTTTTCAGCTATTTTTGAGTCTGGAAAGCCTGTGAGTTAAGAGTGACTGTCACTCTCTGGATTTTATCATGATAGTGTAAATGGTTATGTACATTTTGATTTCTTAATATAGAACTGCACCTATGTTTGAAAGAGCATCCCAGTATTAATACTATAATGTAATGCTCTCTAGGATATATTTGAGAGTTACTCAGAAATCTACTTAAATGGTAAAACGTTATTGATCTTTATCCATTTCCAAGAATTCAAGAGTTGAGTTGGAATCCACAGATGGTTTGATTGGTTAGTCCACTGATGTATTAAGAAGCATCCACATTTCTACATATGCTACTGTCTTTCTGTCATACAAACAAAAGCTAGCTCCCTGCCATTGTTCCAAAATGTCAGTTTCTCAAAGAGCTGGATGGATCTTTAGCCACACCTTGGAAAAGGCACACCTTGGAAAAGGTCAATTGTATAAAAAACTGGAAAGTTTATTTTGGAGGACCCTGTGGTAGACCTCTTCTCCACTTCCAACAAAAAGAACAGAGTTATCTGGAACTGGACAGAGATAGCAGTGCCCTGCCTCCATAAGAATTTGTGGATGTCTATCCTGAACATGTTTCTTTCTTGTTTTCTTTCTGTATTTATTTACTTGAGAGTTCTATGCCACAGTCACAGAGCAGCTCGTGCCAGTATACAATTACCCTAGCTTCATTCAACTACCACTTACTATAAATTTGCCTACATTTTAGAAATTATAATTTGTCCAAAGCTTGAGCCCTGAGAAATGGATGTAATTTTAGATGGAGTGTGTTCAGAAATGTTCTCCTCAACCTCCTTGTGGCATAGCAGATCAAATGCCATAACTATTTTATGTCCCTAACTTCCCTCTTGCCCTTCCCAATACACAAGTCCAAGAACAATTGTCTTTGTCTTTTTTTAACTCATCTTCTAATGTATGTAAAACAAAACAAAGAATAAAGTCAGTCTACTCCCAAGTCCTCTAAGCTGCTGATTTTTAACAATGCCTTCTTTATGAAAACCATAAAATTAGAATTTTCATGCTTAAAGTTGAAAATATACTAAATAATGCAATATTAGTGCACTAAAATCAATTGGCAAAATAAAAATATTATTACATTATTAATATAATAAAAACGCTAATTTTATAGTTTTACATATAAAGTATAAAATCAAATCCACAGGTAAAGACTAAGTTTTAAGGACAATACTCACACATAATTGTTCAAGCTAATAAACACGAACATAATAACGTGTAGGCTAACTTTTATTTATTTATTTTTTTACCTTTTAAACTGATCAAATACCATTTTAGTGTAGGTAGAGAAGTGTGATGCTTTATAAGCAAAGAATTCTACATGCTTTATGATAAACATAAAACATGAAGCGACACTTAAGTTTTATTAGAATGTGTGGTAATTTTCTAATGAACGTAGCCTTATTCAGGAAGGACCACAATGCTGAACAACTTGACCAACTCAGAAAAGTCTACCCTGCCATAGCATCTCTTCAGGTCTTCGGAACACTGCAATTTTTACAATGATTCTCTACCCTAGAGTAAAAAAGGAAATAACAACAAAAAATAGAAACAATACTCAAATGGCTATTAAACTTTACAATAATGTTATCTGTTGTTAAATTCCAATAAGAACTTGAAAGTTTTATATTTTTAGCATGAATAAGAATTTATTTCAGGCCCATAAATTTTTCCAAATTTTTATTAGATATTTTCTTCATTTACATTTTAAATGCTATCCTGAAAGTTCCCTATACACTCCCCCCTGCCCTGCTCCCCTACCTACCCACTCCCACTTCTTGGCCCTGGCATTCCCCTGTACTGGGGCATATAAATATTGCAAGACCAAGGGGCCTCTCTTCCCAAAGATGGCCCACCAAGCCATCTTCTGCTACCTATTCAGCTAGAGACAGGAGCTCTGGGGGTACTGGTTAGTTCATATTGTCGTTCTGCCTATAGGGTTGCAGACCCCTTCAGCTCCTTAGGTACTTTCTCTAACTCTTCCATTGGGGACCCTGTGTTCCATCAAATAGATGACTGTGAGCATCCACTTCTGTATTTGCCAGGCACTGGCATAGCCTCACAAGAGACAACTATATCAGTCCCATATTAAAAGAAGTAAATAAAAGCAGTGTAGGAAATATCTTGGTGGACTTAATACTTTTGAGCCAATATAAAGAAATGCTTAAGAGCATAAAAAAATAAGATATTGAAAGAAAGTTGTCATATTAAGATAAAAGTTGAAAGAGCCCTGAAAGAAAATTCTAGGTATAAATAGTTGATATTTTAAGAAAGGAGATTTTAGGTACAGTTGCTTTATCCATAGCACTACTTCTCTTCCTCCAACTGGTCTCATTGCAAAAAGGTCTTTCTACTGTGTATTTCCTCTTCTGGCCAAGGAAGCAGCACAGCATTGACTATGAGACTGAGAGTTGGAGGGAGCAGACAGTGACAGAAGGAAAGAGAATGTTAATTGTGCCCTGGACTGCTTGCCTCCTGACTCTACCCCCTCTAGGGGATTGGAGGTGAGGTGATGCAATCAGTGACATAGTCTCTAGGAGTAAGTGAGAAATGCTGCAGCAAGCTCTCTGAACACTGCTGCAAGCTCTAGTACCCTCCACCTAAATTCCATTGGTCCCAGAAAGCATCACTTCTAAACAGTAGTTGTCTGCACCAGAAATCCTTGGTCTCTCAGGCAATCATCAGTTAGGTACTTCTGAAGGAGTTCCTTCTGTGGCTGAACTTCCCTCCCACCCAACTCCACCCCACAGTCATCAGCCTCCTTTACATAGAGGCCTCCCTACTGTTCCTGTTACAAGGAAAGACACCAGAGCAGAAAGACATGTGCTGAGGTTGGGGGGGGGTCGACAAGAGAGGAGATGGGTAGGCTAGAAGAGGGACCTAGGGAAGAAGAGAAGGTGAGAAGAGAGAGAGAAAGGGGAAAGAAAAGAGAGACAGAGACAGAGAGAGAGAGAAACACATACACACAGAAGAGACACACACACAGAGACAGAGACACACACAGAGACAGACCAGAGACACAGAGAAAGACAGAAACAGAGAGAGGGAGAGATAGAGAGAGACAGAGATAGAGAGAGGCAGAGCCAGACAGAGACAGACACAGAGACAAACACAGAGACACAGAGAGAGATACAGAGAGACAGAAAGAGACAGAGACACAGAGACCACTAGAAATGAAAGAGAAGAGACCATGAAGATAACGCATGAGGCAAGAGAATATATTAAGGGGTAATTGCCAAATTTTAGTTTATAGTTCACAAAAAAGGTATGAGTGGATTATAAATGTGAAAATAATATGTCCACATAGCAGAAGTGAACAAAATAGAAGCAGTTCTTTCTAGCAGTATTAGAATGGAGAACATACATAGGCTTCATACTTAGCACAGTGATGTGAACTTTAAATGCATGGAACAAAGTGAAGGAGATCCTGGCTTTGCTTCTCAGTCCCTGTCAGAGAGCTACAGCAGGTAGGAAGATTGGGTTCCCCAGGAATTCCAAGCTAAGTAAGCCATGGGGGGGTACTATGGCCCTGCTTCAATATCTATCTCACAGAGAATGTAAAGCTGGAGTCATGATTATCCCAGAACCAAAGGAAGCATGCACACATTGAAGATGAGCCAAGGGAGCAGACATTTCAAAGCTGGATGTTTAGAAGAGCTACAAGGTCTCATGATTCTGATGATCATAGAGAAGTTTTGTGAACCTTCAGAGTAGTGACATTTCTAGGAAATATTTTTTCCCTCTTTTTAGCTAAGTGATGCTATAAAAAGTCAACCTTATTTAGTGTTTTAGTAGAATACCCAAGTGAAAGCAGACTGTGTTTAGTCACAACCACAGAAAGCCCTTGGAAAACTCCTGTGCAAGTATTTGCATGAACAGGCTATGGAGAAGCATTGTGTGGTTCTAATAGGTCTAACTACTGAGAGGAAAAGTCTCCAACAACCTGTTAGTGGGATATGTCAACTAGAACTGAGATCTATGGCTGATGTGTGAAAGATGGTCTTTGATATATTTATCACAGATTTTACATGGAAGCATTAGAAAACCTGGCTAACAAATTTCTGGGAGATACAAAGATGAGAAGAATCCCTTCTATAATTCTTATTCAAGTATATAGATAGATAGATAGATAGATAGATAGATAGATAGATAGATAGATAAATAGATAGATAGATAGATAGATAGATATATCAAGGAGACAGAACAGAACAAGGTGGAACTTAACATGAAGTGTTCTTTTTTTGTTTGTTTGTTTTTTTGGTTGGTTGGTTGGTTGGTTGGTTGATTTTTCGAGACAGGGTTTCTCTGTACAGCCCTGGCTGTCCTGGAACTCACTTTGTAGAACAGGCTGGCCTCGAACTCAGAAATCCGCCTGCCTCTGCCTCCTGAGTGCTGGGATTAAAGGCGTGTGCCAAGACGCCCAGCTACATGAAGTGTTCTGTTTTGTCTTCTATGCCATATTCGTGTGGTAGGCTACTCTTGTAGTCAAAGCAGGTGCTATCTTGCTAAAAGTCAGAAATAAGATGTGTAGTTGATTTAGAATTGGAGGAGAGAAGTCATTATAACAAATAATTTCAATCACACTATAAATACAACCATGCTATAAACCCATTCACGGTATTTAAAACTTTAGTATTGAATATTCATGTATTAAGGAAGTAAATGTTTGCTGCTAAACCAGATTCTAACCACACCTTTCAGTAGATTGTGATTATTGATGAACACTTGAAGAACCCAAAAACCTTGGGACCAAAGGAGAGATTCACTGAACAAGGTCCATCCATTCCTGGAGAACAAGGAGGTGCATGATAAAGTGAATTGTGGACATATTTGTTTTATTTTATATAATATTTCTTAATCTTAGTTGGTCTTTTACAAAGTGACACACTAAAAATGCTTATGATAACTTGATATCCTTTGTTTCAAAACTGGACTTCTTGCTCATCCCCTTACCTTTGAATGTTGTGTGCATATACTTCAGAAGTAAAGTTTAACTAGTATCAATGGATCAAAATTATGCTGGCAAAGCAAGTGACATAGTATCACTTTATTTAAAATATTTTAAGGGTTCATGAAATATAAGGCCTGACTTCTTTTTTTTTTATATCACTTTTTATTTATTTATTTTTTTTATTTTTCATTTACATTTCACATGTTATCCAGAAATTTTCCCTTACCCTCCCGCGTCCCTGCCCTGCTCCCCTACCCACCCCCTCCCACATAATGGCCCTGGCCTTCCCCTGTTCTGGGGAATATAGAGTCTGTATGACCAAGGGGCCTCTCCTCCCAATGATGGCCAACTAGGCCATCTTCTTCCATATATGCAGCTAGAGACATGAGCGCAGGGGGAACTAGTTAGTTCATGTTATTCTTCCACCTAGAGGGTTGAANTGGGTTACCTCGCTCAGGATGACATCCTCCAGATCCATCCATTTGCCTAGGAATTTCATATATTCATTGTTTCTAATAGCTGAGTAGTACTCCATTATGTAAATGTACCAAATTTTTTGTATCCATTCCTCTGTTGAGGGACATCTGGGTTCTTTCCAGCTTCTGGCTATTATGAATAAGGCTGCTATGAACATAGTGGAACATGTGTCCTTATAACCAGATGGAAACTCTTCTGGATATATGCCAAGTACTACCGGAAGGCCTTACTTCTTAAGAGGAATTTCCATTTAAATGTGACATTTTGTGAGTATAATCATTTTTTTTTTTATTTTGAAGATGGCCCTATTATAAGTATTGATGTTTAACTGAGTTTTACTTTATTTAAATATATGAATTAGTCTTTACTCTTTGATTTATTTGGAAAATCTATTTCCCATTCAGTTTTATAGTAGCTTTATTTTCATAATGGTAGTGTTTAATTTCACAAAAAAAAACTTGTTTTTCATAACAATTAGCATGTAAGGAAACACTTGAAACAAGCAATTCCATCATGGCACAGTGTGCGTTCCTTTTAATCAGTGGTCAGTTAGCTCACATCACTCAGCCATGCTGCAGATGAAGGAGGGGCCTGGCTTTCCTTGTGATACAAGCAAGTTTGTTTCTCTTTGTTATGTGGCACAGAGTACACCCCCTAACCCCAGGCAGCTGGCTGGCAAATGTGTGCAGTTGGTGACAAGGAGAACTGGGTGAGACTGTGTAGATGGATTGGTGCAAATTCATCACCATAGCTAGCAAAATAACCCTGAGCAAATGCCTTCCTAATGGACAACACATGCTTGTTTGTATTCAATTGCATTGTAGATGTACAGTTTCTCATTAATCTTACTTATAGCAAATCCAACTTTATTTCATAGATTAAATACCTTCTCTCTGTTAAAAACTAATTTGGATTTTTGTAATTGTATTTGACAAACATTTTACGTCTTATTCTCCTGCGATATAATTATTTTAGGCTTACATTTTCATAGCCCTTTAGAGCATTTGGTTTTTGAGAAAGGAGACGGGCAAAAATCACGTGAGTGGAGATGATTTTGATGAGAATAAATCAGCCTTGCTGAATATTAATCATGAAAAAATGTTAAATCAAGCACATAATCTTTGGCTAGTGCCATTCAGGCATCTCTTCTCTGCATTTATTAGTATGATTTGGGTAAAAGAGTAAATTTAGTATTGTCTTGATATTTGGAAGTCTGTGTGCTTTAACCAGCACAAATTAAATTATGCTATTCACCACTTTCAAAAAGGGCGCTTAATAATGTTGAGTAAGCTTTCAAACTCAGTTTACTTCAGCACACACTAATTACTCCCATCTAATCACACTGTATCATGTAATTAAGAAGAACATAGCTAGGATTCACTTTTAATTTTTTTCCTTTTCTGTGGATCCTCATACAAAATAGCATTTTTTAGATTTGAAATTACAATTTAAGAAACCAAGTTGAACTTCTGGCCTAATTGCAATGTGCATTTTATTTGGTCAGTTCAGGTATTTTATACAAGTGACCTTAGCATAATATATACATTCTGTTTAAAAATGGTGAGTTAAATTTAATACTGTTCCAACCAATTTGGGATTGGGGGTAATTAATTAGCATATATGAAAATCTTAGTTTTAGAACAAGCAGACTATAGAATATATGCAGTGAATTTCTGTTGAAGTAAAAATGGCCTTTTTGAACCTATTCAGGATTTTGACTTCAATACCAAATGTAAAATATAAATGGTACAACCCAGGGACCACCATCAGTAAGAAAGGCTGAAAGCCAAGGAATATATAATTATCTGGGCTTTTCAGAAATTAAAGCTCCACGGTTTTCATTGTATAATTTCTTTATATTGAAATGACTTCTGTGTTTAGAGAAGATTAATCTCTTTAGATCTGTAAAAGACCATTTTCAGTCCACTAGTGTCCAACAATGGTCCTTTCCTGAGATATTTCAAGTTGTTTTAATCTAATTTTAAAATAAGCTATAGCACACTATAATTAATAACAACCGTAATGTCGATTTCATTTTTAATGTAGTTCCATAATGTCTCTCTAGAAAGATCTTAGTATGTCCCACACCTCAACACACACACACAAAGACACAAAGAAAGAAATAAAATAAAATAAAACTCTATATTTGACATACCCTACAAATTATAGAGAGACACTTAATTCCTCAGATTTTTGAGAAAATTTATGTACATGGTGCTAATTATTTTTTCTGAAATTCCTAATTTTATGGGTTTTGGGATTTTTACAGTCTTATGAATTTTTCTGTAGGAATGCAGGCCTAGTGACAAAGCAGTCATTTATAAATTGAATTACTTTCACCTGTTTAAATGAGCAAAGTAGCTACATGCTGGAAAGCCAGTGAAAACTGCCCTGGGAACTAGTTGAACTCCTGAACACAGAGGGCACGGCAGGTGTCTATTTTGTCCCTGGAGGTGTTTATGTCCTGTGAGACGTCTGCGTGGATTTGGTCTGTAGCCATAGCTTGTGAATAAGTGAGTGTGGGGTGGAAGACACTGAGCAGTAATAAGGCTTGGTAATAGCCATTTGTGGTTGATTTCAAAAGCTTCATGCCTAATCTCATTAGAATACCTATGGGTACAAATGTTATCTTCCCCCAGTGTGTTCTAAACATAGAGTAAATGATGGCTCATAATTAATGGACTCCAAGGCACATTTGCCTTTGTTTTATTGTTAATGCATAGTTAATTTAAACCTAATATATATGTATTTTCTTTTTAAATATGTATTCTTCTCTTCTGTCTACTAAATCTGCACGTGTGTGTGTATGTGTATGTGTGTGCGTGTGTAGTTTGTATGTGTGTGTATACATGCACACACACACACACACATACAAACCAAATATTTGGAATTATACACAGATACAAATATTGAGGTGAAAAGGTGGAGAGATAGGAGAATTAAGGAAGGTGGGAGGAAGAGAGGGAGAAAGAAAAAGAGAGGGGGTTTGTCAGTAATATCCACCATCTTTAAATAGATCAAAACAACTGGAAAAAAATCCCTTGTATTTTTCTGAACTATGGAAACACAGACTGCTGTTTGTTTACAGAGGAAACTGGAATCTTTCCTCTGAAATTTCTCAGCATCAGTTGTGCCACATTTGTAGCTGATAGAATTTTAAGCTGTCACATCCTTATTTTCTTTTCCTGGCAACAATTATTGCGTCACGAAATGAAGATAATTGCAATTTTGTTTTGTCTCACATGCCATTTATAAGATATGTTATACATATTATTACCCTTCATTCCTATTAGATTTTTTTTTAGGAAAATTAGAGTTTAGTTGATTCAGGGGGAATTATACTACTGCCTTTAAAGCATTATTAGCATTCTGTTGAGATTGGATATTAAGAAATTCAAATGACCAGGACCTTTATTAGAATAGAGAAACAAATTCACTTAAGTATTTTGAGTTTTTTTTTCCCCCTATTCCCAACATACAGAGTATCTTCATTTGTGCAGAGGCTAACTTAAAGTCTATGTGTTTAAGGGGGCAGAATGAGGCCCCAGCACACATGCAGCAGATGTGCATCTCAGTCTTCATGTGAGTCCTGCCACAACTGCAGCAGAGGATCTCTCTAAAGCTGAAGCTTTACCATGGTATCTATTCCCCAGTTGGGCTGCCTTGTCTGGCCTCAGTGAGAGAGCATGTGCCTAATCTTATAAAGAGCTGATGGGTCAGGGTGGGGGAATACACAAGGGGCCTCCCACTTTCTCAGAGAAGGGGAAGGAGATGATGGAGGGTCTCAATGTGGGAGGACAGGTAGGGGCAGTGCTTAGAACATTACTATTTTTTAATGGGGAAAAATATTTATTTTTAGTTTTTTATTAGATATTTTCTTTATTTACATTTCAAATGTTATCTTCTGTCCTAGTTTCCCCTCCAAAACCCCCCTATCCCTTCCCCTGTCTCCCTTCTCAGCAATCCACCCACTTCCACTTCCTGGCCCTGGCAGTCCCCTATAATGGGACATAGAACCTTCACAGGACCAAGGTCCTCTCCTCCCATTGATGACCAACTAAGCCTTCCTCTGCTACATATGTAGCTAGAGCCATGAGTCCAACCATGTGTTTTCTTTGATTGGTGGTTTAATCCCAGGGAGCTCTGGAGATACTGGTTAGTTCATATTGTTGTTGCTCCTATGGGGCATTCAGCTCCCTGGGTACTTTCTCTAGCTCCTTCATTGGGAACCCTGTGCTCTGTCCAATGGATGGCTGTGAGCATCCACTTCTATATTTGTCAGATACTGGCAGAACCTCTGATGAGACAGCTATATCAGGCTCCTGTCAGCAAGCTCTTGTTGGCATCAACAATCATGTCTGGTTTTGATGGTTGTCTATGATATGGATCCCCAGGTGGAATAGTATCTGGATGGTCATTCCTTCAATCTCTTCTCTACACTTTGTCTCTCTAACTCCTCCCATGGGGATTTTGTTTCCCCTTCTAAGAAGGACAGAAGTATCCACACTTTGGTCTTCCCTCTTCCTGAGTTTCAGAAATATTACTTAATTGATAAAAATTCAGTGTGTTTATATGTCTTTCACATATAAGCTTATGACTAAAAATAATGAGATATAAAAGCATGCTTCAGAAGTTTTGGATTGTGTGTGATTGGAGCCCAAAGGTAGCCCAATACTGTGATAGGTTGGCTTCCCAGCCACAAGTTAAGAAGGGATAAAAGCAAGAAAAACCTGGTGGTTTCAGCTCCATTATAAATCTGTTTGAGTTCATTTGTTTTCTAACAATGTGGACCATTCCATTAAAAGAAAGAGCTCTGCTAACCAAATGCAATCCTCAGAATACAGGTCAAGGCTCCCTAACACCCTAAAATTTCTGGACATTCTCACTCAAGTATACCCAAACCCTTGCTCCCAAGATTTTATCAGGCTCTTCAAGTATAAGTAAATTGCTAAATGCTCCAGTTGGACCAATAGATCTGTCATGTGCGTAACCAAGCAATGGGATTAAGACTATACCTAGTCCTGAAAAGAACATCCATCAGTGTATCAAGCTTCCATGTTGTAGTAAGTTGTTTTCCTCAGCCAGAAGTCTAAATAATTCTGTCTGCTATTCTTTGATGCTCACTGATGTAGAAACCATATTTTTTAATTGATAGTTACTTTAGTACATAATTCTTCTGATCTTAAGGTAGTTTTTTCTCTTTCCTAAAATTGTGGAGTATCACCTCATTCTCATGAAGACAAAAGGACTATAATGTAATTGCCTGGAACATGTAAGTACTTTGCATGAAAAGATGGGAGTTTCATCTAGGTTTTTACACTGATAATTTTATAGTTTTCTTTAAAAATTAAGTACCACATGGAAATTAGTGACATAGACACATTTGTTTGGGCCCAAGGCAAGTACTACTCCAGTTTTTCTAATAGTGAAACATCTGTCCCATTTTAAAAGCTAAAAGGCATGCTAATTATTTTATTTAATTTTTAATTATTATTTTTGTTGCAGTGATACCCTCACTAGTCTAAAGTGACTTATGAAACCTATTTTGTTTACAGTATAAATTCCTAATTGAGCTAAATTATACACATTGGTTGGTCCTCCATGGCATATAGAATTGAAAACAAAATTGGATATTCTATTAAGAACACTGAGAATACTAACTGATGACAGTATTTTAAAGTCTACTGAATAAAGGCTGGGGATATAGCTCATTAACAGATCATTTGCTTAGTATGTGCAAAGTTCTGGGTATAATCCTTTGTACATATAATAATAATAATAATAATAATAATAATAATAATAATGTGGCAAGAAGCCAGATTGGCAAGAAGACAGCCCTATAATCCAAGCCAAAACACCCACAAGCAAGCTGGCTACCAGAATTGGTGAACACTGGTTTCAAACAGGGAAAATAAATAAATAAATAAATAAATAAAGTTTATCTTAATATATTAGATAGTAATGGAGAAAACCTGATTTCAACTGCTGGACAATATGCACATGTGCATGCATGTGTTTGCATGTGTGCCACCACATGTGTAGATCAAACGGCTTCAAATTACAATGTTCTCTTGAAGAAGGAAAGCAGAACAGTGGTTCTAAAAATCAGCATCTTAACAGCCATCTCTAGTCTCCAGGCAATGGAGAAGGCTTGTTAAAAGCCTTTCCTATTATTGCTGAAAGGACCCTGATATAGCTATCTCCTGGCAGGCTTTAACAGTCCCTGACAAATACAGAAGTAGATGCTCACAATCATCTATAGGGCAGAACACAGGGTCCCCAATGTAGGAGCTAGAGAGAGTACCCAAGAGCTGTAGGGGTCTGGAACCCTATAGATGGAACAACAATATGAACTAATCAGAATCCCCCCCCCCATGTCTCTAGCTGCATATGTATTAGAAGATGGCCTAGTTGGCCATTATTCGGGTCTAGCAATGTTTATATGCCCCAGTACAGGGGAATGCCAGGGCCAAGTTGTGGGAGTGGGAGGGGAGGGGAGCAGGCCGGGGGGAGGGTATAGGGGACTTTGGGGATAACACTTGAAATGTAAATGAAGAAATTCTCTAATAAAAATAAATAAATTAATTAAAAAAAAATAAAAGCCTTTCCTACCCGGTAGCTAGTGAAACATGCAAGGACATAGACAGCATCAACATTAATGAATGCTGTCCACTAATGTTACCTGCATGGTGGTCCTATCCCCAAGGAAATTTACCAATGAACAGAACTCTGTGACACTAGAGCATTTACACTAACATACCAATAGTAAACCTACTGCTGTATGACCAACCACTTCAAAATGTTATAGCTTAAAACAATAAAATACACTTGTTTTCCTTACAAATCTATGATTTCAGAGTTCAGGCTTGAAAAGCATCTGTCTTCCCAGTAAGGCTTCAAGGGATAGTCTAGAGTTGAAGGACCTTGGAAACTGAAATTGGAGGGTTGAGTCATTTAGACATGCTCTTGAAATGAGCAGGGTTTCTCTGAATATGGAAGCTTAGTGACACCTAATTGTTGTCCTTAGGTATTCTGTGGGCTTCTTCGATGTCCTCAAAACTTGGGGGCATATGTTTTAACCAAGTTCCTGGGAAGAAGCTGGAAAACATTTAAGGTCTACAACTTTTACTTCTGCCTCATTATTTTTGTCTAACAAGTAGGTAAACATTCCTTGGTTAAGAGGATGGCCTTGTCTGTCCTCAGTGGGAGAGGATGTGGAGAGCCTTGCAGCAACTTAATGTGTGGGGCCAGGGTTAGGGTGATGGGTAGGGGGTTGACACTCAGAGGTGGCTTCTCCTTCTAAAGGTAATGGGGAAGGACTTATGTGAGGGGCTACTGGGAGGACAGGGAGGGCTGCTATTGGGTTGTAAAGTGTATAAATAAATAAATAAATAAATAAATAAATTTTTTAAAAAAAGTATTATACTCCATCTCAAGTAGCTGGAAATTTGCAACTGTATTTACAGCAGCAAGCAGAAAACTGTGGAATTAATTAATGGTCCTGTCCACACACATAATCCACATACCAAAAAACCTGCCAAACCCAACTAAAGCAGGATTTCCTATTGTAACTGCTTAAAACAAGCATTTAAGCAGTTGGGATGCTACTATTGCTGAGAGTAAGCTGGCTGATAGATACTACCAAAAAATAAAAGAGAGAAAGAAAAAAAATAGATTTGAAGGCCCTAGAAAAATATCTTAATGCTTTGTATATCATTTTCTATAGAAAACTACCAAAAAACCAACAAGCTATATTTTAGTTATTTTCATTCGTTCTTTGAGAATATCATACAATGCATCTCTACCACACTCACCTGACTCCTAGTTCCTCTCAGATTGATATCCCACTCTCACCTACCTAACTCTTTTCTCCCTTTTTGAAAGACAAATGAACAAACAGAAGCAAGTCAGATTATGCTGTCCATATACTCTCAGTAGTGTGAGCATTCATCCACTCACACATGAATAACTACAAAAGTTTACACCCTTGAAAACCTCTCTCTCTCTCTCTCTCTCTCTCTCTCTCTCTCTCTCTCTCTCTCTCTCTCAGCAGCTATCAGTTGCCAGTAGCTCTTCCTTTAGTGGTAAGACTTCATGCCATCTACCCTTTTTATGCTGGGATTTTGATTGTCTTGACCTTGTGTGGGTCTGTAAACACTGATACAACTGCTACATTTATATATTCGACTGTTCTGTTGTATCCCCAACAGTCACCAACAACCCCTGGATCTTATTATCTTTCCAGTCTCTTTTCTGCAAAGATACCTGACCCTTAATAAGAGAGGGTATGATTTAATATTGCATCCATGGCTGATTATTCCGCAGTCTCTCATTCTCTGAACAATGACAAATTGTGGATCTTTGTGTTTTTCAAAATATACTACAAATAGAAACATCTCAGATGATGTTTTGAGAAATATATAATCTATGGGTATAATGATAAATCATTGGGAGTCAGTTCAAAACCATGTCACTTTATAAAAATAATAGTATTAGGCTCTCCTTTCAGGTCTAGGTCCTGGCTAGTACCAGGTTCTTACCATCTGACAGTGATTCAAGGTAGGATTTCAGATGTTGACTTGAAGAGTGGACCTTAGATATAAAACAAAGTTCTTGATCATTCCTATAATATTCTGCCATTCTTGCATTATTATTAGGCCAGTCGTTTTTGCAGCTTGGTATATTCATAGCTGGGTAAGTGTGATTATTCTTTTCTTCTGCAGTAGTGTGCATAGCATGTTCAGCAGTATGAAATCTAGATAGTAGGGATGACACTTCCAAGTTATTCAGTATAAGCATCATTTTTCCATGTTCTATGATGCAAGTATGTGGTGTTCAACAATAAGGTCTTACTGTACAGTTCTGAGGATAGCAAGGAGCAATGACAATATCATGCAACATGTGCATGTCTATGAGACCCCAATGACCAACACCCTTAAAGGAGATAAGCCATGCCAGTCACTGAGTGTTTTATTTGTTACCTTGTGGTGTCTGGTAAAGGGATTGTTGCCTCAGTATTAGGGTAGCTCAATTTAACCTTCCTTATATATGTTTGCAGATGTATTTTAAGAAGTTTCAACAACAGAAGCTTTCCTTGTGGGTTTTTCAAAGTGTTTTTAGTGTTATTTCTCTCTCTCTCTCTCCACTTTTCTTCCTCCATTCTTCCCTGCTGCTTGCCACCTTCAATAACTGGTACTAGGGAACTCAGCAGAACAAAGCTTCTCTAAAAAATAGCTAAGAGGAGAAAAGGACACAAGACTCCATTCCGAACATGGAAGCTATTTCCAATTGATTGCTACAGTACATGCTCAATAGCAGTGCTCTGCAGTAGATGATCAACACGAAATGAACTCAGGCAGAATTTTGAAATGTTTAAGTTCCACAATGTTTTGTTATTTTTTCCCTTGCAGATATTTTGCTTATATTTTATGGTTTCCAATTTTATTTTTATGGTTTTCATTTTCTGTGTGTGTGTGTGTGTGCGTGTGTGTTAAATGTTAGCATATGTGTGTGATTTTGCTTTGGCTCTTTTTGTTTGTTTGTTTTGTCCAATTCTTCTTTGTTTGCTTTTATGTTTTTTACTTTTTGGACGTTGGATGTTTGTTTTCTATTCTAATGAGAGAGAAGAAGAGAAAGGACTGGATTTCGGTGGGTGAGGAAGTGAAAAAGAGCTGAGAGGAATTGGTAGACAAATAACGGTACTCAGAATATATTGTAAAAGAATATCTATTTTCAACTAAAAACATTAATAAAAATAAGCTTAAAAGAAGCATTTTTCCCTCTATCACTCTCATACACAAAATTTTTTCTTCCCATTTTAAGTCCTTATCTACTGATTTCTATAGTATCATCCACCACATGAAATACGATTGTACCAGTTATGCATTTCTATTATAATATTTCTGACTGATTTAATTCTCTGGGTAGTTATCATTTAATAATACTTACGTTTACAGAAATGTACTCAAGGAATTATATTCGTGTGCTCATATCTATCATAAACTCAAAAGAATGTCCTAATGGAAAGCATTCTAGCGTTCCATCTAAATGCTGGAAGTATATTGTTCTTAAAGTAGACTGATAATAATAAGTAATATCCTGGTTTAGCTCAGCTATACTAAATCTACTAATTATCAACCTTGATCAAAATGTAAAGAACCAAGAAAAAAACCTACTTCAGTTTGTATGGTTCCTGTTTTGTGCTTTAGAAGTACAGTTAAGTTCCCTGTAAGTCTTGACTTTCTCCCTTACTTTGCATTTTTTTTTATTACCTTGCATTCTCTCTAGTTTGTGTGCATACTGACCCTTTAGATGTCTTCTCATTAGGTGTTCTTGCATGGTTCATTAAAGGAGCCTTAGACGTAGAGAGATCACATGGAGCAGCAAGGATGCAATGTCCAATCCCTCTGTGACACAGGAGTCCTGCCCCAGTGGCTTTAGGGGCATTGGCTTGTCATGCAGTTGGCTTTTGGCCAACACAGAACAAATTAGTAGAGAGTACCTGTGTTGGCTCTGTTCCTAGCCTCGTTTATATAATTGATGTCTTGTGGCCTCATTATGAATCATTAGCATATCAATGTGATGTCTGAGCCTCGCAAAGTGCTGCTTGTTCTTAAGCATTAGCGATTTGCCTTAGCATGTAAGACAAGAGAACCTGTGTGTTCTAACTGGGTCAATGGCAACATCACTATAGTGAAGCAGAAGTTCAAATTCAGGCCCTGTGCCTTTGTAGCTGGAACAAGACACTTTGAATACACTGTCCTTTATTTTTGTTACTTCACATGCTTTAATTTTATTTTCATTTCTTTTATACTTAGTATATCAATTTATATTAGGGACCAAGAGTACTTATGTTATATAAGAAGAGCTGTTTGTTTTGGTTATTTATCAATTTATTTTTAGGAAAAGTCCTTGCTAACTGGCCCAGATTGGTCTTGAATGCTTGATCCTACTGCATTGTTCTCCCAGGCCTTGTTTGCGCTGTTATCCCTGGTTATAACGTATCATTTTAAGCCAAAGAAAGAACATTTGGGGATGTATTTTGATTGTGATGAGTTTAATACTTTAGTGATTTAGGATTGTCTATCATATCACTTGAAAGGATATTCAATCATTTTATTAGCAGACTGAAATATAACTGTCTCTAGTGTTGTCAGAAAGTGTCCACTAAGTTTCCAGATGTTTATGATGCAAAGCTAAACAGTTACATTGGTGTATTCCACATTTACTTAGTAAATCTAGTTTAAGACACATCATGCAGATGAGGCTTGTTATTGTAACAAATATTAAAACAAAATAAAAACCAAGTCATGAAAATTATTTTAATTAGTTAAAACAAAATTAACCTATATTTGACTTATTGTTTATATCCCTTTAAAAATTAACAAGACAGTTTAATAATTATTATGTGTGTACAACATACAAAATGACCAAAAAAAAAAAAGCCTGGCAGTGTTGGTGCATGCCTTTAATCCCAGCACTTGGGAGGCAGAGACAGGCGGATTTCTGAGTTCGAGGAGAGCCTGGTCTACATAGTGAGTTCCGGGACAGTCAGGGCTACCCAGAGAAATCCTGTCTCAAAAAAAAAAAAAAATGACCAAAAAGAAACCTTTAAATAATCAAGGTTTCTGCTCGTAGGAAGCTTATAATTTAGTAGGGACAGGAATCAGATATAGGACTTCTTGTCAAAGGGACTAGGTTGGCTTTCCCATTGAAGGCTCATTTTCTGTGTTAACTAGCACTGTTTTCCCAGTATTTTTTATCCTCTGTGCATACTGTAACCCTTGGACACAAAGCCAGTCCTAACTTCCTCTTAGTGGCAATTCCTTTTAGCATTTGTGGCAATGCAGCACAACCATAGACCTAGGAAACGGGGTTAAATGAATAGTCCACAAAACACTATTAAAAGTGTTCAGAGACTTCACACCTTGAACTTCCAAATGCATAGAAACAAATACAAGCATGTGTTCACAGTACTACTTAGAGGTAGAATTGCCATGAAATGTATGGGAAGGTATAGAAAAAGAGAAGGAAAGCACTCTTGTCAGAAGGAAGAGAACATATTTTCTGTTTTCTCTCTCAATCTATTTATCTATTCAATTTACATTCTGATCTCTGCTCCCTGAATTCCCCCTCCCCCCCTCACAGACTCCCTTCCCCTATGCCCCTCCTCTTCTCCTCTAAGAGGATTGAGCCCCAGCACACACACCCATCCTCTGATCCTGGCACATCAAGTCTCTGCAGGGCTAGGTGCTTCTTCTCCTACTGAGGCGAGACAAGACAGTCCAGTTAGGGAAATGGGATCCAGAGAGAGGCAACATCAAGGTGGAAATATAGAGACATTACACATTAAACTGTAATGGGGTCTTGGTAGGATTGCCATTTCTAACAAAAATGGAGAAAAGGGTTGAAAATACTGTCTTAAAGGAAACCTATTTTAGATGTGTATACTTAATCATTAACAAACAAACAAATCTTTATCTTAAGATATAGAACATTGGGCTGGTTACATCTCTCTGATTTCTCTCCCCCCACTTTTCCTCAAGAACATGCTGCTGAAAGCCTAGATACAGAGACTAAACTACTTCACTTCAAATATAACCACTTACTGTGGTGTGGACACTTGGCTAATACATGATATATAATAGATGCTCATTTTATAGCTCAGTGGGGAAATAATGTCATCTAGTTACAATGTAGTAGCTGCTAAGTAGCAGGTTTTTTGTTACATTGTAACACACTCACATGATTAAGACACTGGTAGGCCTCAGTGAGGAAGGACAATATCTATTTCACATCTTTTTCTCTGCTGATCCCTGTGGACCTCAACACCCCAGAAGTCCTGAGTCTCAACTCCCACCTTTTATACTGATGCCTGCTTCTGCTGCTGGCTCTCCACTTCATTGTCCTGTGCTTCTCCTATGGTCCTTTAGCAGTGAGGAACCCCATAGGTTGGGTTGCAGTTTCAAGGGGGTGAAATCAGGCTACTTGGCCTTTTGTTTTCTTGACTGAGTTCCCAGGTGTCATTCTGGACAATCCCAGTGACATTTCCACCAATAAAGAGGGCACAGCTTTAACTAACATATAGTGGAGGAAAAATAAAATGTATAAACAACGTCAGAGGAGCTGATCCTGTGTCATAATGCTCCATACCTAAATACCACCAGGAGAGATCTGGTCTCCCAGGAGTGTGAAATACCTGTGAGCACAGGTAAGATCACCACTTCTCCTCAAATTCCTGGCTCAAGAGGGACCCATGCAGAGCCATTAGGACACAGGAACCAAGGAACCACTGGGGACAGGATCCTACCAGCTTCTCTCTGCACCTTGGAGCTGACCCTGTGCCACAACTCTCCATACCTAAATTCCTCCTAGAGAGAACAGGTCTCCCAAGAGTACTGACACACAGGCTTGCATGAGGAACAAGCCACAGTCAGAGACAACAAGACCAGCAAACATCAGAGATGACCTGATGGCAAGAGGCAAGGGTAAGAACATAAGCAAGAGAAACCAAGGCTACTTGGAACTGTCAGAAACCAGTTCTTCCACCACAGGAAACCCTGGATACCCCCAACACACCAGGAAAGCAAGACTCTGCTTTAAAAATCACATCTCATCATCATGATAGAGGGTGTTAAGAAGGACATAAATAACTCCCTTAAAGAAATACAGGAAAACACAGGTAAACAGGTAGGAACCCTTAAAGAGGAAACACGAAAATTAAAGAATTACAGGAAAACACAAACAAGTAAAGGAATTAAGCAAAACCATCCAGTATTTAAAAATGGAAATAGAACAATAAATAAATCACAAAGGGAGACAACCCTGGTGATAGAAAACCTAGGAAATAGATCAGGAGTCATGGATGCAAGCATTACCAACAGAATACAAGAGATAGAAGAGAGAATTTCAGAAGACAGAAAAGATTGACACAACTCAAAAAAAAAAAAAATGCAAAATGCAAAAAGCTCCTAACCCAAAACATCCAGGAAATCCAGGACACAAAACTAATGATAATAGGTATAGACGTTTGTGAAGATCCTCAAATTAAAGGGCTAAGTATCTTCAACAAAATTAGATATACATAAAACTTCCTTACCCTAATGAAAGAAATGCCCATAAACATACAAAATGCCTACAGAACTCCAAATAGAAGGGACCAGAAAAGGAATTCCTCCTATCATATAATATTCAAAACAACACGTGTACAAAACAAAGAAAGCATATTAAAAGCAGTAAAGGAAAAAGGTCAAGTAACATATAAAGGAAACCTATCAGAAATATACTAGACTTCTCACCACAGACTACCAAAGCTACACGATTCTGGGCAGATCTTATACAGACTCTTAGAGAACACAAATGCCAGCCCAGGCAACTTGATCACTAGCCTATTTTTCTTTTAGTGGTTCTGGATTCCCCTTTGAAAATTGGTGCTGGCTTGGGCGAGACATATTTAAAGAAAGAAGCTGGTAAGGTTCTGGGGCACAAAAAAAAAAAAAAAATCAAGATTTACTAGTGTCTATAAGTGCTTGGGCATTAAGACCCCTGAAGTAGATATAGTGTTTCTTCATATTATAATTATTCAATACATTTAAAGTTTTAAATATTGGGCCTTAGCAAATTATTTACTCATGAAAATCTTAAGGCATATACAAAGTACAGACTAGAGTAATACCATAAAAGTATTTACTGTGCATAATCATATTAACCTTCTTCCAAAATCTCTCTGGTTTTTACACTTGAGCATGAATAAGCTTGACTCTGGGTAACTTAACCTCATTGGGAAAATTATTTAGAAAATAGTTTTTCCTGTCTGCATTGCACACCAGAGAAATATTTAGTTTTATAGGGAATTCAACTTGGGAAATTAAATGCTATAAAAATACAACTATGAAAGTATAAATAAGCAACACTCAAATATTGAAATTTTTCTTTAAGTTTTTGATTATTAAATGTTTTATTTACTCATTCTTTTTATAATTGTAAAAGGAATTCCATATATACATACAGTTTGAAAACGCTCACATAAAAAAATAAAGTAATTTCATGCAAAATGTGTTGAACTTCAAAGCTTCCAAAGAGCTTAAACGTTTAGTTAAAACCTCTTCTCTATTTTTTAGAAATAGTCTCCCACATAGTCAGAGATATGGCACCATCAATGTCAGCAGTTGTTATATTTTTCAAATTTATTATAAATTCTAAGTTATTGAGAATATCACTGAGACTATAGATGACCAGTGTTGATGAATATTTTTGCAGTTTAGATTTATCTTTTGCTTAAAGATTTTTTGTTTATTTGCATTGTTCAAAATGGTTTAGGCAATATAAATGGATTGCTTATTGAATATTGAACAAGATTTATGATAAAGTCTGAATATCCGAAATATGTTAGCAAACTCAGTCGGTATGCAGTTTATTTTTAATGGGAAGAACAGATTTGATGAATACAGGATTTGTAGAATTTATAGGGATATTCAGAGTAAAAATTTGGAAGCTATTATAAAATTAAACCCATTCATTTGGCAATTTGCTTTTGAAAAACATTGTATTAGATTCAATTGGTTAGATTTTAGGACTATTGGAAAACATTTTTAAAATTCAGGAAGGTTTGTCTCTGTGGTTCTGCTTCTTTCGACATTATATTGCAACGTAATTCTTTTAGTTTAATGTTACGATTTCAGTCATGTTGCTTCCAATATTTTATACTCATGTTTTAAATATTTAACTTGGCTGGGAGAGATACAAGATGAATGGAATTGATATAAAGTAGGAATTCTATCAAGGATTGATACAAAAGATTTAATGTTGACCAAACAGTTATTCAAATTTCTTCAGTCATCTTTAGTCATCTTGAGCAGCACAGAGTATTTCCTTGAGAGAGGGAGGGAGGGAGGGACGGACGGAGGGAGGGAGGGAGGGAGCTCTCCTTCTTATTCTTGGACTGGGCTTCATGGGTATCACCAAGTCCCAGTGCTCAATTAATGAATGAGCATCACAGGAATCTAGGTAGAGCTGCATATTCCAGCTCAATCCTACTTCTGATGAAATAGTCTACAGTGTTTTGTGCCATCTGAGAATTCCCCACTTTCCCTAACAAGGAAGGCATCTCTGCCTCTTCTCTTGGTTAATGGTTTTGCATTTTAGAATTGCAAGCCTTCTTAGGAAGAATGGTTACTGAACTGTGAAGCTTCAAGGAGGTAAATTGAATAGCTCTGTTGTCTCCTTGACATTAGGTTTGAGTTTTTCCATTATGTTGTTCTTGTTGTTTAGAAAACTTGACTCTTTTGCTAGTAGGAGTTCTGATGGTAGAATGCCACAATTTATAGCCTTGCACACTTCACTAAGTTAGAAACACCATGACTTTTTAAAGAAAGAGATCTTCAAGAAATTTCTTGGATGTTATGCCTAGACAATCAGTTGTTTTATTTCTACTTTCCAATCTGCTTAACGCATATTTAGACATTGAAATTTTATAGTGTAACGCTTACAATAAAAATTTATAAACTCAACGTGTTAAAAAACACGATCCTTTTCAAATGAATTAATGTAAATTGTCAGTGATTGTGTTAGACCTGTTTTCCTAAAATGTTTAAAGATGATTTCTACTGTACAGTTTCAGAAAAATAGAAATATAAAATTGAAGGTTAGGATACTGACAGTTTAAGCATATTAGAGATGAAATTTAGCATGGAATAATAATAGAATGTTATGGTGAGTAGCTAATTTGTGCAGCAAAGTCGCTGCATTCTTCTCAGCTAATATAAACTTTTCCTGTGATATAGCAAACACACTCCTTCGTGACATAGAGTGAACATTACAGTTTTCTAAAAGCTTTTATTTTAGTGTATTTTGGTGGAATAGAGGTATGGTTCTCAAAAATTAATTAAAAAAATTATAGCATACCAATACACACAGACATACAAAGAAGTGATTTTATTTTTCACTTTTATTTTTAATTCATGTGCATAGTGTTCTCCCTGATTGTGTCTCTGATTACCATGTGGGTAAAGTGCTCACAGAGTCCAGAAAATGAAGTACAACCTGATGGAAATGATATTAGAGATTGTTGTGAGCTGCCATGGGTGCTAGCAAATGAACCTGGGTTCTCTAGAAGAGCAGCTCGTGTTGCTAAGAGCTGAACCATCCCTCTAACCTCAAAACTTTTTTTTTAAGATGAGTCTCTTTCCTCCTATTGGGTTCCCTTGGCCAGCCTCAGTATGGAGGCTTCCACCTTGTCTTCTTTCCATTTGGGCTTTCTTCTTTTGTAGACTTTTTTTTTTTTTTTTTTTTTCTGAAGAGGAAATAAAGAGGGCATGGGATTTGGGAGTGGAGAATCAGGGTCCAGAGGGTTAGGAGGAATGCAGGAAGGAGAAACTGTGGTGGGGATGGATTGAATAAGAGAAGAATTTATTTTCAAATTTTAAAATGTCCGAATGTTATAAATCAGTCTATATCACAAAGTGAATTAAATATTGGGAAACCTTTAGAGAAAGTGAACCAAAGGCATTGACTAGGACTAAGACATGACTATCATGTAAATTTAGGGTAAATAGTGCTTAAGGAATTCAACGAAAGAATCATGGTAATTAAATGGGATTGCCTGTGGTATAAATATTTTCGAATGTCTGCAACATAAGTGATGTGTGAAAAATGAGAATTTAAAAATAAAAAAGAGTCATATAGGACTATTAGCTTAAGTAGTGCAACATTGGAAGAAGGAGGCCGAAAATGATAGGTTGTATGAGATTGGTCTTTATTGAGGTCCATTATCAGGCAGGGCTCACCGAGTAGAGTTTTCCTGTTGAAATTCCTATTGAGATAAATAAATATCTGACACATGTTTAGTAAACTCAGAGAGATGTAGCACATCCTACATCTACAGATCCTGATATGTAATGACAGAACTGTCTAAAACTAATAAGACATTTATTTATTTGGTAATTTTGTTTATTTCCATTTCAAATGTTGTCCCCCTTCCTGGTTTTCCCTCCACAAACCCCTTATCCATTCCCACCTCTCCTGCCCCCTTGCTTCTATGAGGGTGTTCCCTCACCCAACCACCCACTAGTACCTCCCCACCCTAGCATCCCCCTATGGTGGAGCATTGAACTTCCACAGGACCAAGTGCCTCTCCTCCCACTGATGGCAGATAAGGCCTTCCTCTGCAGGAGCAATGGGTCTGCCCATGTGTACTCTTTGGTTGGTGGTTTAGTCTTTGGGAGCTTTGGTGTCTAGTTGGCTGATACTGTTGTTCTTCCTATGGGGTTGCATTTGATCTAATTCAGCTCCTTCATCCCTTCCCCTAACTCTTCTATTGGGGTCTCAGTGCTTAGCCCGATGGTTGGCTGTGAGCATCTGCATCTGTATTGGTCAGTTTCTGGAAAAGCCTCTCAGGGGAGCTCCTATACAAAGCTCCTGTCAGCAAGCACTTCTTGGCATCAGCAGTAGTGTCTGGGTTTGATGTCTGCAGATGGGATGATTTCCTAGGTGGGCCAGTTTCTGGATGACCTTATAAAAATTATATATACAAGCCAAGTTTAAGACTTTCTAGAGATGGGTAATAAATGATTTAAGAATAATCTGACCTGTTATCAACTGAGAGAATTGTTGGCCCTCAGGAGTATATATGAACTTGATGATTTTTGAAATACAAGAGATCAAAGGAAAATTCACATTATCACCATTCGTTCTCATTTGTACTAAACCATAAGCCATGAAAAACATAGTAGGTCTTTATAGTAAAAGCATTATGACACAACATGTATTACTGATGATTTAAAGTAGATTGTTTTAATTGCATTAATTATTATCATTTATTTCCTTCTGTGCCAAGGGACTACATCTTGTACAGATCCTTATCAAAGTGCCTGATATAGCGCCAGAAATTCATAATTGATTCATTGTGCTTGATTCATAGAATGCCCAAGAAGGAGCAGAGATATTCAGATAGTAAGGTTCTGCCAGATGGAATCTGAAGCAGAAGTTTTCAGTAGACATAATGGAGAGTAGAATTTGTGCCAAAACAGAAGAACAAAAACCAGTGTTGAGAGCCACTTGGGAAGCCAAAGTTCACTAAACCAGACTGAGATCTTGGGAGAATGCCAGACAAAAGTATCCAGAAACCACAAGCAACTTGTGGGACCAGAAACGTAAGAACCATAGAGATACAAGAACAACTAAACATAAACAAGAAGGAATTAAAGCATTCCCATAAACAGTCTTCCCTTTCCCATCTTGCTTTTATAGGTAAACATGACATACAGCACCATCTGACACACAGATTTCAGTGGACAGCACTGACTGACGTTTTGGGGTGCACAGTGAATTTATCTTTGATGCAAAATCTTGAGGGATATTTTGGTCAACTGATGAAGTGATTTAAATACCTGAATTATCTTTTGATAATAATGAGTTTCTGATGCCATATAAACACTAAATTTCTTCCAATGGCCCACATTT
This sequence comes from Mus minutoides, assembly GCA_902729485.2. Classification (NCBI taxonomy): domain Eukaryota; kingdom Metazoa; phylum Chordata; class Mammalia; order Rodentia; family Muridae; genus Mus; species Mus minutoides. The sequence continues at coordinate 717,175 of LR749828.1, read as the reverse complement.
CCAAGATTGTATACCCTTTGTCTCTAAACAGTGATTCCCCAATAGATGCAGATTCCAATCTTATAATCAGTTCAGACCCTCTATTCTCATATCACCATTCCAGAAGAGAAGATGGGATGTGTTTCCTAACCTCAGCATGACAAGCCATTTTAAACCAATCTGCTTACCTGCCCACCTTTGGTTCAGTGTCAGGTGAATGATGTTCTGAGTAGGCTTGGAGCCTAGTTAGTTTATTCTTGAAGTAATTACAGGAGTTTGCAGGATGAGACATGCTGCCTGGTTTACAGGAATCAGTGCCCACCTGAGCAGTTCACTGAAGGCTCAGTCCAATTCATACTACATGACTGGTACATTATAAAACAATGGAAGAGATACAGAATGCATTTCGTTGAAAGGGCCAATTGATGCTTACTATGTAGGTAATTTAGCATAATCAATGTGTCTATTAATTGGAATATAAAGAAAATATATGCAGTATGTCATGGTGAATTTCTAGGATACTCATTGCTCTTAAATTGTACAATAGATACTTTTATGCAAATGGATGTTTATTGCTTCATCATTTGACAAGCTGCCAAATGGAACCCACCTATATATACATCTTCATTAAATAAACTTGCACTCAAAAATATAAATTCCACAGTCATATGTGGATTTTAATTTTTACAAACATGTAGGGTAGAAGTACAGATGTAGAATTAGAAAGTGGCCATGATATGGAATAAGAGGTTTTAAAGGAGAATGGAAGGGGCAAAAGATGGGATAATAGGCTAAGAAAATACAGATGGCATGAAAGCAGAAAAGAGGACACTGTGCGGGTGATGTGATATGTAGAACCGCCAAAAACAGAGTGCCAAGTTGACTTGAACGTCATCCTTTCTGTAGAAGTTAGTGCTAATACAATTTTCATGTTCCATATCCAAAAACAAAAATAACACAAAACAAAATGTCTAGTTGACCACGTGGCTCAGATGATGTAAGCATTTCTCACTAAGACTGCTGTCCAGAGTTAAAGGCCTGGAATCTGTTAGCGGAATGAGAAAACCAACTCTCTGGAAATCATCCTCTGACCTCCACATGAGGGACATGATTTGAGCACATGTGTGTGAGTGTGCACCTGCACACAGAAACATGCGTGTGCAAGTACATATGTGTGCACACATGAAAAATAAATAATTATTTAAAATTTAAATAGCTTTAGCTCTGTATTTTGTTTTTTTGTTTTTTGTTTTTTGTTTTTTTCAAAGTAGTATGAGCTCTTTACTTTCAATCTTTATGAATGGATGGAAGAGCCATTGCAACCAAGAGCTTGGTGATAGAGAAGGTTGATTAGGTGTCTGTAGAAGAGAGAACAAAAGGAACAGAGAGCCAGAATCTAGAACATACCAGACATTGTCCACATGAAAGACTAACTGGCCAGGGAAAGGAGAGTCTAAATGGTGGGAGAGGGACCCAGGTAGGATGTATATTCTGATGTAGAAGGACAGAGTCCAAAACAAATAGTGAGAGTGTGTCTAGGGATGGCTGAAGTGACAATGTCTAGCAACTGAATTGGGCTTTTGGACAGTCAGGCACAATTGTTGGCTTTGGGGCTTTGTTCTAATCCCTATACATCTTGGGACAGTAGATGGCCAATGGGGAAAGTTGGGGAACGTGGGTATCAGTTTTATTTGCATTTAAAGAACCTGTGTACTGCTTGGCCAAAGAACAGAAAGCAGTGCAGCTGAGCAGAGTTCACAAGGAGTCACGCCAGGCTCAGAGGGATGATAGAGAGCTAGAGGACCAGATCAGCAAAGAGGGAATTCAAGTGGAAATGGCAGACAGTTTATATGGAAGAGTCGAGAACAGAGCAGTCAAAACTGAAGTTAAGTGTTCTTCTCTTTCGTCCCCTGAGGAAAAATGGAGTTAAAAGTGACACTTTACCTAAGGAAGCGTATGTAGAAGAGGCATTGCCATATAGACCTTTGATCAAAAAACTAACATAAACTAAACAAACAAACAAAAAAAAATATTTTTGAGAACAGTGGTATAGTTTCATTTAAAATATTTAGTAATTTTGTTATTTGTATAAAATGATTTAAAAATTTTCAGGATGTCATATAAAAAATTCTTTGTTAAAGATGTTCTTATAAATTCAGGTTTTTATATAATGTGTACTGATCATATTTATCCCCGTTCCTAACCTTCTATGCACCCAGACTTATGTTCTTTCTGACATCCTCAAATCCATCATATCCAGTTTGTATTGGCTGACTCCTGCTGGGCATGTGGTCTGCCCTGAAGTCTAACCCATACACACATCATTGAAGAAAACTGAGTTTCCTTCTACCAGCAGCAATCAAGTCCCCATAGTTACTTATTTTCTTGGTTTTTATCCACCTCTTACTTCTCTTGTCATAGATATGTTAAATAATTATTCAATTCAAAGTTAACCTGGTACTTTTTAAAGATCTTGGAGTATATTTATGAACAAAAGAGACACATTTCCTGAAGTATTTTACTTGGGATATATGCAGAATTTTTGGATAAGGGGGGTATTTCCTAAAAGCTAGATAAAAATTCTTTTTTTTTTTCAATTTTTTTATTAGCTCTTTTCTTAATTTACATTTCAATTGCTATCCCGAAAGTCCCCTTCCCCTCCCCACTCCCAGCTCCCCTGCCCACCCACTCCCAATTCTTGGCCCTGGCTTTCCCCTGTAGTGGGGCATATAAAGATTGCATTACCAAGGGGCCTCTCCTCCCAATGATGGCTCACTAGGCCATCATCTGCTATACATGGAGCTAGAGACACGAGTTCTGGGGGTTCTGGTTAGTTCATATTGTTGTTCCTCTTCTAGGGTTACAGACCCCTTCAGCTCCTGGGGCTCTATCTCTAGCTTCTCCAATGTGGGCCCCATGTTCCCTTTTATGGATGACTGTGAGCATCCACGTCTGTGGGAGTTAGCTATATCAGGGTCCCTTCAGTAAACACTTGCAGACCTATGCAATAGTGTCTGAGTTTAGTGACTGATTATGGGATGGATCCCCGGTGGGTTAGTCTCTGTATGGTCCATCTTTAGGAAATGTCTATCCTTGTCATGATAGTCTATAGCCCACCTTTATTCTAGCTTTTTTTGCATTTTAAATTTCATAACTGATTATATAAACTAGATGAAGAAATATGTATACCTTCCTAGAATGTACTGGCAAATATTCCAAAGTGATAGGAAAATGTTCTCAGGATTTAGGAAAGACTCTAATAGGGTAAGCCGTGTCTAGAGTCCTGGCTTCACAGCCATACCCACAGAAGGCCTGTTTGCTTATTTTGGTTATTTAAAGCATACCCTGTATAATATGAAGTTTTATAATTCATCTGGGACCAAACTACTGCCTATTAACAAACATATGCTATTATTATTCAGCAACTTGTTTTCGGGGTGGGAGGTTAGAAGAACCACTAGACTGGAGAGATAGCTTTGTTTGCAAAATTCCTGACTTATAAGCCTAAAGACCTGAGTTTGATCTACAGCATTCCCATCTTTTGGCAAAAGGCACCACTTGCATACCTGGGTCCCCTTCACTAGTCAGCCTCACCTCATTGGTGATTTCCGTGCCAATAAGAAGCCCTATTTGGGGCCTGGAGAGATGGCTCAGTGACTAAGAGCACTGACTGTTCTTCCAGAGGTCCCTAGTTTAATTCCCAGCAACCACATGGTGGCTTACAAACATCTGTAACAGAATCTGATGCCCTCTTCTGGTGGATCTGAAGACCGTGACAGTGTACACACATACATAAAATCAATAAATAATTCTAAAAAAAAATAAAAAAGAAGAAGCCCTATCTCAAACCAAGTAATGAGGAACAGCAAGAAAGGTTTTCCTTAGGCCTCCACATTCACATGTACACATGTGTACATGTGCTTACACCCTGCATGTGCACACACACACACACACACACACACACACACACACACACACAGGCTCACTCATGCATGTGAGCATTTAATAAAAATTGGACCAACCTCCTTTCCATCTACTTTCCTGAGAAATTGTCATTCATTTGGATAATACTGCAAATTCACTAACTGTGACAGTGACTGTGTACAGAACTCCCTGGCAGTGGTGAAATTGGGCTGAATTGGCTAAAGAAGTCAAGAGTAAAGAAGTGGGTTCCAGGACTGCCAGGGCTACACAGAGAAACCCTGTCTCGAAAAACCAACCAAAAAGAAAAAAAAAAAAAAAAAAAAAAAAAAAGAAGTGGTATGACTCTCAGTGGTCGGAGTAGTCTCTGCAGTGCTCTCCTCTTGAAGGGAAGGTGCACGGAGTTTTGGTGTTCAGACCTGCCTCTTAGGTAAAGTTGAAGACCCTAGGGAAAATATCTAATAAAAAAATAGAAAAAACAATTACCTTAAAAAAAAAAAAAAGAAGAAGAAGAAGTGGTATGACTAGCCCAGTGACCATTGTTTTGTGAGGATTCGATCTTTTTCATAGGGTAATACTATTGTTAGGAAGAAAACTTCAGAAATATGATTCAAGGAAGTGCTGTGCCAAACGTTATTCTGGGGTTGTTTTAGACCATTTAGACAATATAATTACCAAATAAAAGACACAAAAGCTTTTATTCTTGTAATAATCCATAAAGCATTAGAACTGGGCAAATATCAATCCTCTATGTTATGTTGTCTACATTTTTGTCACCGTCTCCAAGATGTCACTTGCCATGTTCCACTTGGGCCACTCTTACTACAACAGGCTGACCTTTATAGTAATGAGATCATAATCAACATACACTACATAGGCTTCTCATGTCCTCGTTTTCCTCCTCCTCCTCCTCCTCCTCCTCCTCCTNATATATATACAAGTACAACCAGACCAACCTCCTACAAGGAAGGAATGTTATTTTCTTTCAGGGCAAAAAGAATTCTAAGAAAAAAGTTGTAAACTAAAGAAAAACATCCCACTTTTAAAATTGGGTGCAAATAACATTGTATAATTAATTCTGCTCATCTGCATAAATCTCCCTTTGTATTTTCAGATACTGGATTTTTAAGAATAGTTTCGGGTGTATCTGGCATACCAATCATATGTCCATGCCTGGTTCCCTGCAGCTTCATCTCCGTTTTGTCTTCTTAGTGCTGCTTTCTCAGAAACGAAGCTCCCAGTTGCTTCAGAGGGGAAACAGGCACACAAACATTTAAGAGTTAAAATCACCATTTTCATATTAAAGTTTTATCTGTTGTATAATAGGTAAACTACTGTGAAGTGGTTGCCTGTTTAACGTTATATCTGCTTTGATTTTTGGCAGTTTAGTTAATTCAAATAAAATTTGTGAAGTTAGGCACTTTCAAGGAAGGGAACAGGAGAACCTAATTTAACCCAGAGTGTCTCTTTTATTCCTCTGGTTTTCATTTGAAGTGCCCTATCAGCTTGAACTGACCAACTTCAGTCATTTTTATCCTTTTATTTTTTTTTTCTCTAATGTAAACTGAAATTCCCTGCTGCTCGTGTTATTTTAATGTTTAGCATCATTTAATGAGCAGGTATCATTAAACTTAAAAGATCTTTTTCTGTGTGTTTCTGATTAGTTATTGAAGGAACAAAAGAATTTCTTTTAATATATTTTGATGTTGGACCATTTTACATTTAAGTGCCTTTTGATGAAGTAGAGAATAGTATTGGTTACAATGGGATGGATCCCGTTAAATGAATGTTAGTCCTCTGCTGAACTGTAAAATATAAATTGTTTAGAAATGTCTCTATATGACACTTTACATTATGAGCTTGTATATAAAGATTCTAAAAATAATTTACTATAAATTGATTGTTCAAAATACACACATATACGTAATGAAAGGATTTAATATATATATTTAAACTATATATCTATATACTTACTATATAGATATATAGTTTAAAAGCAGCAGAGATGAAACTTCATTTAATTAAATGATTTCACACTACACTTAATTGCAGCTTTTCAATTACAGTATCTAATAGACTAACAGTTAGTAAAAGAAACAGACATACTAACCTTCAGACACATCATGTTTTATACTTCTGCATACTGTACCTAACATTGCTAATATTTTATTAGTTCTAATTTTCCTTTTAGGAAGAGAGGAGCATCTTTGAGCTAAATAGCATGGAGCCAAAATAATGAGGCTAGAATCCAAGCAAAGGTCAGATAATGTGTAATAAGTTGCAGATGGCATTGTGTGATATTAGCATCCTCACAGGTAAAAGATGTAAGAGTGCTGCCTACTGGTAAGAAGCAGTAGTGTCCAAAGGGTATGTGAAATTAGGCATAGCAGTTTACCAAAGTGATACCTTATATACATGCTGCTGTTACTGTTAGCTGTAAACCTAGCACCTGAAAAATACTCTCTCCCATAGGAAAAAAAAAATACCTTGCTATAGGCGAAGGCTTTATGAGATGTATGTTTCTGATATGAGTTTTCTGGTCTTTTATAAAATTTTCACAGATCTCTTGCACAGTTTTTATTAGATCGAGTGATGTTCGTAAGTTTGTCCTCCATTTAGTGTTTCCAGAATTATGTTGACGTTTTACATTTATTTAGGTGGTCAACATTTCGTACATATGTTCATTTGAAAATAAAATCTATCCTGATAGAAACACATACTGGTTTTAGGAACAGACAGGTGGATGTCCACTGAGACAGAAAAGAGAGTTTTGTATGGAGCATTAGACATAAATCTAATTGGAAAGAAAAAAAAAAAGATTTATATTACAGCACTCTGTCTAAAAGACTAAGCAAATTAAAATTTAGTGTGCTTATATGTACCACTTCTCTAAGTTTCCTCTTTCAAAAAAAAAAAAAAAGAGAGAGAAGTTTCGTTTATTTTCTGTCATAGAAAACTAAAAAAAAAAAAAAAAAATGAATAAAAATAAAAAAGCTAAAATAACTTTGGTCTATGTTTCACTTCCTTTCCCAGTATGGAAACTTGGTTATAGTCATGAAAGTGACATTCTGAAAATTTCCAGATTTATGCCTAATATTGTTGATTGGAATTGATTTAGGTATAAAATGATCAGTTTACTTAGAGGCTAAGATTTCATTTTTAAATCTGAATGCTTATACATATGTTAGCTGGCTTTCTCTCTTGGTATGCACTCCACAGGGCCTTCTAAATCACCACATACTTCCAAATTGTTGTTGGATAGTGAAGATACTGGTTTTCCATTCCCTATAACATTGCCACCCACACAGAACAGTTTACATTCTGGAAAATTATTATTTCTCAATTAAAGTTAAAGGATAATTTCTTCTAGATACCTCTAGCTTGCTAAGTAGAGGAAAAAGCAGTAGAGTTCACTGTGACCCCTGAGAGGTGATACACATAAGATGCAAGAATTTCCCTCTCTGCTCTGTTTCTTTCTTTTTCTTCTTTCCTTGTTTCTCTTCATGTTAAATCTTTATTTCTGTCTTTACATGGTCTTTTCCTATGTTGATTTGGATTAACGAGATATTAAAATGTAAAACTGGTATTCAATTTAAAATCTATTTTTTTTTATCTTTTCACCCCTATTTGAATGACTTAGAACAAAAGAGAAGAGGGGAACAACCAGCATGGGGGGAAATTAGAGAAATAAGGAGAGAAACCAAGGAAAGAAAAGAGAGAGCTTGATAGCAGGTGGAAAAGAAAGAGGTAGTTTACAGTACATGTAGATTTTTGTGCACCAAAGGGAGGTAAAGTATGAAAACTTAGGGTGAAAACCTGCTATATGCTTTCCTGAAGTCATTTTAATATGCAAAGGCTTTAGTGAATAAATAGTAAATAAGACATTCAGAGAAGGTTTACTGATGAAAGGGAGATAACTGAATTGGAATTTTATGTTGCTTTGCTAATATAAAATTCCAATGTTAGAACATCATGAAAGTCCTGTCATATCAGAAAGTTGCACTATGGGTTCTACATTGAAATGTAGCACATTTACTTGATGTTCTGTTACCTTCACAACAGCAGCTCTGGCAAAACCCCCACCTGAGATACCTGTGCTGTAGTCTTTACCACAGTCATGTTCTGTACCTGAAACTCTGGGAAATGTTTTTTAGAAATGGCACAAGTAAAAGACTTTACATTGTAAGGTGTGTTAGATGGCAAATATTAAATCCATTTAAACATTGTGAATAAACATGTATTAATAATTCTTCAGCAGAAAACAAGAAATATTATATGGGCAAATAGTTTTTCCAATGTATCCATTCTTCTGTATTATGTCAATGCAAATATTTAAACAATTGTGTCTTACTTTTTTTTTTTTTCCACTAGGCTTATATACATATAAGTGGTCTGTCACCAAATGATATAGGTTGATGTTTAAAGATTAATGACTGATCTATGCTGTGCTTGCTAATCACTGGTCAAGTAAAGAAATATGGCCGGCATTGTAGGGTCATCAGCAATGGTGGGCTGTGACTTTCTTCTACTTTAGTAACATTAGGCAGAAAAACAGCTCTCTCATGTTCTATTTGACTTCTGACCCATTTTTTTTTAATCTGCTATAAGCATATGCAAAAAATATTTAAGCTTTCATTATTATATTTTTAGTTCCTGTTTCATTCTCTGTAAAAATATAGTGTGAAACTCTTAAATGTGTGTTCATTTTATAAAATGATCTATCATGATTATTAAAATACCTTGATTACACGATTACAAACAGCTACACTCACATCTAGGATTAAGTAACTTATATTTTTGTTAATTTTTGTCATGAGTGAAGCATCATAATCATATAAAATCTTAAAAGGTCTTATCAGGTAGGAATAGCACAATTTAAAATGGTCCTTGGCTATTTTTAATTCTGAAATTTATACAAGACATGATTTTTCCTTGAGGATAAAATGGAATTTGAATCTGGCACTCAATAGGAAGCCATGTTCCTGCCTGTATACACCAAAACATGCTGGAGTGGTGTTTTAAGTGATTTTCCACATCTTTGGTAATATCATCTCTTAGAAAACGTGCTTGTTAATAAAGATTAAAACTGTCAGGGCAAAGCATGTTGATGTTTGGGTATCATCTCTTTAGCGCCAGTTTGTTTACTTTCTTCTTCCTTGTCTATTAGTGACCTCAGATTTCTTCCTCCCTGCAGTTCTAGAGTGTTGTCCTTTCTTGTAAGTGAAAGAGTGTTTAGAATTTAGAGCTTAAGCTATTTAATAAAGAAAAAAGAGATAGTTGCTACTTGCTTGTTTAAAATTTACTTAACTTAAAAATACTCTTATCAACTCTGAAAATCTCATGCAATATATTTTGATTATATTCACCCTGACCTACAAGTGCCTCCTCCCAGAATCTAACCCATCCATCCACTCTCATATTTCTTGTGTGCTTTTTTAAAATTAATGGTTCAACTAACCCAATTTGTGCTGTTCATGTACATGTGCATATGGGGCCATCCAGAAGTCTCACTCACCAGGAGTGTGGATGACCTACCAGGAGCCACAGATTTCTATGTTGTTAATAGTGTTGACTGAGACTAGAAATCTTACACAGGTTAAGCAGTAGCTTGACTACAGTGCAGCCTCCTTGAGACCATGCTTGGTGTTTGTACTGAAATTCTCTGACCCTTAAGATATGTTTATATTTTGAATCCATAGGTTCTTTTGACTCACAAATTATATCACCTTAAGTGTTTATTAAACAACTAAATTATTAAAGTTTGTTTAACAATCTTTAAATTTTAATTAAGCCCCTATTTTGTCTTTTGATCCTTAAGTCAAACTGGTTAGTTCCTCTGTATCCAGTCACAGTTTGATGCTATTTCTTGCTTCTTCCAGATACAGGGCACTGTGTGCAGAGTGGGAAGAACACATAGGCTGGGCTTAGATACAATTCCCCACCGTTCTCTGGATCATATCTGTGCCTTCTTGGACTTCTCCAAAGCATGATCATAGTTTCACCTCATCTTTACAGAACTTCTATTTTCAGTAAAGTAGTAAATCAACTGATTTCAACTAATACTTAATTTTCTTCCCTTTAATCTCCAAACAAATATTTTGATCCCAGACTCTTGATGACCCCTCAAATAATTATTAAATGGTCATATCACTCTGGAAAATTATTTGATCTTTTTCTGCCTCAATTTCTTCCTCTGTAAAACAAAAGGATTAGTAATCTAATCCTGTTCAAATTCTCACATTGTTTTCTAGGTGATTTTATTTCTTCTAGTCACTAACTATTTGTAATTTCCTCATATAATTTGGCCCAAAATAACTTCCCCAAGGCACTTCTAAACTTACCATTCTTCAATTTGTACGGGGAGAGTACCTATAGAGGACAGTTTGGACACTTTGCTGACATCTCAACTTCAGCTTTAACTGGACCTTTTATGCAACTACTGCTGTCTGAATCAGTTACTATCACTCTGAGACATAAGCATGTCTCATGGTGATAGAGCACTGTCATGCCTTTAGCTCTTCATTTCTATATGGCATTCTCAAATATGTTCCCTTTTATAAAACACCTCCCAGAGTTTGGTTTAATATTGAAGGTGCTAACATAACCTGCATATGTATGTTAAATCATCCAGATACCGAATGTCTAAATAATGAAATAGTTTTAATTCTGTGATCTTATCCATGTAGACTTTGGCATCCTGTGTGTGATCTTTGCTGCCCAGACCTTCAAATGCATGCAGTGTAGTCCTTGCTCGGCATGTTCACCATAATGTAGTTTGAATTCTTAGTGTGTTTAAATACATACATGTATTTCTTAGTTTCCCATTATAAAGGCAATCTTCAACTGTGTCTTAGTAAGAATTCTTGCCTACAACACAAAACATTGCTCTCCATTCATAGATCATGTGAGGTAGGCACTTTATTATATAAAAGTAATCCTTAGGCCTTTATAAAAGAATAATAAACCTGAATTAGATGAACACTAAGTATTATCTATAAAAACACTGATTTTAAACTTCTATACAAGGTTACTGCAAGGATAGAAAGTACCATGTGACATCATTTATAATATGTCTGGATGTAGTAAATGTTCAATAAACATTTCCCTTGTTTCTGGTGGTAAAACTTTTCTACTGTCTGCATATAAAATATGCAGTGCATGATGTGTGACCACTGCTAACATGCTAGGAGTTTTGCCTTTCAAATAATATGGGGTAACTATTGTGTTAGAAAAAATAATAGCACTGGCTCTTGAAAAGAAGTCTTGGCTATATTTAGAAAATAGACAGATAGTTTTGAATCTGCATTTGTCAACTTACTTTGGCTCAGAAATCTCTTGAACAGTGAAGTGCCATAGTGCAGGAGGTAGACAATAGATGAAGCTGGCTTAACTAAAGGCAGAGCTCTTGCCACCTGGCTGTATTATAAAACTATTTTATTATTTAGACATCCAGTATCTGGAGGTTAACCACACACATATGCAGATTATATTAGCACATTCAATATTAAGCATAAAGGTTGCACGCTCAGTAAATTTAGAATTTGGAACATGGAGAGAAAATATCTTCTTCATAAGCTATGTTTGCTGCAACTGTAGATTTGCAACTGGCAGTCAAGGATAGCATTACACCTGCCTATCTTATCTCATGACAAGTAGGTTGTAGTCACTCTCTGTTTTTGCAGTCTGAATTACTGAAGTGATGTGTTAATGGATGTGGATCAATATGATGGAGATTTAGGTCAGCTCCCAGTTTATATATTTATTAGAGTACTTATTAAAATAAATAAATAGAAATGAAAGTTTTCCCTCTCAAGTTCCAACCATGACAAATATACCTGTAACTCTAAGGAGCCATAAATTTGAAACACTACGGAATTGTCTTTATAGTTTATATTGATTTTATTTGAGCTTAAATAGAAAATAAGCATAGCACTCCAAATACAGAGACCACCATCTTTGAAGAATGGGACTTCACAGTACTGCTGCAGAACAAAGCTGGCTATCTCCCCCTGCTCCTGTTCTATGTGAATGTGTACTTCAGCTTTTCACTGTTTGAAATGGTGGCTACCATTTAGTACATGTCACTGGTTTAGTTTAGATTTTATTGTTATGGTGCTTTAATCCTGATAGCACTGGGTACATCCTCCTATTAGATGTGCTGTTGCTTTCAAAAATGGCATTTAACCCATGTCCTGACTCATTCGGTCTGTGTTCCTTATAGATAGATTCCTCTGCACTAGAGAGAACAACCAAGTCTTCTCAAAACTGACAATTGTTCATGGGATTTTCATCTCATACCCAAATTAGGTGAAATTTGACCTTTCTAAAATTCTTCCACCTAACAAGATCTAGGAAAAACAAACTGAGGTTGACAGGGCCTTGAGCATGCACACAGTAGGTCCTCAATATGTTTTTAGAAGAAAAGCTGAGTGAGGTATTGCTATGTTTTTTACCTTGAAATATGTATGTTCTGAGTAATATCTGTGTCACAGGAAATCATCATCGGTGTCTTGCAAGGAGCATGCTAATAGGCTAATTCATTGTCAAGAAATTCAAAGATAGTTAAGGCTTTGCTATTAGAAAGGAGAGATTATAACAAGACAAAGAAAAAAAAAACATCATATTCTGGTTTGCAACCTGTTCACTGCCCTCTTGGAAGACCTAAGTTAAGGTTCTTCCACTGGGTGATAGCATCCCCTGACCACATACCTTGCCACGGGGCTATAAAATGAAAGGGGCTTTATTCTCTAAGGTAATGTGGTTACAGTCTTTTATGTTAGGTAGGATTTGGTTGTGAAAACTGGCATGGAGAATCTACCTTTTTCTTCAATAACCTGCAGTTATTCCCAGGTGATACTGAAACTAAGGTGGGTTGATGGTGAAGGATGTGGGACTCTCTAGGAACAAATGGCCTAACACAAAGGTTGTACACTCTCTCCTAACACATTTTTTTCATGATTGTTTGTGTACACTGAGAAGTATTTGCATTAGTTAATTATTTCTTTTTCAAGTTTTTGTCACCTTTATGTGTGCTTAGTGAAGCCTGCTATAAATTATTTAGGCCTGCACTGAAGGTTAATGTCATTGTATCCAGCCAAACTTGACGCACCCTGATGCAGCTTTGTGCAGGAGGCACCTATGGCTTAAGAGCTGTGTGAAACTGTTGCCTACAGAGATGGGCTCTTGACACTGTCTGCCAGCCTGAGGCTGTCCGCTTTGTGTCTGCTTTAATTGAAAATTAATAGTTAGGGGGTTGCTATGGAAATGATACCATGGCTTGCAGACAGCAAACCCAGCTTTTTGCAAAGAGACACTAGTGGTATTGTTTGTCCTTGTTGACCTCAGAAGTTCAAAAGCCCGGAGGAGGAAAGGAGATGCAAATATTTTACTTAAAAAAATGAATTTACATATTTATAACATTATTTTTGAATGTCAGAGATATCAAGTTCTTTTTTTAAACTTTTGTTGGTAAAAATGAATATAAAGCTTTTAAATTTTATGTTAATTGTTACTACACTGCTTTCTAGGCTGATAAGGCTCTATTGCTAAGGACCTTATGTTATCATTTTAGTGAATGTAAACAGATTTGTGTGAAAATATTATTTGACGGATGCAATAATGGAAACTATCTTTTATTTCCTCTGGAGAACATAATGTCATTTGTATCACTGTATATAACACCGGTGTCTGAGACATGTGCAAGTACTTTTAATACTGTAAGAGTTGGTAGAAAAAAAAAAGTGTTTTAAAATAACAAAGCAGGTTTAAAACATATTTCTAAGTATGTTGTGCTTGACTGTCTGTAGTCTTTTAATTCCGTTTACATGTGAGTTACTCCTTCCAGCTCATAGAAGAATTTCATTTGCTTTGTTCAGAGTCTGATAAAAGAATGCTTAAAATGAACCTCTAAGTGTGTCCCTATTTCCTGAGAGCTTCCTGTATTTAATTTTTGCTTTGAAAAATAACTGGAATAAACATTCTTTTAATGAGTGAATTATTTAACTACAAAATGAAAAAGAATGCTAACAGAATATTGAAAGTGTTGTCTGTCTCAGGGCTGAGGAGTAAGTATCTTCAGTTTCTTTCTCAGAAGGTGGAGAGCTTGTGTAGCCTCAGGGGTTGAAGGTGAAATGTGAAATTTGCTGTAATTACTTACCCAAAATGTCTGTATTAAAGGCTATTAGAAGCAGTTATTTTAAGTACTTCTTTATACATCTTTCTTCTTCTGTTTAGTATTTAAATGTGCAACAAAAGTAGAGGCAGATGTTACCGCTCTAGAGGCACTAATACAGGAGAAGCCAGGGCAGGAGCGGTGGCTTCAGCTCTCCCCAACAGCATTGTTCAGTGACTGCTGTTTTGTCTCCAGCAAGTTGTAGGTAGGGTGCCGTTAAAGCTTGTCCACTCCCTCCCGCAGCCCGTCACATCAGACCTGTGAGTTCAAGTCGTCTTTGCCCACAGTAAAAGGCCATAAAACTAAGGCAGTGCCGTGCCTATCCTGGGTGTAACTCCTTAGAAAACTAGCCAGCTCTTGCAACGTGAGGGAAATCATTGCAAATAAACCTTTGATATAGCAGTTTGAGTAAGTTGTTCATTCCATCTGTGTCGCTGTAGTTTTTGCCCTAACACTTTGAGGTTAGCGTTTCTCCTCCTTTC
>LR749828.1:687622-697622 GCA_902729485.2 Mus minutoides | reverse complement strand
TGTATACTTCATGACATAACTCCTATGAGTCCTCTCTATTGTTAGGTAGGAATCATGCTTTTATGTGGAATTGGTGTATTTATTTCTACATAGAGGAAGAAATACTTACAGACAGGATATTCATGTTGCAAGTTTGATAGGACTGTGTATGCTCTGATTTGAGGTTCTAACACACGATAGCATTTGAAACAGTTTATTTGAGTTACAGGTTAGGTGCTAATGCAAGTGTCTCTGGATTAAGGTTGCTTCATAAGTCAGTTGTTTGAGACATGCTTGAGGCCAGAGTATACATTACAGTGCACCTCTCCTGGTTATTTATGCTTGGAACACACTGATGTTCAGAGCACAATTGTATGAGTGTGACTCATGATAGTGTAAATGGAAGCCAATTACAGAAGAAATGCTCTTATGCCTAAAATAACTTCACTCTCAAGAATAATGTATAAACTATTTTGAAACAATGCTGTCAAAAGGTATGGCAGGTCCTCCCCACAACCCCCCCCCCAAAAAAAAAAAAAAAAAAAAAAAAACACACACACATGCACTCATATAGACACACCAGAAAGGACAAAAGCAATTTGTTATCTAGGCTCTGAAACTATTCACACCATCATGTGGTTTCATTAAAATTTTGGCCTTACCACTGCATTCACCCGCTGGGCTCATATTGGACATTAACACTAAGTTGAGGCTGGAGGTGGGGGTGGGGGGTAGAAATGTCTTCAAATGTACCGCCTATGCTGTGGGTCTTCCAATGGGAAGGCAAGAGGTGGGTCTGTTGAAAATCATATTAAAGGACCATTTGGTTCCCAAAAGATACCTGGAAGTTAGAAGTGCTGAAAGGGCAAGGGAACGAAGCTCTGTGGAAGAGTTTTCTTATGCCCACGTAGAAAGAACTGCAAGGGATTCCAGGGAGTTGCTCTGGGCAGGAGACTCAAGATTGAAGTAATGTGAGCTTGAGGGTTAAGGAAAGGCATGTGGCAGGAGAAGTGAGAATACCATCACAAGGGAAGGACATACTCAGAGCTCTCATTAGCCAGGGGATCAGGGAAGGCTACTGCAAGTGGTCCAGCCTTTGGGAATTTGAATGTAAGAGGACCCACTGCAAGGACACTTACAAGCTTGCACAACTCAATCACTGAGCTTTTTAAATAAAAAGAGGGAGGTTGTGCCTGCTAGGTGGGACCTTCTATGCTCTTGGAGAGCTAATTATTTCTTATTGCTTTAAGTTTTTTTTTCTCTATTAAGTCATCTAATTTCTAAACTAAAATATTCCTGGCTGCAATAATTTGAAGATTTTACTCCTTTGTGCAGAATGTATTTGTTTTGTTTTGTTTTTAAGGTATCACGTGGATTAAAACCAGTATTTACTGTTCTATAGATAACTAGGTAACATTTTTTAGCTTTGATGCCCCATTTTCATAAATGCAATATATATCTAAGTAGATAGTTGTAAACAAGTACAAGAATATTGCATTTGGGATTTAGATGCTACTACCAAATGAATTTGGGTAGTACTTGTAAAAAGCAGGATAAAATAAACTTTATCTGAGCTCAACTTTTCCCTTGTATTAGAAAAACAAATATGAATACAATAAAAGACTATTAAACCAATGCATTGAATGATACTAATATTTAAACAGGCAGGTTTAAAAGGAACAACTATTCAGCTGGTATCTAGAAGAGTAAAACATGCTTTAACTGGGATACGTTCACATGTTTGCAAAATAGATATTATGGACAGAAATTATATGACTGTTTTGTGTTCAAACAAAATATTAGACTGTAGTATGTAATATCACAAAAATTACATATCATTTGAAATAGTTTTTGTAATTAATTCACCACAATCATCAACATTATCAAATTTCTCACAGTTTTACTGTGAACGGGAGCCATTGAAGTCTAAGTATAGATCATAATGTTTCAATAAAACACATCCCCCAAGACCACAGCCTTCCAAAGGCACCAGTTCCCTGTCTTTAAATGAAATCTGATGAGATTCAGTACTTACTAAGAATATTTGGTAAAATTTTTGTAATGAAAATTTCCCTAAGTATATTCTTTATATTAAAATGAACACCATTTTTAATATTGGAGTTTAACATATCCAGTTGGAAGAATAATTAATGGCTGGTTAAAGAGGAAGATGAGATTTTTAGTGTTGCCCTCCAGATGTTTGTAATTATTGAGGCTCTAACAGTCTTCTGTTTACATAAGGTAGTCATCACCAATGAAAAGAATAATCAGGTTAAAACGTCCTACCATTCCCTATGTTTTCCATGTTCCAAGCATTTTGAATGAAACATCAGCTGTTACAAGAACATAACTACAATTTGTAAGTAATGTTTTAGGCATTATGCTCACATCTGAAAAAAAAAAAAGGTGACAAATACTATCAAATATACTTGAAAGCATATATTTTGTTAAAATAAGCATTGTATCACTCACTGTGACTTCTGTTAAATTATTTTCTTAAAGTACCCCTGTTCCAGACTTAAAACTTAGAAACAGTCATGTACGTTTTCAATTTTTATCCTTATACATTCAAGTATGTCCTTCATATTTGGCATTTTGATTTATTAGGCAATCTTAGTATTAAAGACTTTAAGCAAATCAGTGCTGGGCTTCAAACGCACTATGCATGGAGTCCACAATGAATTAATTCCACTAGAGCACAAAAGTTATCATTATTTAAATGCTAGTTTCTTTCATAAGTTTCACATCACAGTCAAGTTTTCAGAGGTGAATTCAGCTGAATTCAGAAATAAATGAGCTTCGTCTCTTATTGCCTATGTATGTTTTTCCGGCCTATTTTTTTTTTTCTGAATCCACATAAAATTATTAAATAATTTTAATATTAAGAATTGTGAAATGATTAAATTAGCCTGTTTAAGAATAGGAGATTATGATTTAGTATAGTTGTTTACATCTTATATGACAGAGTCAAATTTCTCTTGGTTTAGAGTTGCATACTTTGGTAAATAAATTAGATACTGGAATAAATCAGAAACTGAATATAGAGTTCTGTTACTCTCACTATGAGTGATTTTAAGAAAAATAGAAAATCCTATATGTTTTGTGAATGTATTTTTTTTCAGGAAGTCATTGATTTTTTCATTCACTTGACTTTATTAAAGATTAGAATGCCAAAGGAAACAGGAATTTACTATTAAGGTGAACTAATCCTGAGGCAGGGTGTCAGTGTATCTAGATAGGAGTGTGCTGTAGGACATGGAGGCTACTTTTTCCTTCTTGTTCTTTTAGTGATGCTAGTTAGATTGACTGACCGACTGCTCTGTCCATAATAAATACATGTACTCACACAAGCACGAACAGATCAGTGGTCTGCGTAGTGGAAGGGTAGAAAGTAGCTAGACATGTAAGGAAGGTGAGAAGCAGATGGAAATTATGAGCTAGAAGACCTGAGAGAAAAGGAGGTGAGTAAGTAACAAGGACCAATAGTGTCCCTGGTGGTGGTTGGGATAACACAATTAACTCTACTCACCCAGGTCAAGTTTCACACTTTGGAGCAGTGCAGCGAATGTGGAATCAGATGCACTCAGGTTTCTGTCATCACTCTGGCACATAACTATCTCACATAGTACAATTTCATACCAAATTCACCTATAACTTTGAGAGGAAAAATAAAACCAACAAGTCTAGCATTCAATGCTACCCTATCATAAAGTAAGGAGGTCTAATTGAGCTATGTCTTTATATCCTGCTATTTGTACAAATAAAAGACTACATCTTGATGCAAAATAAACACAAAAGCACTGTTGTGACTATAACAGGGAGTCATATACTAATTTATATAATAAGTGGTTGTGCACGCTTTATTCAAGATTATGGCTGCAAGAAATGGCATGAATTGCTGGGTGTGTTTAATGCTGGATTATAGCAATTTGAAACATGTCAAACACATGGCTAATGCCTCATGCTTCACTCATTCTTGCGTAAACCTGCATAGCCACCATCCATTATACCCTTGGTAACAACACAATTCTGCAAGTAAATATTGTTACACTAAGTAACCTTTCAATTCAACTTGTTTAGGAAGAGAAAATGCAATCTTGTGCAGTCAGTTTCAGTGTCAGTTTAATGTTTCAAAAAGGAAGTGGGGTAGAGAAAAAGTATCTGTACAGTGGCTTGCTAAGGAAAAAAAAAAGAGCAGGGCAAAAAAGGAAGCAAGGAAAACTTAATGCTGGAGAGAAAAGTAAAAATGTATCATTCAATGTAAGACCTGAAGAGTTCCTTTCTGATGTGGCTGCTAAGCTGTATCTGATGAAAGATGTCAGGGTTTAATGTATACTTCAGACAAACACTGAGAGTCACTCCCAAACCAACCTTTCCCTTTAATGACCTGGAATTTATGTTCACTGATTTTTATAAAAGGTTTGTGGTGGGATTGAAAAAAGATGAATAATTTAGTTTGATATGTTTGGGATCACAAGCACATCTACTCTGGGAGAATCTGGTGAATTTATAATTATTTAAAATATACTGTAAAGGTAAACAGCCCTTCACAGTGTGCCAGAAGTATTTCCTCGAGTGGGATGGAAGTGTGCAGGGTTTTACTTGAACACCCTTAGTGACTGCAAGAAATGATCTCTATCACCCTTGAAGAAATGTCTCCTTCAAGGTGGGCACACTGGTTTCTCTTCTCCATGTGCAAAGAAGATTGTAGCCATGTCACTGTGCAGCTTGTCCCCTTCTTCAATATTGACATTGGGTCAGACTCCCAGTTTTGTACAGCAAAACTGCTATTACTGTCACAGTTTTCTTAAACATGATTTTACTAAGTCTTAGGTGGCTGAACTTAAAATGTAAATCACAATTTATACTCAAGGGCTTCATAAAATCAAAAAAATCCACAAGGGATATTAAAATCCTTTAGTTAATAGGAATTGGAAGTTATATAGGTCTTTCCTCATTATTGTAATAAAGATTTAGACACATGACTCTCTGCTTGTGGATTATTCTTAATTATTTGATGACCTTGATTATAACAGTAATATGTGCAGAATTCTTTAATTCATCCAATTGATCCTGACATAAAAAAAAAAACCACACACACACACAAAGGTTAGTATCTTATGCTGCACCTGCCTGCTGCATCTGAGAAAACAGTTATCCATTTTTATTCTTTGTGTAGAGAATTCCAGACAGAGATAATAAATATTTCAAATAAATTTGAATGAGGGAAGAAAAACACGTATTTACAAACATGGAATTCCAGATTTACAGTTCATAGTAAAATTTAAATGTACTATGTAAAAGTTATCTGTTTCTGTAGTTGAAGAAGACAGAAATTATAATTTTCATCTAACTAGTAAAGGCAATCAGACCCTTTCTCTGAATATTTTAAACATTGTGCATGTAAAATTTATGCCTAATTTGAATACTTATTAGCCGCCTAATCTCAGAAAAGAGTATTAGCTTTGTTTTTTTTTTTCTCTTAAAACTATCAGTGTGTATCAGTTTCCATGTGTATGTTTTTTTTTCCTCTGTTAATGTTAAATAAGATGTTTAACAGAATCAATGTATTCACAGAGATCATTTGGTTCAAAAGTTGTTTGCTGTGTAGTTATGACAAGCATTGTTTAAGGTCATATTTTTGTGTTGTTGTGTTTATTCTTTGATCAGAGCAGTCCTGAGATGTATGTGTGGTTTCTGACATACTAACTCGACTTACTGACCCTGTTTTTGTTCCTGTTGGTCTTTCTTAAATTGGTACATGTTTCCACTGACTTTACAGAATTATGAAGATGATCTGATAATTTTTCTATTGATGAAAATAGCTGTTAAAATTATCACAACCATTGATTTTTATAATTATAGTAACATTCAGTTTTATCTGTTGATGTGTCTTTGAGCTTCTGTGTGTGCCTAATGTGTGTATATATGGTTATGGGTTACATTTTCCAAGGTTTTTGAGGAAAAGGTTTTTTCTTTTTCTCTAAGCTTTTATTTACAGTGTAATAAATGCATCGCAGAATTTTAAACGGACCTAAGTCTGAAATAAGACAAGATCAAATAAATATAGTAAACTTCCATTTAAAAAAATAAAACTGGTCAGCATGATTAATGTTTTCTTTACTTTGGGCTAAGGCCACTGCCTTGCCAGCACTCCAGTTGAGGTCACAACACAGTCAGGTTGTTTCCTGAAATCCTGTCCATATACATAGAAGGGAAAAGTGTATCTCTTAGAATATGGCATGGGATTCGCATTGTTGAGAGCCAAAACTGATCTCTCTAAAGCACATATTGGAGTAGTACTGTGAAATTCTGGATGTAAGAGTACATTGGATCTTTATTTACTGCACAGATTTCCACTGATCTTGGCAGGACACCTCATTGCTATCCTGGAAGTACAGTATATTTATGCAGTGAAAATGATAAAACATTTATTACTGTAGAGAAGGTAATATGCATAATTTATGCTGTTTTTAGCACAATCATTAGTGATATTCTTGATAGATTTTATTTCCAGCTTTCATATCTAATACATGCCTGGAAAATTAATTTTATATCTTTCATTTATTTGCCTATGTTAAAATTGAGTTTTAAGTCATCTTCAAGTGAACAGTTTGATTGCTGCTCATGCATAAGCTTAATTACTTCCCAGGAAGGACAGTATTAAATGTTTTAAATGTCAGAAAAATAAATGAATATGAGCTGTTTGATTAAAAAAATAGGCAATATCTGACGTGTTTGCAGCAGGAGCTTTTTCTTAAAATGCCTCCAAGGCAAAATTTTATTTAGTCACCAAAAAAAAAAAAAAAAAAAAGCCCATTATACTATTTATCATTGGATGGTACCATATGATTTGTAACACCCTTACAAAATTTTAATTTTGTATGATTAGCTGTGCATCATTAAACAACAGCCTTGCATAAGACGTGCTGTAAAATTCTGACAGAGTCAAGATAGTGAATATTTAAAATAAGGCTGTATATTCATCCATGGTTGTCAAAGGTAGATAATAAGAAACAGAGCAGAGTGTGCAACCGTGCCTTCATTTAAACTGGTTTTATAGGTAGACTTTAAAATGTGGTCATTCATAAATGCTATTGACCATGGTACATGCCTGGTCTGTTACTTTGGCTGTTAAAGGTAACCACACAAAAATTACTTATAGAAACCATAATTTCAGTGATTAGTGTCTCCACGAAAGCTGATTTTGTATTGCTTTTCTGAGTAAATGACTATTCAAGTCCTCCACTCCCTACAATGATGCTGCCTGTGTAATTGGCAGAGAGGGACATCCTGATAATGGAAGTGTGAAGGTGTAACGTGTGTTAATTGATACTTCTTAATCACTTTTAGGTATTAAGTCATGATGCAGGAATCTGCGACAGAGACAATAAGCAACAGTTCAATGAATCAAAATGGAATGAGCACTTTAGGCAGCCAATTAGATGCTGGCAGCAGGGATGGCAGATCAAGTGGTGACACCAGCTCAGAAGTAAGCACTGTGGAGCTGCTGCATCTGCAACAACAGCAGGTAAGTTTTGTTTTCCTCAAAGCTTTCCTCAAAACAAATCTGCCTGTTTGCTTGAACCTGGAGAATGTATACATAGTAAATTGAGCATGTTGTTTTAAGCTAACAGATGCTGAGAGTTTATTGTTATTTGCAACATGATTGAGAGGCGAGGGAAGAGAGGCTTTGCATTAGTTACGTCATAGCAGTATCAGAGTGCCCTTCAGGTGTCAGGATGCTAATTGTGTTCGCAGGGTGATTTTTTTTTTTTCTTTTAATAGTGGTTCTGTAAAGCTTTGTAACAAATATTTTCGAGCCTCTGGCTTACTGGCTGGCATTGTGCTGCGGAATGTGGTACTTATTTTCCACCAGAGGGCCACATTACTTGATACTTGCTTATACAATGAATTTCTTCCAAGTCTCAGCTAAGGTGAAAAGGACCACAAGGACTTTTCAGAGCATAAGTGCTGGCTATCGCTATTTGCAGATATTAAGTATTAATTAATTAATCTGTGATAGGTTATGCAACCTGTAAAAGTTCAGTCATTCACCTGTGCTGCGTTTCTGAGAGACTTGTTCCACTATTTTGAATGTGCATATATATGTGTATATATATATATATATGTTACAAATATGTGCATATATGTGTGTGTGTACTAATTTTAAGTGGTTTTTATGTGTTTTCTACTATCTCATAAAATGCTATTATACTCTCCAAATTAGGAAAATTAAATAATTATAAATTTAGAATATATTTTAAGTAATTTATTTTCTCTGTGTGAGAGGTGTTAGCTTTTCTTTTTGTTAGTAGTATTATTAAAGAAATTTCTTCCCAACCAAAAATATAGTCAGCTAGTTATTTTTCTGACTCAAGACCATAGAAACATTGACAGACTAGGAAGCTTTCAAAGATTAGGCATGAATGCCAAGGACTGTCTGAGGGATTTGGATTGTTTTAAAAATAAAAGTGATTATTTTAAGCTACTGAATTGCACTCAGACTAAATGCATGGAGAAAATAAATGAAATCAAGTCATCAAAATAGTGAATTATTAGTAACATATCTCAAATCCAATGAAGTATTATTCAGATTTTAAAGTTACATATAATGAGATAAATGCACTGTTGAAGGTGAAGTAAATGCCTTCACTAAAGTAAAATTTAATAGAATCATTATTTTTAATAATAAAGGTATTGAAGAAGTTATATGGATTGTATAATGTCTTAACCTTTAGGCATATTTAAAGATAATCTTTTTCAAAGAAATAGTACTGTGAATAGGTTGCATATCATTTGAGAATTATATGATTTTCATATAGGATAATTATAAGACATTTTTCATTTGGAAATGTTTAGTTGCAAATGTCATGGGAATTACATGTGAACCAAAGGCCCCGAATTAGCCTACTTTACAGATTTATAATGCAGTTTTCCAAACAGCCCTATCTTTCCTGCTTCTGCAGCAAACACCATGTCAGCAAGATGCCTTAGTAGTTTCAATCCTTCCCCTAAAAAGTACCCTCAGTGTGTGTAGTCAGATTTAGGGGCATTCGGAGCTTTCAGGAGACATCACTTCTGAAACAAGTGGAAAGGACAAGAGAAATGGGCATGGCAGTTAATCTTAGCAAAGGGGACTTAAGGGAAGTTACCACAAACTGGCTTCTTTATAGTTCTGCTTAGATCCTGAATGACTAGAAATTCACTGGAGTAAATTGTGGTTGTACTCTGCAGCGTTCAGGAAGCACTCTAGGATTTCAGTCTGTAAGGGTCAAGTTGAAATAGCCTGCGTTTGGAAGGTACTTTATTCTGTACATTTCATTTGTTAAGTATAAGCAAGACTCAGTATTAAAGCTTTACCCTTAGGACATAGGGACCATGGTCATTTTTCATGTTCACAGAGTAAGGTTTAAGTGGGATTTAGCACAATGGGTGTGATGGGTGCTAACACAGACAGTTTAGGGGTATCTACAGGAAAATAACATTTTCAAATGTAAATATGAAAAACCCTTTCAAACAGTCACTTTGGGGTTTTGTGGCAAATCCCTTTATAAAAGAGTGATCTTCTTACATTTATTTAAATTATTTTTCCCTTTGCTGGATCTGCTGTGTGGCATAGGCCTTAAAAGTAATTAAAACTTTGTCGTGTCTTTTGTATAATAATTAATGCAGTTATTGCTTTGAATCAGAACATGTCAATCAAAGTTTGGAAAATATTATAGAAAATATGAAAACACGGTGTCCTTCCACTTTTAAGGAAATTCACAGCTAAAATTATTTTATAGAGGTATCATTGCCTGTTGTTATTGAAATGTAAAATCGCACACAGAGTTAAAATTCACTTATCCTAAGTCTGGAGCGTTTCACACTTAGCTCAAACATATCTTATATAGATATGACATCTGAGAGGAGGTTGGTGGTGTGACAGTGTAAAATGATACTTGCAAGGGGTTGGCCGGATAAGAATAGTTTTGGGAATTTCTATGGCCTTTGTATTTTTATACAGGTGAGTAGTTTT
>LR749828.1:670122-682622 GCA_902729485.2 Mus minutoides | reverse complement strand
CACCTTTGATGAACTAGGGGATGAACTAATCCTATTTTCAGAAAATTGTGCTGTTTCTTTACATTTCTATATAAATATAATGTACCTAGTGGTCATTAGATATATTCGCTACAAAGTCATTCTTGGATAATCTTAAAAAGTTTGATTGTCACTGTGATTAAAATACAAAAAGAATAACTATCATTTTGAAAGAAAATATAATTGGGATTAGTGAGGTATCTCAATTTTGTTTTTGTTGATATACTTCTTGACTCTAAAATCAGAGTTATTGGGTTTGGTTGATTTCTAATAGCTTACTATTAATCTCCGTATAATACTAACATTCAGACATTCCACAGAATGCACTATGAGAGAGCATTTAGTGGATTTATCATATGCATACTTAAGAGTAAATTTAAAATTTAAGTCAAACTAATAATATTAATAAATTATAGATATATAAATATAACAATAGGAAAACTTTTGATGCCTTTAATTATTATCTAATGTATATGAACACATCATTATAAATAATAAAAGTTTGTTACAATTAATTAAAGGCATACTAGCTCCTAATTTTTAAATCTGGATAATGAATGCCTGCAGTGATGATCTCTACAAGCAAGGCCAACCAATGCAGTCTCCTAGGTCGAGGAAGCTGAGACAACCATCACAATGATGAGGGTCATAAGATTTCAATGGAAAATACAGATTATAAACTCTTCTCATGCTTTGTGGGTATTTTCCAATAGAATGTATTTACTGTAATTTTCAAATGCACCTTTCTTGCTTTATATTCCTTTTATGTTTAAAGACAAACTAATAACATGGATAAATGGTTGTTCGACTATATTATAAGTTACTTTAAATGTAACAATCCAGACAGTTGTTTTAAAGTATTTTTACCTCATACTGAAAGCTAGTAATGGGTAATAATTACTTTTACATACTATAGATGTAAAATGAACAATGCAGAAGCAAAATAAAATATGAAAAGCTTCCTAACAAATTCAGGAAATGATTTCCATTAGGAAGAACTTCTCTTAACATGATTTTCTAAGTCTTCCAAAACAGATATTCCTCAGTTATTATAATAGGTCCTAATATGGTGAATATCAGACAAGGGACCATCAAGGCATTATGCTTTCCACAAATAACATATTTGCTGCCATAAAAGTCTTGTAGTCTTATATGAATCACTCCAATATGCATGGGAGTTAATGTGTGTAGGTTATGTATGTGTTCATGTGCCCATCTGCATGTAGAAATGGAGTCCTGAGGTCATCTTTTATCACTCTCAAACTTAATTCCAGGGCCTCTCACTGAACCCATACCTCAAAAGTTTGGCTAGACTCTCTGGCCAGCAACATACAGGAATAAGTCCATATGTTTGTCCCATCCCACCCCAACAAGAGCAGGGCCAGTCTAAAGATGCTGGCCACTCCATTCAACATTCCTGCTTTTGCATGAGTATTGGGGAACCAGCTTCAATTCTGCATAGAATAAGTATTCTACCCACTGAGCCATCTCCTCATTGTCCAGGAATGCTTTTAATATTTAATGAGTGTTCAACCCTAACATATTAACTATAGATACTGGTGGTGCGGTTCATTGGAAGAGTGGTTTGTAGTTTGTATGAGATACAGGCTTTATGCACTAAGGAAGGGAGGAAGGAAGTTATGGGGGAGTTAAGTGAGGGAAGAAGGAAAGATTGGAAAGAAAAAGAGAAACATGATAAATATATTATAATTTAATTAATAACAAAATTCAAAGATAATTCTTGCCCTAGACACAGAAACAGACATACAAAAACAAACACACACACACACACACACACACACACACACACACACACACATTTATGAAGACAATTTAATGTCTTTTGAAATTTAACATGGAACTAGCCCAACTATTTTTTTTCTCCATCTCATGACAATGTCCAAAAAGGTCCCCATCTTATACATAAAAGAAATCCTGTCTTGGAAAATGGAAAAGAAAAGAACAGGAAGGAAATAAAAGAAAAAAGAAGAGAGAGAAGAGAAGAGAAGAGAAGAGAAGAGAAGAGAAGAGAAGAGAAGAGAAGAGAAAGGAAGTAAAGAAGGAAGGATTAGATAGCAAATACTTGTATCATTTTCCATTCCTATGGGTGTGTCTGAGGAGCCACATTCTCACTAATACTTGACTTTTTTTTTTTTTTTTTTTTTTTTTTTCCCAAGACAGTCTTGCTAGTAAAGGCTGACCTCAAATTTGGGAAAAAAAAAAAAAAAAAAAAAACTCTACCCAATAGTGGAGTACTTCCAAAATGGAATTAAGAATTCTGTTTCATTTAAATAATCGACACTCTCAACTTTCTTTATTGAGTACTTCACACTGTGATAAAGCCAGGTATGCTTTGAGTACTCAAAAGGGAGGGAGAGGTTCAGTCACCTCAGGTTGTCTGGGAAGGTTTGAGGATTGAAATGTTAACTGAATATGCAAATAAGGGGAAGAAACCATGGGCAGAAACCTTACCAGGAATTCTGGATAGAGGAGGAACATGTGACGAAGAACAGGTAGGTACAAAAAGTACAGAGGATTTGGAGCACTTAGTATTGTGATAGGCCTCATAAAAATACTTTGGGGAGCTATGCAAGGAAGGTGTAAATATGGAAGGTCTTGGACATTGAATTTAAAGGTTTTCTGTAGATGTGATGGATCCACTCAAAACCCCAACTCAGTCAAAATAAAATGGCAGATGTCAATCTTCAAAACACCTCTTTGTCACAGAATGGCTTAGGTAACAGTGTGCAGAATAGCAGTAACAATTTAAATTTTGGTGTGAACTTGAAACATGGAGAATTCCAGCACAAAGGTGAGTTTCGTAAAAGTTACTAGGGGAATCTAATTACTAGTTTCTTAGCTTGTGAGTTATAAGCTAAAGACAGTAAAATCTAGCACAGCGATTATGCTATTTGAATTTGTGCTTATAAAATATGCAATATATTTATTTTACTCAACAAATATTTACGAATAGCTATTTTGTACAAGAGAATGTAGAGACCATAAATACAATATTGAGCAAATTTTATATAATTCTGCGCTTCATGAAACTTACTGTCTCCTTAGTGAATGGTGGGCAGGATTCAGTCCCAAGCTTGTACATTTGTCACAGATGCTACATAAGATGTGGATGCTACTATGAACATCTTAGGACAATGGTGGTAGTTAAAGAAACCTGGTAGAAGAGGCCAGCAAAGAGAAGTTTATCAGAAATTTTGTTTTTCTTTAAAAAAAAATTAAATATATATATACACATATAGTGTTTATACACATACATAAATAGATATAGATATAGATTAGTTTAATACATTAAGTGTGCATCTGTAGAACTTAACCCATTTGCATTATTTAGAACAGCAGGTGTTCCACACTCTTTACCCAATCTCCATGAGGGAAGTGAGTCATATGATATCATAAAACCATTAGTTCTTTTCCTGTTTTAGGAAAGTACATTTGTAGTAACATGGTAATTCTTTCTTGAAGTCTTTCTACCAAACATCTTGTATAATGTGATAATGAAAGCAAAACCTTATGTTATGGTTATTGTGATAATTAGGTGCCATTTTTTCATAGAGCAGAGAAGTGTCACATTATAAAATAAGTGCTCAATGAAAATGGACTGAAACTTTGTAGTTATCACCAAACAGTAAAGGGCCTTTCTTTCTGTAGAGTCCATGATTAGATGCACAGACATTCCAACTGTACTGCCTGGGAAAAAAGGGAAAGAATACCCTAACTGCCTCACTGCATGTCACAAACCTGAGAGCATATGCCTAACATTTCTCTGATTAAACCTTCACTGTTCTATGTGGAATAGTGGAAACTTGAGATATCAATTAACTAGCTACTAGCCCAGTGTGGCTCTTCTGATGCAGGTGTGTTATTGGAGGAACTCTGCCTTGTGTTTTGAAGAGTTGCTGCTTTTCTTTTTTTCTTTTTTTTTTAATTATTTTTTCTTTATTAGATATTTTCTTCATTTACATTTCAAGTGTTATCCAGAAAGTTCCCCATACCCTCCCCCATCGCCGCCCTGCTCCCCTACCCACTCCCTCCCACATAATGGCCCTGGCATTCCCCTGTACTGGGGCATATAAAGTCTGCATGACCAAGGGGCCTCTCTTCCCAATGATGGCCAACTAGGTCATCTTCTTCCATATATGCAGCTAGAGACATGAGCACAGGGGGAACTAGTTAGTTCATGTTATTCTTCCACCTATAGGGTTGAAGACCCCTTCAGCTCCTTGGGTACTTTCTCTAGCTCCTTCCTTGGGAGTCCTGTGTTCCAACTAATAGCTGACTGTGAATCAGCCACCAAAACTAAACACTATTGCATATGCCAGCAAGATAATGCTGAAAGGGCCCTGATATACCTGTCTTGTGGGAGGCTATACCAGTGCCTGGCAAACACGGAAGTGGATGCTGCTTTTCATTTTTAAAATGAAAAAATGTGAACATTTTACACTAATTTTGACCACTGATCACATTTTAAAATGCTATTTTAATCTTGGCACAGTGGTAAATCCTCAGGGCTCTAACACATAAATAAACTGAAATCACATGAACGGAGAAATTGGAACCATCTTAGGCCTGGTCACAAAACTAATTTTTATTAAGTAAAGCATAATGGTTCTCTCTCTCTCTCTCTATATATATATATATTGTGTGTGAATATGTGAATATATATAAGTATATATATACTTATATTCACATATTCACACACAATTTTTTTACTTGTTTCTTTGGATCTCTATGGTGCTGCTACACCATACAACATTTACAGCTCACAATACACTGGTGTTAATAGTCTGTGAGATGCTGAAGTACAGTTTAATGTGGTGACTTCAGTTTTACTTGGGATTCATTAGCTACATATCACACTAACAGAAATTTGATATACAAACCCTTCCAATGAAACCTATGAAGTGTCTCTAAGTTAGACTGTTCACATTTGCTGTACATCTGGAATGTAACCCTCTGGAGAGGAATGATAGATGTCCCAAGCAGGCACTGCTACAGTACTTCATTTAGGGATATGAGAGATGTCAAGAGTTTGGAACTGCAAAAGTTCTGCATTGACTTAAGTCGAAGTGGGGAAGTATAACTATGTCTATATTGAAAATTATATTATGCTGTGGAAATATGTGAGTCCTGACATAATGAATTCATGGGATTTCCTTCTTTTGGTTTTATAACTGTTTTAATTTTTTTATACAGTAATTACATATCAAAGCTCATTCTGGAAGAGAGCTAAGTAAGTAAGAGGTGGATGTTTGGATGTTTCGTTTATTAGTCAACTTGATATTGCTATTGAAATTTTCTACTCTTGTCATTTATTTCATTTCACAGAAATTTGCTGAAGAATAGTTTTGGATTCAAACACAATATACATATAAAATAAATAACATAATACACATCTAAAACTAAAATTAAGTATCTATACTATACTATTACTATAATAATTTCCAAACATAAGTGACTGTTTAGTATGGTTAAAATTTCATCCAGTACCAACACATATCATATATAGACGAAGTAGT
Organism: Mus minutoides; assembly: GCA_902729485.2. NCBI lineage: Eukaryota > Metazoa > Chordata > Mammalia > Rodentia > Muridae > Mus > Mus minutoides. Next base: position 677,067 of record LR749828.1, on the reverse strand, counting down.
AGCCATTTACTAATATAATAATAGTAGGGGCTCAAAATCAATTTCACTTCACAACAAAAAAAAAGCTTTCTCAATTTACATATTCTGAAGAGAAACTTTTTCCCAGTATAGTTGGTACTTAGAAGACTAGAAGTCTGAGACATGACATTTACTTCAGTAAGATTAATTTTCTTACAAATGCGAAGTATTAATCCTCTTTCCAAAACAAAATATTTTAGCATATGTTAGCTTCATATTTATTTTTTACATTACATAAATTGTTTCTCATTTCAAGACAAGAACATTTGGGTGTACTCAGAGGGCTGAGATGGGAGAATCAGTTGGTTCCAGGACTACACAGAAACCTTAGGTTGAACAAAAAAAGACAGCACATTAAACATGGAAACAAATACAAAAAGTAAAGAGACATCAGTGCGATATGGCCCTCACCAATCTATTCTTCTGCACTTAAGTGTCCTCTCATACAAAAATAAGGGGTTTGTATTAGAAAATCTTCTCTACTCTCAAAAGCTTAAACTGTGACAGCCCCCAACTTCCTTTGCATGGGCAAGTTGTTACACTAACCACCATGCCACTCTGAGGATGTGAACAGAGCTTCCTGAGCCTAAGTTCCCTCTCTGTAAAACAAGATTGGCCTTGTACAATTTGGGACGTAGTTGCATAACTAATTTTAAATCTAAAGGCCTTTGATCACTTTATATGTAACTCCAAGTCTGTTGAAAAAAAAAAATGTTACTCCAATGATGTAGTCATAGTATTTAGATACAAATGTGATTTTGTTATAAAATCTTATGCCACTGAGTTAACGTAGAGATTGTAACATATTACCTTCTAATATTACTGTTATTGTTTATCATTGGAAGAAATGATTCTCTACACTAGAAATGGATCACTTTATCTCAAAATTATCAACATCCAAGAACCTTATATAAAGTAATTGTAATTAAAAACCTCATGGTCAAAGACATATAACAAATAATGAGACAATTTATCATGCCAATGCAATGTGACAGTTTTTAGCAGTTCTGTGAAGTATGTGTGCTTATTTTTATCCCATCCATCCCCATTGCTCAACATAACATACCTGTTAAGACTCAATACTCACATTTATGACTGTAACTCACATGCCTTTTCATTTAAAAAAAAAAAAAGCAGATCCCTGGGAATTTTATCTTAGAGGTATTATGTATAGTTATTTAAATAATGAAGACCTTTAATAATTTAAATTAATGAAATATGGATGCAGTTTAAACCATTTTCCCCTTTTGTTACAACCACAATCTAGTATATAAATAAAGGCTCTAGATTTTATTACAATATGGCCAACCATTTCACATATTTTTTTTTCTTTTCCAGTTTATAATATACACATTGTCTTTTCCTAAAGTCCTTATAATTTTTTCAGTAGGAGAATTGGCCATTTTTATGTTTTAGCTAAGTGTTAAATATTTTAGGAAGACAAGTATTCAGACATCTAAAAATGACCCTTATATAATAACAACTTTATTTTAAAAATACCTTTATAATCCTCATATGTCCATCGCATGAAATTCCCTAGCAATACAAAATACAAAAAATAAATGTGTAACATTTGCTTAGAACCTTTGCCTCATGTGATCCCTGTTTAGACTATGGTTATTATGCATTATAACTCACTATAAGGGCTGCATGACAGCTTATCAGATGAAGGTTTAATTACTAGAGTTCAGCCCCAGGACCCACATTCTGGAAGGTGAGACCCACATCCTCAGGTTGTTCTCTGACCTTCACATGCATGCTTTAGTGAATGTACAACTCCTCCCCTCATAATTAAATACTAAATACATGCAATAAGATACTATAAGACAATATCCCATGTGCTAGTACAAAACAGTATTGACTTCAGTGAAGACACACCACTTTCTGTAACAAATTATTTTTTTAAAACAGAGCTTTTATTTCCCTGAAGATTTGAACACCTCAAATACCACCATTAAATTATCAGATTCATTAAATGGTAGCTCTGATTCTGATTGAGTTCTTATGCCTTAGAGAAGCATTGTGCTGCATTCTGACTCAGAAGTCAGTGATTCTCAATGTGGGCTCACCTAGAGATACTTACTGGCTACACTTAATCTGCTCATAGAGTAAGAGGTAACAACAAACACTGAGAGGTCAAGGTTAAGAGTTAGCTTCAGCCTCTGTCCTGGCAATTGCCACTCTCTTACATGTATGTGCTGGTGAAGAGTTTGTTCCCCTGGGTTCTCTCAAGCATTGGCACAGGGGTTCTTTCTCAAGATTCAAGTGCACTTTGGTTTTTGACTAGGAGAGCTTTGAGAGCTGGGGGGATGGTGGTTTACAATTCCCTAAAATTCACTATATCCTACTAATTGTCAATGTAATTAGTATACTGAAAACAAGTATAGCTTATATATGTGCTTCTTTCTAATGCTGATGGATTTATTTACATATTTAAGATCCCTGCAGTTTCCATTTGAGATATGTAAAACTGACATTCAGCAGAACTAGTTTAGTCTACAAGGTTATAATACATGCTGCCATGATTAAAGTCAATAATTAAGTATGTTACAAAACACAGAATGAAAAGATAAAGAAAAATGTATAGAAAACTACACATTACTTACTTTGAAGGTAATTTCATAATGTACCCACTAATTGGAATGGAATTAAATTTTGGTACATGCTATTTAAAATAATAAAACAACAAAGAATCAGATATGAAAAAAAAAAAAAACAAACCAGGAAAACAGTCTATTTCTCTAGAAATGCTGTAATGCTTGGAAGAGGATGTTTCCAAGGTTTAGAAGAAGTGGATTTTTTTCTATTCAGCTATTACAATTAATATAAACCTCCTTTAGTTCATAAAGTTATAAGAATTGCTAAAATTTACACCCCCTACATGTCCGTAGCTGCTAAAATCCCATCTGACTTCCTGGGGATCAAATACTACTTAACAGATGCTGCTATGCTCAGGATTATCAGTGTACTTGTTAACTATGGCAAGCCTTTGGCATTTCTTAGAACTATTTGAAGACCTGAAGAAGCCTATTAAGAAAATGAGTTTATGCCTTTTTATTCTCTGTAAATAACAAGAGATTTGCTGCAGGCACCACGACTTGAAAGTGTCATGGTGACCCTTCTCTAACCAAAACATAAATTGGCCTTCAACAGCATGTGACTTAGAATCAACTCCAACTTCACAATTCATTTCCTTTTATGTCTGTTTTTATGTCTGTTTTTAGTGCAATGTGCTTCTAATTGAGAGAGCCCAATTTTATTTTATTTAAAATAAACAAAATAAATGTAGGTCAAAAAACACTGTACTGCTAGAAAGCCAAAAAACATCCTTCATAACCTTACTTTGTGTGTTATCAACTATGTTTTAAAAATGCCCATGTGAAGAAAAACTTGGGTTATCTACTGTAATATAATATAAAATTATAACTATCTTTTCATTCTCTTGAAAAGTTTGTGAATGAACTATAGGAAATTTTAAATTTAATTTAATATTATATAGTCTTATATGAAAAGATAGTGGTTTATGTTGTTATAGTAATATTCTTTTATATATTATGTGAATTTGTAATTCTCAAGATGTTTCAAGAAATTACCTTCAACAAATATACACTGTATATTTTCAAGATACTATATCAGAATATTAAAGATTTCCATTCTAATTTGGAAATGTTCATTATGCTTTTATTTATTTAGAATGAAGGATGTGTTTATGCCCCAGAGCCATATGGAGGCTAGTTAGTTCTGAAAGATTAAGCCTTGGGTATCAAACTTGGGTTATCAGGCTTGAGAGCACTCATGCCTGCTGAGCAATATTTCAAACTTTAAGATACTCTGGTGACAAACAGTGCAACTCAAGTGTAAACAACTCTGAGTGACTGCAATAGCCATTTGATCATGTTACTAGAATTTACCATTTCATTCTGATCTACAGCATACTATGAAACTCATATTTCTAAACAGTATAAGTAACCCAGCTATTTTCAGCCTTTTATATTATGATAAAAATTTAGCTTTCAGAATATTTTAAATATCCTTTCTAAATACATACATTTGTATCATAAATATTCCTATTTCTGCAGATGATGTCAAATGGTTAGAAAATAAGATTACATTGTTCTTCTATCCACTTTATTAGTAATTTTATAATTGTTACTGTATTGTTTTTATAATTGTTTTACCAAAATATATTAACATCAAATATGTAGTATATTGTATATAATAGTACATATACTATTCAGATTATTTAGAATAAAAGTATAATACATTTTAAACATCTTAAAATGTATTATTAAGTTTCTGATAATATTTGGAAATCTATATAGACTGTCTCTCAAACCTTGGACCCTGGATTATCTTAATATTAACAGTATTTCTTTATTTTCTCCAAAGTAAGATAATATGAGGGTTTCTGAAATAAAATATGTAGAAAATAAAGAGAAAAGGTACTCATTAAAATAACATGAAATAATAAAATTGAATCTGTACTTTCTTTAGGTCTACATTCTATATAATTACTCTTTATAAAATTAGACACCAAATAAGTGTTTCTGTTTGAAGCCAAACACCTACTCAAATATACCAATAAATAAACAAAAAACCAAAATTAGCACTATATTTTCAGTGTTTCTAATGCACTGTTATCCAGTTAGGAATTTCACTCACCTGCCCATCTCAACATGTCCCAAACAGATGGTCACTGCTTCAACCTAACATCTCTTTAGTTGTTTCTTATTTTCTCCTTGACAGGAATGATCAAATGAAAGAATAATAAAACTGCTCTCCTGTTTCACTCTCATTCTCCCAGTCAAGTATATTATCAGTCATTTTCAACTTTATTTTCTAAATATCTGAATTTGTCTGCTCCCCCAGTGTCTCCAGCTGCCATGACTACTCTCCATGCTCCTCATGTTTAACATCCCCCATGTGACTTCTGCTGTCTTGTCAGAGCATTTATTTGAAATCCAAATTAGATTGGGCCATTTCACCTTTCATCAGAATGGCTCCCCAACACACTTGGGATAAAGTTCATTGCTCCAGGGAAAGTTTAAGGACTTCTCTCCAGGTTCTGCCTGGCAGTCCTTTCCATCCTGGTTTGTGCTCTGTGGTTTGGTTTCTTGCCCTCTTCCTGCTCAGCCACATTGAAACTCTCTGTAATCCAGATTTACCACATCTCTCTCCCGTTTGTATCAGGGTCTTCTTCTCCTGGATTGCAACCATGCCACAATGAAGTTTTTCTCCTGTCTCCTAATACATTATCATATCCCCCTAGAAAAATGAAATTTCTACTAATCCCTTAGATCTCGGATTTAAAGTAATTTTTAGAGAGGTGTTATATGTATGCCCCTAATGAACACATAAGCAGTCTTGCATCAGGTTGATCTCTTCTGTAACATTCAGAACATATGATTATTTGTTTCATATTCACATATTCTGGAAAGGACCTTTTCTTCAACTCCCAGGATTCTGCAAAGAGTAGAGTACAAAACCTTCTGTTGAATGCAAACGGAAGAATACATCTAGGAGCTAGAAATGAAAACTTACAGAATTATGCCAGCCCATTAAAAAGACTATGTAGGCTAATCTTCATGAAGTGTTTCTTAAGAATTCATTTAATCTTTTTCCCTGTTACCTATAGACTAAGTATTAAATAAGTTTTAAATAGGCAAATGCATTTCATAATTCATAAATATATGCTGTGAACTTGCGCAGGGAAAGGTTTTCAAGCCCCATTATTAGTAATTTTATGATTTGTATTTCTGTTGTAAATGTTGTGGCATGGAAAAAATAGCTAAGAAAGCAGTCTCCAGCAAATGAAATAGGTATGAGTGTAAGAAAATCAAAATCTGATTTTTGAAAATAACTACTGATATTAATAAAAGCCAAATGGATTTCTTGCAAATCTGGTAAATAAAGATGGGGCTTGAGGCTTAGACTTTATATCTCCTTTGCTTCATGAGCTAATTTTCAAAGCTGAGTTGTAAGCCTTAGTTTATATTGTACCTGAAGTGCAGGCAGTCTCGTACAATAGCTGTATTCCAAGTGTCACTGTAATATAGTAAATGTAATAAAATTACATTTAAATAATGTAAAAAATCTAATTTAGACAGGATGAAATGAAATTTTAAGTTGAATTTAATGCCTTTTTTCTGTTGCTCCCGATGTTACCCACGCCTTCTGCATCCACAGTGGTGCTGCTGATCTCTCATCTTAATATTTGGTAATGCAACAATAAAGAATATATAATGATTTAGCCACTCTGCTCTCCAAATAAGAAATGAGCATCTAATATCAAGCTTTCTGAAACATTATGCCATCTGTTTTTTTTGTTTTGTTTTTTTTTTTTTTTTTTTTTTTTTTTTTTTTTTTTTTTTTTTTTTTTTTTTTTTTTTTTTTTTTTTTTTTTTTTTTTTTTTTTTTTTTTTTTTTTTTTTTTTTTTTTTTTTTTTTTTTAAGGAGGGTAAAGATTGCATTTCTTACAACCAACCTATAAATCGCTAATTTTAAGTACATTTTTTTGTTTGACATATGTTTAAGAAATTAGCTTAATTTTAGGACCCTCCGATTGATTTTTCTAAACTTCTTTTAGAAGAAAAGGATAAAATTGCATGAGTCTGAGAAGAATGACAGTTGAGCACATTGGTGAATGACAATGACAACATGTGGATGCTCAGAGCATGCTTTAAAGCACATTTTCAGCAAGTGTTTGGATAGCAGTGTTATGTGTTCACTCCCGCTTTCATGCTTTGGTTTTCTACTTCCTAAATTGGAATAAAAGCCTTACCCTCATATCATTGTTATGACAACTATGTGAACTGTTGTAGATTATGTAGGTAGATCAGTACCTTGCAGATTGGAACTAGAGGTGTACCCGTTATCGTTATTATCCCTTTCTTGTTATATAAAATACACTTAAAGAAGGTTTACAAA
>LR749828.1:516181-670022 GCA_902729485.2 Mus minutoides | reverse complement strand
ATCAGTGGGAAGAGAGGCCCCTTGGTTATGCAGACTTTATATGCCCCAATACAGGGGAACGCAGGGGCCAAGGGGTGGGAGTGGGTGGGTAGGGGAGCAGGGCCGGGAGGGGGGAGGATATAGGGAACTAGCTGGATAACACTTGAAATGTAAATGAAGAAAATATCTAATAAAAGTAGTAAAAAAAAAAAAAAAGAGTGATAGAAAATTTAAAATTACTCAAGTTAAGGATGGCTTATACTTGTGTGTATTTGTTTGATATAAAACCTCAAAAGGATAAAGACTTGAATCTCTTTATTTTGGGGTTGTGAAACCAAACAAATTTTAATTGCTATAAATCTTAAATGTTAGCAAATGATGTTAGATGTCATGAAGTGACAGTGTAAAGTGGAATCTGTTTTTCATTATTTCTCTCTCCCAAAGCATTATTCCTAGTAAGAACAGATGTTTTTTTTTTTTTTTTTTTTTTTTCCCTAAAACTTAGACGAGATATAGTTTTACAAGAAATAGTAACTGTTACATGAGTATATCTAGGAAACTGAGTCATGAGTCTAAGGTTGGATTTCCTTCAGTCTTTACTGGAGGACACTCTCTGGGTCTTTGAATATTTTGGTTATTTAACAATGTTTTCTGTCTTTAGAAATTTAACATTTGTCCCTGCTTCAGTTGCCTCCACTGTTCTTGTTAGAGCTTTAACCTATGTTCTTCTATTGATATTCAAAACTGTGAAACCCCTTTGACATTGACATATATGTGTACCTCAACACTCCCAATAATGAATAACTTTATACCTCATATTTATTAACCCTAGATAAGCAGGTATGACTGAACTTAGATACAACATCTTATCTTACAAATAAATTCATAAAAAATTAATTATTAATTATTATTATCATCATTTATTATTATTGTAAGTTTTAACTTAAGTTTTAAATTATACATTTATCCCCACAGACATACTTATACAACATATATATGTGTGTATGTATATCAAAATTATTAATTAACCTGAAATTAATACAGGAAGAACTATACTGCTTGAACTAGCATCCAGAAATCTCAGATATTCAGATAATTACACAGGTTCAGATATTCCATTAAATTATTCGCAAATACCAGCATGTTTTATATGCAAACATTTACCTTGAAACTTGGTGTCTTTATAGAAAAATATTATTGAAGACATTTAAGAAAATATAACCAAAATAGACTCCTCAAATTGTGTAGTTTTATTTAAAACATCAAATTAGAGCTGGCTTATTCATAGAAATTAGGCAGTTAGACCTATGGAGCAGCACTCATGTTGAGGCTAGTAAAGACATGGACTTAATCAGGTCTGAGATGTTAGTATTGTAACTTTTCTGGAATTTAAAATAATTTTTAAAAAACCACACAGATCAATAATAAAATGTGTCATTTGTGGTAGTAGAAATTGTAGCAAAGTGTGTACTCTCCTATCTTTTCTCACAAGCAGCATTTTGTTATTGTATGAGTTCTTTTTTATTAATCTCTGAAAATGACAGGTGTCAGGGGTCTTTTGTGATGCACATTCTGGAAGGTTCAGGTCGAGAGGTCACATTGCTGTGATGAGTTAGTCCGTAGCCTTGTCTCCTGTGGAATTTGCCTTGTTTGAAGTGTTTCCAAAGCAAAACATTTTCTGTAATGCACGTCAGTTAAATAATGTGTTTGAGAACAGCTTCGCAAAGAATAAAAAGCTGTGAGAATTCTTTATGATTAAAAACAGAAAGAAAGAAACTTCTTTAAACACAATAAAACCCCTAAAAAGAACATAGTGAATGAATAGTTGAAGTGAATATATTCTCAGGGAGCGCATTAAATAATCAAAATGTATATTCATGACCTTTTGAACCTATTGTCTCAGTTCATTTGAAATACAAGTTGGGCTGCTCAATGTTTTTAAAGACATAGGTGTCCATTTGAATAAAGATAGTTTTAAGAGGGACAAGTTTATTCTTTCTAAGCACAATATGGTATTGTTGAATTTTTAAAGTTATAACTAAATAAAGATTGTAAAGATTGGTTTTTAAAACATGTTATTTTTCTTATTTTTAAATATAACATTTGAGATTTTGGAAATACGAGAAATACTGATAAAAACTTACCTACTTTTTTTTAGTATAACCTGGAAGGGTACTTTGTACATATCTTTCGAGTAATACTATGCTATCAGAGAAATAACAGGCATTTGAAATGACCTCTTAATGGATGCATATTTTGTGATATTCTGGTATAGGCCTTTTGTATAATAGAAAGTACACACATACACACACACACACACACACACACACACACACACACACACACACACACATACACACCTTATAATAAAAACACTATTCCTTCATTTCCTTACTTAGTTTTCAAACTGTCCAGTCTATTAAAGCATTCCATGCTGGTCCTCTTGGAACTTACAACCCAAAGAAGAAAATATATCATGTAAATGACATGTGTTTGACCTATGATAGCTGATTAATATGCAAAGTAAATGATAATTAAAATGTATAGTAAGTTCTCCACAAAAAAAGACAAGGAATTAATTATAAGGGATGCAGAGAACATTATTTAAATGTTAGATCACTGTACTGGAACCACTACATATAGTAGCAATATAGTAGGAGCAAAATATTAGCACAGAATATATACAGACACTACCAAGAGATCCACTTAGACTTGTAAAAAATCTAGTGGCCATGTTATACAAGTAGTTTAATATGAATTCCTGAGTGAAGCACATCATGATGTGAGATTATCATAAAGTTCTGGGAAAGATCTTATGCACCTACTTTGTTAAATGCTAAAACAGATTTCATTTATTTATATATTTCCACTGATTATACTGTCAGAATATGCTATTACCAAAGCTTTCTGTCCAGGTATACAAAGTATTAAAGTCTTTCCAAACAGGTTTTTTTTTTTTTTTTGTACTGCTGTATGTATTTCTTTTATGTTAAATGAAAATCTGACTTTGATAAATGACTTACCTTTTCAACTTTCTCTGTGTGAAGCAGCCTCACACATCGTTGGTTCCAATTTTATTATTCTTTCACTCACTCATTCGTTCATTCATTCATTCACTCATTCATTTTAAAGGCTCTTGCTAGGTTGTCTTAGCTGGCTGGGCCTGAGCTTTTGGGCTCAAGCTATCTTACTGCCATGGCCTTTGATGTAGATAAAGCTAAAGGTTGGAATATGTTGATAATATAAGAAGTTTTGTCTGTTTGCTTGTTTCTCTGAAATGGTCCTTTATAAAAATTACATTATCTGGAAAATGTTGTATTCCTTAAGTATTTAGTTACAAATACAAATGATACAGATTAAGACTTGTTAGGGTGGTTGGTTTTTTGTTGTTGTTTGATTGGGGCTTCATAGACACAGGCATTACATGTAAATTTTCAAAGCCATATCTTCATATGTATGTAAAGCGGATAGTTCTGGCTTTTTCCAATCATGACCCATTGTGGTGTTTATCATATTTCCAAGTCTTGGGAATCCTTACAAATGAGAGGACAGAAAATGGGAGGAGTTAGTGAACACAAATTTTGCTATGACATATCCTAGAAATGTATGCTAGAGATGTCAGAGAAGCTACACCTATGAAATATTACCAACATGACTGCTTAAGCATGACCTGAACAAGGCTGACACCAATGTTAATGTGTGTGTGTGTGAGGGTAGGAAGCTCAGGAGCTTCATTTCTAAACAAAGATCTACAAGCAACTAAGGAATGTTGACAGCAGGAAAAAATGTCTTCCCTAGAAAAAAGTAATGGTGTGGTTGTCCAATACCAAGTGGTCAGCCATGAAAACTTACACATAAAAGTAACATTACAAAATTGAACAGGTTTTATTTATATATTTAAGATGTACACAAACACACAGAGATACACATGTAAGAGTGATTAAAGATAAAAAGACCATTCATTTGAAAGAGATCAAAGGAGGGATATGTGGGAAGGGGAGAGCAGAGGAAAAAAGGAAGAAGATGGGATTCCATTAAAATCTTAAATAATAATAATAATAATAATAATAATAATAATAATAATAATAAAAGTTAAGTGTGATACCAACAGGATCAGTATAGTATATCTGTGGAAGTTTCCTTGTGTCAACTATACTGATCCCCAAAAGGATGTAAACGAAACTCAGAAACATTGGTAGATATGAAAATTGATGGTTACCCTGTGACTTCCACCTGAGAATTAAAGAGTTTTATATAGTAATAGTATCTTTTTATTTTAATAAATTTATTTATTTACTTTATATCCCATTATCAGCCCCCATCTCCTCCTAGTATATACTCACACAGATCATTGCCACATCCTTTCCTCCCCCTTTTTTGAGAAGGGGAAGCCTATCTCAGCCTCCCATCCTTCCTACCCTCCATACTCCAAGTCACTGTAGAACCAGGCATATCTTCTCCACTGTGACCAGATAAGACAGCCAATTAGGGGAATGGGATCCATAGACATGCAGGCCACAGATCAAGGACATTCCTTCTTCTATTGTTAGAGGACTGGCATGAAGACCAATCTGCTCATCTGCTACATATGTACAGCGAGTCTAGATCCAGTCCATTTAGTTTGTGGTTCAGTCTCTGGAAACAAAAAGGTCCAGGTTAGTTGACTCTATTGGTCTTCCTGTGGAGTCCCTGTCTTCTTTGAATCCCTCAATCCTTCCCACAACTCTTCCACATGACTCCTTGAGCTCCACCTAATGTTTGGCTGTAGAACTCTGCATCTCTTTCCATTGGCTGTTGAGTGGAGACTCTCAGAAGACAGTTATGGTAGGCTTCTGTGTACAAGGGTAACAGAATATCATCAATAGTGTCAAGTATTGTTTCCTCCCCATGTGACTCTCAATTTGGAGCAGTATCTTTAAGAGTGTTGGTTAAATCTTTGAGAAAGCCTGTGTTCTATTCTTTCACAATTTAATTAACATACTTAATTTAAATTTTTAAAAAATAAATAAAGAAGTTAGCCAAAAAAATCTGCATTATATGTTGCTTTCTTGACCTAAATATAGGGATTTCTCATGAGTTATTAGCAATCAATTCCTTTGACAGTCTTGCTTAGTTTTATACTGGATTCTCTTAGGCATTACAGTTAGTTTCCAGACCCCTTTTAAAATGTCAGTTGGGAAATGGTTTAGATGAATTATTTTAATTGTCCTTTCTCAATACTCCTGAGCCAGTTTAAGTGTCATATAAACGAGTTATGCATCCACTTATCAAAAGTAAGTAGTGATATCTGTTGTTGTTTGAACCCTGAAACAGATGCAAAAGTTCTTGGGATATCTGGAATAGAGACCAAGCATGAACCTGACGGAGGTGAACACAGACACTGAGAAACATAAAATGAACATAAAAGGAAGGTGATGCAGTGCTTGACATGTGATGCTTGACAAGTGATATTTGACATTAAAATTAAGATTAAAATTTCTCTCAGTGTCAGTTTTCTGATGGTATTTGCAATTTCTCAAAAACTAGTCAGTCCCCCTCACCATTCCTGTCCTTTAATAGTCACTTGTTTGTTGAGTGGTACCATGCATTTAAGATTGTGCTTTGGCTCTTGGTGTTGTTGTTGTTGTTTTGCTTTGTTTTGTTTTGCTATTGTGGTTTGTTTCCTTTGGTTTGGTTTGGTTTGAATGTTGTTAGTTGTAAATGTAACTTTTATTAACTTGATTTCCTTGTTATCTTGGCGGCTTACTGCTGAGTATGCTCATCCTTTTTAGTTCCTTCTGAACTCTGGTTGGCTAGTTCAACTCAGCTGTTCTGGTCCAAACTCCTTTCCAAGCTGACTGATTCAATTTGGCTTCTTTCTGCTTCTCAATGAATTGCTCTGCTTGGACTTAAACTAACTCTGGTTATATGCTCTGATCTTCTGACTCCATTTTTTTTTTAACTTATTCTGTCTTCATCCATGTCTAGGATATTCTTTCTGGAAACCGTCTCTTTAAAATTGTCCATGTAAAACCTGCATCATCACCCCACAAACACAGCTGCCATGAACTCCACTGTACTCCACTGCCTGTCACTTCACTGACTCAACTAAACTGAAGGACTATTTCTCTCTCAAGTGTTCTTAAAAAGCTTTTCTTTCCTGTGCTGTTCTCATGAGAGTAGGGTAGATCCTATCTCTGACTCATTCTATCAAATCTTTCATTTGTGACTTTGTCTTATTCGTGACACCTCAATTAGATGTCATTTTCAAACATGGCTGCTTCTTTCTACAATCTAAATTTACCTCCATTGCTTGGGATTAAATGTGTGTACAAAATGCATGTCTGTATTTCAGCCAGAGTAGCCATGTTGCTGGATTAAAATTCCTCTATATTTAGTAGAGAGTAGACATATCTCTGAGATAGAAGATCTAGTCACATGGCACATAATCTGGTTCCTTGTGTGTCCTCCGTGTATTTGTTAAACAACTTCTTTCTGCTCCATTAAATTGCAACCACCACTGAAAACACAAGATGTTGAATGACATAGCACGTATTCTTTCATACATTCCTTCAACAAACATTGACCAAGAACTTTCTTTGAATGAGATGTTCACCAGTTAACAGGACCTTAATTTTCAATATTCAAGCACCTCGCAGTTGGCTTTTTCTTACTGGAATTCCTCTGAGCCATGGATGAAATCTAGGTCTCTAGTTGATGCTTTCTTTGGCAGCTCTCAAACTAATGCTCATTCTGCTACTCTCGGACTGTTTTTGTCCCCTTTGTAGGATTCTCTTCCCTTATCTGCTCTTTACCTTGATTCCTGAAGGCTACTTCCTCTTCCTGCTATTTTTCTCTTTCACTGACATATTTCTAGGTAACTGGCATTGTAACTTTATTTTGTTTTTGCCTAGCCCTCTTCCAGTTTAAATATTAGGTCAGTGTTGTACCAAAACATTCTTTTTTTTTTTTTTTTTTGCTTTTCTTACTTTTTTATTAGATATTTTCTTAATTTACATTTCAAATGCTATCCCAAATGTTCCCTCTTCCCTCCCCCTGCCCTGCTCCCCTCCCCTCCCACTCCCACTTCTTGGCCCTGGTGTTCCCCTGTATTGGGGCATATAAAGTTTACAATACCAAGTTACAATTTCCAATGATGGCTGACTTGGCCATCTTCTGCTACATATGCAGCTATAGACAGGAGCTATGGAGGTTCTGGTTAGTTCATATTGTTGTTCCTCTTATAGGGTTGCAAATCCCTTCAGCTCCTAGGGTACTTTCTCTAGCCTCTTCATTGGGGCCCTGTGTTCCATCATATAAATGACTTTGAGCATCTACTTCTGTATTTGCCAGGCACTGGCATAGTCTCATATGAGACAGTTATATCAGGGTCCTTTCAGGAAACTCTTGCTTTCCTATGCAATAGTGTCTGGCTTTGGTGACTGACTATGGGATGATACCCAGGTGGGGTAGTCTCTGAATAGTCCATCCTTTCGTCTTAGCTCCAAACTTTGTCTCTGTAACTCCTTTCATGGGTATTTTCCCTATTCTAAGGAGGAATGAAGTATATACACGTTGGTCTTCCTTATTCTTGATTTTCTTATGTTTTGCAAATTGTATCTTGGGTATTCTAAGATTCTGTGCTAATATCTGCTTATCATTGAGTACATATCTAGTGACTTCTTTACCAAAACATTCTTAATGCTCTAAAGTCTACTGGACCCTAAATTGAATTTATTCCAAAAAATCATACCAATCTCCTTTGTTTTCCTCTTCTAGATTCTATTGCTCAGTTGATAGGAGACACACCCAGATAATTTAACAAGCTAAAATGTTAACCTTTCCATTCAACTGCTTTCAGTCACCAGTTATAGAGACACTTTCATCCAAAAGCATGTGCTACCCACACATTTTGCACAGCATATAACATCTTACTATGTGTTGGAGTGCTGCTGTCATTCCTTAATGATCTTAGCAGTGCCCTGTATCCTTAAGACCAGTATGCTTTGAATAGAGATGAAGTCCCATGGTAGATTGAATGCTTCACTTAAATAAGGATATTTCACTGTCATTTGTGTATGTCTATCTTTTAATCTGTGAAAATTTCAGTATACATTTTACTCCAACAAATTGTAATCCATTTCTACATAAATTTAAAATGTTGATGCCTTGGGTTAAAAAAACAAATTGTCTATTTGAGGTATCTCTTCCTTTATAAATAACTGAGCTACATTTAATTGCTTAGAAGGCAACATGGCTACTCCACTGTCCACTTTAATTCCTGAGTTGCCATCTGAGGCTTGCTGAACATGACCTAAGCTGGAGACTAATGATCAGCAGTGAACCTGCTCTCTGTCCCACCCAGCTGACCATCCAACTGCTCAAGCGGAGGCTGAAGATTCACATTCATTTCTTCATATTTTCAAAGTCAGCCCTCTTCTCTGCTGAGTCATCTGCCTAGCATCCTACATTAATTTTCATATACGAATTCCTTCTAACTTATTATGACATCTTGGTTGTCATGAACAAAAAAAAAAAAAAAAAAAAAAAAAAAAAAAAAAAAAAAAAAAAAAAAAAAAAAAAAAAAAAAAAGGAGGTGACTGTTGAGTATCAAGAACATTCAATAACCATTAAATCTGTCTAAATAGATGGTGTTAACAGAGAAATCCTACTAATAACCATAGAAATAGGATACTGATGCTGAACAGTAAGTCTAGTGTGTCTCAAAAAATATCAAACACATATTAGACAAGTGTGTGTGAGTGTGTTTGTGTATGTGTGTGTGTGTGTGTGTGTGTGTGTGTGTGTGTGTGTGTGCAGGTATACTTCTGTTATTGGTTCTATACAGAGGTCATAAGATAACTTTGTAGAATTGGTTCTCTCATTCGAACTATATATAGATTCCGTGGCTCCAGTCCAAGAGGTAGGGTTATGTTGGCAACCACTTCTCTCTGCGATTCATTATGTCAGCTTTATAGTGTTAGAATTTTAATGAAACAGTGAATGATGCTGAACAAGGGAACCCGGGGATGACATTCTTCCCTGAAGAATTTTAAATAAAGTTTATCTTTTTGAGTTTATGTTATTCTTTGGGAATTTAATATAGTTATAGAATGAAACATTATGCCTCCTCGGCTCCTCTCTAACTTCATTCCCCATTCTGTTCAATAGGTTACTCTCTCAGATATGTATCGTCTATTCATATGCATTACTTCTTCCTTCCTCCCTTCCTTCCTTCTATCCTTCCTTGCTTTCTTCTCTCTCCTTTCCTCCTTCCCTCCTTCATTACCTCCCTCCTTCGTACTTTCCTACTTTCCATCTCTTCCTCCCTCTCTCCAGTCCTCACTGCCTTCTCTATCCTCCCTCTCTCCAGTCCTCACTGCCTTCTCTATCCTCCCTCTCTCCAGTCCTCACTGCCTTCTCTATCCTCCCTCTCTCCAGTCCTCACTGCCTTCTCTATCCTCCCTCTCTCCANTTTTATTTTTGAATTAAGGAACCAATACCCTCCTGGCTATTTGCCATATACCTATTTGCATTTGGTTCTGTGACATCCATATGTACATAGCTGCAAACATACTACATTTTTATTCTATTTTCTGATAATTTCATCAAGCTGAATTTATCTTAAACACAAAGAAAAATGGTATTTATTTTCTCTAAATGTCTGTATATTTTTAAAAAGTTTTTCTATTTGTTTATTCCCATTGCATGCTTTAATTTGCATCCTACTGATAACACTTTATTCTGACACATGATTGCCCTGTCAATTTTTTGTTTGTTTGTTTCTTTGTTTGTTTGTTTTGGGTTTTGTTTACTTTTCTTTACTATGTAGACCTTCATTACATTATTGAAATAATGAACCTTCATATTTGGCCAATTGTGACTTCTAACTTATGTTATCTTTCTGAAGTAGTATCTTTATTTTTTCTGTTTTGTCGCATTTTGTTTTGAACTATCTTAATTGAGAATCAAGTCATCTATTCTTCTTCCTATATTTTCCTCAAGCAACTCAAACTTTTCTTGTGGCTGTCTTGCTTTCTGTAATGACCATTTATGAAGGTTCCCTTCTAGATTTAAAGGGCACTGGTGACCTCACCTTGTGACTTTGTCTGTAGCTCCCAGA
Organism: Mus minutoides; assembly: GCA_902729485.2. Lineage (NCBI taxonomy): Eukaryota > Metazoa > Chordata > Mammalia > Rodentia > Muridae > Mus > Mus minutoides. The sequence goes on along the minus strand of LR749828.1, from coordinate 659,941 downwards.
CATCATTCTTCCTTTTCTTCCCATTAAATTATTCAATACTTAATGTACCTCTAAGTCATAGGTATTTACACCTATACTTTTCTCTGTGTCTGTTTCACAGAGTCTTTTAAATTTTCTCTTCTGTTTATTATTTTAGCTAGTTTTCTTTGTGTACTTAAAGTTCTATTTAAAAAATAATTTTAGTTTGAGAATAGCAAACTAAATCAAACAAACAAGCAAACAAAATTTGTGTCTCAGCCCCACAAAGTAAGACATGATATCTATTTACATCTCAGGGTTTCATAAGAGTACTGACACCCACCAAAAGACATATAAGTGGGGATTGTGACAACTGTTATCAGCAAAGATCTTTTTAAAAGTATTTTAGGGCTTGGGCTGATATTTTATTTTCAAATTCGAATTAGCCCTATGCCTTATATAGGAATTGTTATTCCTTTTCTATAACAGGAAACTAGGGATCAACTACTATTCTCAGGTATTGCCTGATATGCTATTCAAGAGACTTTCACAGTAAGTACCTTGGGAGGTCAGATTCAATACTCTTACTAAATGTTGAGAACTGAGGTATTGCAATTCATTTATTAGTCGTCTTTTTTAATCAATTGATTTGAGAGGGAATCAATACATTTAATTATAACTTCCAAGAGGTTCATTGAAAATGCAATATATGCATTGATGTTAACATAATCACTTACTAAATTAAGGACTAACTAGAGAGAAAATTCTTAAGAAGAAACATATTTGCCAATTCATAGTAGGAGAAACAGAACTCTCTTTGGTGATGTAGTGTTACACAGTATGCTGTCAGACACAACTGCCAGGAACCAGGTGTGGAGGATACCTTGTATCTAAAGCGTTAAGATAAGGTTTCTATCATAACCCCAAAAAAGATCAAGAAATCGGAACTCAAGGACAATGTAATTGAGTTGATAATAATTATTGGAAAACTAATCCCAGAGAGGACTGTCCTTAAAGGATGGGCTCTGTGCAATATGTGAAAAGCTCTGGTTTTGAATATCTTTTTTTTCAGACATAACATTATTTTAATCAATGGTTTTAATGAGACTTGAATGTGAGATGCTCTTTGGCATAGAAATACAATAATATCTATGGGCTACAAGGGGAGAGGAAGCTTCCCCCATGGCATTCACAAACGCATTTCTCTCTGTTATGCTCTGCATTTCCATTTTGCATAGCTTCCCTGCACCAACAATAATATCCTTTGGTTTCTTGAGTTGCTCTTAGTTTCTACATGGTCATCATCTCAGAACAGCTGCCCCAGTTGTGATTACATCTGTTCTTTTCACTCATGTGCCAACCTCTAACTGGAATGCCTTTTAGGAAATTCTACGTATACAGGTGTTAATTGTGTCGTGTGTAAAAATTTGTCTTGAGAAAAAGTCTTTTTTTTAACTATGGTACATATGTATAAGAACATGTACGTAAGAACGATCAATATAAAAATAATTTTAAATGTTTGTACCCTTTAAATGTGGTAAAATTTGAAAAACGACGTTTGTGAATCGTTTCAGTATTTTATGATTTTGCAGTAAGTAAAAAGCTGTAGCACACAATGAAATTTCCTTGTACTTCTTTAAATCAACTTATCTTCTTTGATAAACCAAGGTATTAGTCTACCAAAATCCAACTTGACAGACCAGTATGTTCAGAGTACCGAGAATGAGTAAGGTGTTCTTACAGAAATATTGGTGACATTACAGTAAGATCGCACCCTGTCATTGTAGGGTATATAGATGCTATAATGGTTTGAATAAGAAATAACCTCCATATACTCAGGTATTTGAATGCTTGGTCCCCAGTCTGTGGTGTTATGTAGAGATGTTGAGCAGGTAGAGCCATAATAAAAAGACATATGCATGGATTTCCTTAAAAGCATTCCAGTCAGAGTTTGGCACTAGAGTGAAAAAAGCAGATGCAATCACAAATGGGGCAGCTGTCCTGAGATGATGACCATGTAGAAAGGAAGAACAACTCAAGGATTCAAAGGAAATTATTGCAGGTTCAGGGAAGAAACACAAAATGGAAATGCAGAGTGTAACAGAGAGTAATGCATTATCCTATATAGCTCCGTAAGTTTACCATCTCATGTCATGCTAGCTCTTTCTCTGCTTTGTGATTGTGGATGAGATGTGATAGCTCAGCTTTCTGCTACCTTGCTCCACCATGCCTCCCTACTATGACGGATTCTTAGCCATCTTAAAACTGTAAGCCCAAATAAACTACACTATAAGTTGCTTTAATCATGGTGCTTTATCACAGCAACAGAAACTTAACTAATGCAGACCAAATACATTTAGTCTTCTACCCTCTATGTAGTCTAGCATGTTCCAAGATCATGAAGCCACATGTCGTGTATTCTAGCATGTTCCGAGATCATGAAGCCACATGGTGCAAGAGGAGTATTACATTCATTTAGCTATAAGGTACAGGACAGAGAGTCTGACTCTTGTAATCTCTACTTCCATAAGGAAAGGTGGGAAGGATTGATCTTGAGGATTCTCTGCAAGTCCTCACAGATCCATTGATTGAGGCGATATTATGATCAAAAGACAGTACATTCCTGTGCCTTGCTAAGGCACAATGTGGCATACGTGTTGGTATTTTTGTTGTGGTGGTGGTGGTGGTTTGGTGTTGTTGTTGTTTTTCTTCTCAAATCCCTCTATTTTCTGTAGATTTAGTTTACTTAAAATCCAGCTTTCATCAATTTGGCCAACAGTAAAATAACAGTATTTTTAAAATATGAAAGTTATTAGTGATTTAGTCAAATTTAAATCCACATGACCAAGAAAACAACTATTTCCATCCTTTCAAAAAAACAAAAAACAAACAAACAAACAAACAAAAAAACCTTTCTCCCACTCCTCCCTTTACTCAGTAGACTGGATTTTGTGAATAGTGAATAAGTTGTAAAAGGAGCCCAATAAGATGAGAGGCATGAATGTGATACTGACTGGGTTACAGAGGAGCCTACTAGTGACTAGAACCTCTATTACTTAATTTTGAAGGATTATATTAGCAATACTGAACTGTAAGCCTCAAAAATACATGAGCTACTTTCAAGACTACTTTAGGAGAATACACCTTCTGAAATAGTCCTCTATCAACTCTGATGTCTCAGTGTCATCAGAAGCCCCAGACAGGTAATCCTTGCTGAGCCCCTAACTAGCACTGAGTATAGTGGCAGTGTTAAGAAAAGAAGAAGAAGAAGAAGAAGAAGAAGAAGAAGAAGAAGAAGAAGAAGAAGAAGAAGAAGAAGAAGAAGAAGAAGAAGAAGAAGTATTTGGACTTTCCCATTGGCTACATACTCCTTCCCATGATAGGAGGCTCATTGCGAAATCTCAGACTGCTCTCTAGGAAACTACCCAAGATATCATTACCTATGGATTACTTCACTGTATTTAGATAATGTTTAGTGCAACTGTCACATGGTCTAGCTCAGAACTGTCTAGTATAAGCAACCAGGTCTCTGCTTCTGGATCTCAGCTCACTCAGAGGACTCAGAGGACTACTCTGATAAAGTAAATTTCCAAGTTAAATTCTTTACCCATGCCTAATTAAATTGATTAGCATTTTCCGAGTGATCTGTTTCTAGAACTATCCTGAAATTTTCTACATAAGAAACTCTTGGATTCCTGTTTTTTTTATCCAACTCTAAGCTTCTAGTCCACAAATTCTAGTCCCCAGGACTTCAGTGATATGGGAAGCTTAAAACAAGCAAACAAACAAACCAAATGAAAATCAAACAAACAAACAAACAAACAAAAAACAACCTCCTTAATTGTCCAGACTTCCACCATGTTGGCTTACTTCAGACTTTGCCAATACATTTACTGTAAAACTGTTCCAAATCTTTAAATTTTAGGGGTTTTTCATTTACTCATCAAGCTTTTGCATCAATGCTAAGTACTGCTGGCTCTCTAGTGACTGGTGGATTAATACTTTCTCCAGTTTTGTAACCAGCTTTAGATTAATAAACTGTCAAGTATCACTGAAAAATCTAAAATATGCATCAGTTATTTTGAAATCCCTCTAAGAGTCTAGACAGTCTCTTCCTTCTCTCTGCAGTACAGGGCCAAACTGTCCAATAATGAGTTCCTGTCAATTTCAGAGGTAATTTAACAAATGGAATAGAGTTGTTGGACATGAAGGGAACAGAGAATCAGCTTGATCGTTTTCATTTTGTTCTTACCAAATTTGAGATGCCACAAACAAGCCACGGTTTTCTAAATAGGGCAAGGGCACTTTTTTCAAATAGGAATCTTGATTATAGCACCTGCATGCAAAGCTTAGCACTGCATGAAATTTGAGAATGTTTTGCTGATGTTCAAAGTCCAGAGAATCTGAGTGATGACTGTCTAGGATCAGCAAGGAGGCTCACCACAGTTAGTTCCTGGAGCTGAATTATTTGAAATTGGCAGGTGGTTTCTTTTTTTTTTTTTTTTTTTCCATAGATTGCTTTTCCCTTTTCCTGACAGTGCATGTGTTTGGTGACCTCCAGTGTTTATTTAGCTTCTGCATACATTCCTTAGGATTTGTTTTATGTGTGGTTTGGGGGTTGCTTATGTTTCTTGTTATGCTTGGCTACTTCTAGAAGGAGAAACGGTGGTGGTCTGCTTTCAGTTGGCAGTCAAAACAAATGTGATACTCATTTGGAATATTTGGCTTTGAGTTTTCAAATAAAAATACAAGCACCATTTACATAAGTATACTGCTTGAACTCAATTCATTTTCTACTCCTCACTTGCCTCAAGAAAGTACCAACCAAACTGCACAACTGTTTAAGCATGAGGATAGGAGCACAAGAAAAGGATTAGTGAAGCTAAGCCAGGGCCTCTGCAACCAAGCCTAAAGAATAGGACTTCCTTTCTGCACAGCAGCATGAAAAGAATTAATGCTCTCTCTTGAGTGCCTTCCCTTCCCCACCCTCTACACTTCCCCTCCCTCTCCCCCTTCCCCACCCTCTCTCCTTCCCCCTTCCCACCATCTTCTTTGCTGTTCACTTGCTATATTGTCACAAATGAGCTTTTGCACACATTGGGGTTCTAAGTGAATAAGAACAAGCAAAAAACATCAGAGCTGGAGAAATCTGAGGAACTGGAATTAGTGCTCCTTAGGTCTTTTATTACTACTAATATTTCCATTTAAAACATTTCATTATTGATTTTACTTAGTTATGTGTGGGTTGTATATGCACATATGTGCAGTTGTACATTATAGGCACATGTGTGAGGGAAGGGGCTCTCTCGGTTTATATGTGTTCCTGTGGAGGCCTGAAGGGGAGAATCATTAGCATCTTCTATTTTACTGTCCACTTTACTCTAAGAAAACAGGGCTTCCTGCTGAACCTGAAATTTCCAAATGCCATCTAGACTAGCCAGCCAAGGATCTCCTCTCAGCCTCTGAGATTACAAGCAGGCTGTCATATATACTAGATTTTACATGAACACAGGGGATCTGAGCTCAGTCCTCATGTCAGCCTTGCAGGTGAACTACCGCCTTCTTGGCTCATAGTGCCACTTTAAAGGCAGCTAGCAGCACTGTGGCACTAAAATTTACTAGCAGAGTGGATCTCTTTGGCAGGGTCATTCTTATATCTCTCCACTTTGGATTTCAGGTCATCTCCATCCTATCTTGTTCCTCACATACCTTTTGGGCTTGCGTTGTTTGTTAGTTAGTTCATTTGTTTCCCTTTTTTGTTTTTAACCTGTTCAGTGCTAGCTCTTCCCAGAAGAACTGTCCACAGAGTGTTGCTATCAGGGAGTTGCTTTTACAGGGAGTAGATTTAGGTAGTCCCACCCAAGTCCTGGTAGCAGCTACCATGACAGGCTTTAGTGACCACAAACCTTTCACTCCTCAGCTGTGATCTCCACTCAAAGCTTCATGTAGAATGAGTAACAGTTGTCTATCAGAAAATCCATATTAATAGTAGATGTGTTAAATGGATGTATACCCTATACAATTCTCTTTGAAAGCTATCAAAGTTCTCACCGCCTTTGAGCCTTTTTTGAAATGTTCGCTTTCAACAGTGGTTACAGATGAGCATCCGATCCAGAACCAGATTCTAGCCTGTAAATGCTGCCTTTCCAATGAGCTCATCTTTATATCTTACCTGAGTGAGGCATTCATTGTCCATGTAGCTCAGTGGGCAATTATTTTTCTCGTGTTTTCAAGATCCTGCATTTGACCCCACAATTATAAAAATAAACAAAATCATTCACCTAGACAATTGCAGCAGTTACATAATTAATCTATATGATTTTGGTATTTGGAACTTTTGACATATAGCTGTATTATATACAATGTACAATACACAGACATCATATATGTTTGTGTGTATGTGTGAGTGTGTGTGCGTGAATCTGTATATATATATATATATATGTATGTATATATATATATATATATATCACAAGTAAGTAGTAATATATAATATATATAAAGTTTGCCATTATATAATTTTTGCTTAAGAATACCTCTTATTCTTTTAAGTTTATGCTTATGATAAAGTAAGGTACATAGTATGACATCTTAGGTCTTAGTGCCACTTTAGTGACTTCACGTTCCACAGCTCAGAGCTCAGTCTGGACCTGCTCTGCTTCATTACCTCAGTACACACTGCTCTGGGCCATCATGCCTGTCTCTGCTGTTATCATTTCCTACTTTGGAAACTTCTTTAAACAGCAAAGTTTCCTCACCTAAAAATTTCAGGGAACTCTCCTCAATTAAGTTATGGGTCATTCTTCTTTATTCTCAGAAAAATACTAAGGAGGCATGTTACACTGTATCTAAATCATCCTTTCATTGAACTGACCCACTGCAAAACTACTGCTAGTGGCTGGAACAAAAACTTGCTGCCTTTATTCTCCTTATCTGTTGCCACAAAATGCCATGTGCAACAAACAATAAATAACTCATTTGCTCAGTAACAAAAACACATGTAGTTGCTGAAGAACTTGAAGCTTGTTCTTTCAGGTTTTAGGTTTAGAAAACCATGTCTGCACAGCTCCTGCTCACCCTCAGCTGTTATTGGAGTTTCTAGACATTTTCTTTGCAGGTCCTGCCTTTGGCACAGTCTCACCCTGTGACCTGTTCCTGTTCCAGTGGGGCTCTTGAGTTGAATGACCACACACTCAAATGTCCTCAGAGAATCAAAGCTGTCCCTTTGTCTTCTTCCTCCCATTGTTGCTTTCATAAATGGATATATATATATATATATATATATATATATATATATATATATATACATATATATATGGTGTCAGTCAAGTTTTCAAAAGGAAAAAAAGGTCACCATAATATGCTATATACTGTTGCACCAGAATATATTACATTAAAAGAGAAAAGCTGACGAGCTGGAAAACAAGAAAGGAGCAAGCTTCCTTTTTGATATAGTGCTTTCTAGACCTTCTGCCGGGCTCAGACTTATTCTTGGCTCTCTGGTCACCTCAAAGCTGACTGCTGGCGACCTTCTCAAAGAAGTAAGTTTCTGAAAGATATCTAAAAACAAGAATAAAAAGTTTATATTTTACTTGAGGGGTTTGGACTCTTGGAGGATATCTCTGACTGGGATGCTTAAGTTCAGTTTTTATCACAAAAAAATTACGCTCAATTTAAGTTTATGTTTTTAAAAAATGAGCATAGGGTTGAAATGGTGACTAAAGGACACGGCTGTCAAAGAAGCCTTGAAGAACATTGTAAGTGTGAAACAGAGAAACTGATACCTCTCCATTCTCCTTCTTTTCTCAACTCGCTACAGCAAAGAACTAAGTTTTATATCTCTTAACAATTTTCTGGAACATAAATATATTAAGGTATTAAAGCAAAACAGATTGTGATGTGAAAAGTTATGTTTCCATCTTCCCATTGCTAAAAGTGTGAAGGCCCTGAAGCTTCTGCTTGGAAATAGACAACTTGAAATCCCCTGCTTTTATAAACACTTCTTATAGCTGTCTATTGTTCTTTATTGGGAAATGGGTCTTTTCTATAGATAATCCTTAACTTCCAGGAGAGAACTCAAACAAAATTCCTAGAGTTCAGATCACACACTGCCACATAGGTGAGACAATTACCAGTGACTGTTACCATTAGAAAGGCCAGACATAGCCAATCAAACTGGAAGCATCCAGACTGCTGTGTTCTCTCACTCCTCAGTCCTTTCATAAAGCCTTCCCCACCACTATCAGCCACATATCCTTAATGTAGGCATTTTCTTTGAGGTCTTCCTTCTCCTTGAATATTTTCAACCTGCCCCTTTACACATACATATATAGATTTTATTTCTGACCAGTTTTCTGCTTTTCAATTTTTAACTAAAGCATCTCTTTCTTTTAGGAACTTGCCTTAACAATTAAATCAAGTAAAGTCCTATTATTGTAAGGACATTTCAAGGAACGTAACAGTTTATTATCGCACATCGTTTTCTTAGCACTGGTTTTCACTAGCCTATAAGCTAGTCTGGTCCAGTTGGTGGCATATGGTAGATTAAAGATCCATATTTATTGAATGCATGAATGAATGATGGAGTTGGCGCTTAGATAAGGAAACAAGTGTGTTTCACAGTGATGCCGAAGACAACAGTGAGTTCTCCTGTTGAAAGAACAACCTGAAGAAGGCCCTCCTCTTCCTTTCCCTCTCAAGGTGTTGTATATTTGGCACAGTACTTTTTGCCTTGAAGCATAATACCAGTTGCGATCTTTCTGTGATACAGAACGCCATTGTACTTTCAGCTCATCATCTGACTGTCCCTCCCCTCTACATTTTTGTCTAACCATAGAGACAGGAGCAGGGAGCACATTTCTACCTCTGCTCTGCTTTTCTGTTAACATGGACCTGCACTTTGCTTTCCTCACCCTATGAAAGTCCCCTTATCACCCCAAGAGGTCACTTTATATTTTTGTTTGTTTGTTTGTTTGTTTGCTTGTTTGCTTTTTGTTTTTGTTTTGTTTTTGTTTTTTGTTTTTGAATTATCAAAGTTCATTTCTTTGTGCTAGGTTAAGCAGAAGTTTATGCTCCTTGAAGTTCTCTCTGGTATCTTTGTTGATGCTGACTGTACCGAAATTTTACTTTTTGGCAGGCATGTCTGTACTTGTTGTGGCACTTTCCCCTCAGTTTTTGTATTTCCTAGAATATCTAAAGCTTATGAATGTCAGATTTGAAGTCTTCCATAACAATCCAAATTAAACTACTACAGTTTGGTGTTTTAGCCAGGAAAATTAATAACTAATTGTTTATTTTCCTTTCAGCACATAGAACCTTTCTTTTTTAAAAAAGATATTTTCTTAATTTACATTTCAAATGCTGTCTTAGTCAGGGTTTCTATTCCTGGACAAACAACATGACGAAGAAGCAAGTTGGGGAGGAAAGGGTTTATTCAGCTTACACTTCCATACTGCTGTTCATCACCAAAGGAAGTCAGGACTGGAACTCAAACAGGTCCGAAAGCAGGAGCTGATGCAGAAGCCATGGAGGGATGTACTTTACTGGCTTGCTTCCCCTGGCTTGCTCATCTTGCTCCCTTATAGAACCCAAGACTGCCAGCCACAAAGGTTCCACCCACAAGGGGCCTTTCCCCCTTGATCACTAATTGAGAAAATGCCTTACAGCTGGATCTCATGGAGGTACTTCCCCAACTGAAGCTCCTTTCTCTATGATAACTCCAGCTGTGTAAAGTTGACAAAAAATTAGCCAGTACAAATGCTATACTGAAAGTTCCCTCTACCCTCCCCCGCCCTGCTCCCCTACCCACCCACTCCCACTTCTTGGCCCTCCACAAGGAGACATAACCCGGTATATTTCAAACGTTATGGTTTCCCGGAGAGAAGGGTTACTACCGACTGATCCGGTAGAAGACGATGTATACGTTGATCTCTGTCCTCGAGACCCCCAAGACCAATCAAGTATAACAACAAGGAGAATATGACAACGTCTGGAGAAGTCGAGGACCCCATGAAAGAGATCCAAGACAGGATACGTGATAAAGAAACCTGTACGAAAAACCTATATCTGACTCTTCAATTAGTCCCTGAGCCTTCTGTCTGCAGACTACCTTCTAAGCATCATGTTCCTTTACAGCCTGATGATCTTCTTAAGTTAGTTAAATTTTGACCTGATTGTGTATCTGTGGGGTTTCGTTTTTTGTTGTCTTTTCTCCAGACTATTATATTTCTGTTGCTGCTAGTTCATTTCTTAAGTTCACTCAATTTCTATTTTTTTTTATAATTTTAATTTTTGTTTGTGTTGGTGTATGGGCACATGAATGCAGGTTCTCATAGAAGTCAAAGGTCTCAGATCTTTCTGGAGCTAGCCATACAGGTAGCTGTTAGTAACCTTATGTGGGTGCATAGAAACAAATTCACATCCTTTCCAGAAGCTATAAATACCCATAACTCTCTAGACATTTCTTTGGACCTACATCTTCTTTCTTGCTTTGTGTTTTGCTATGTGTGAGAATTCCCACTCATACATAGTTCATAAAGAGTGTTGAGTCTTCCTGATTGCCATCTTTCATTTCTGAATCTGATTTGTCACTATTTCTTTAAAAGGCTTAATTCCTGTTCTTATAATTTAACGTGTTCTAGTCAGTCTGTTAACTTCTGGGCCAATGCTGATCAGTGGTTCTATCCAAATGAACGGTTATGGTTGGCTTATTTGTACTCTCTTCCAAGTCAGCAAAAGTAGATCAATATTTGTACCTATATGATAATAGTCATTTATCATTAGCACAATAAATTTCATTAAGTCCTGTAAAGGATTTAATGCAAGCTAGTTTTATGAGAACTGTTCACCCTACTGTATTTTTTTCAGACTTTATAAATCTAAAATTTAAGATGGTGAATGTTTTAAAAGAAATTGATTAGTGATTTATTGGTAAATTTTTGATTTGTATAATATTCTGTATACTTACATACACAGAGTCAAATGAAATTTTTCCAATCAATACTATATCACAAGTAGGTGTTTAAGAACTCCTGTTGTAGAACACAATTTTACATATGTAATAAGCCTCATGTAGAGAATATACCTTTTTGCTGTGCTGACAACAGTGTAAACAGTTTTTCTCTCTCCACTTTGAATCATTTTCCAAAAATGGATTGCTCTATTGAATACACTGAAATATTGCCAAACCGCAATGTCGAGTGCTACAAGTAGCATCTGGGGTTAATGTGACACCTACCGCCCATGCTCTGTCCCTACACTTGTTCTGTATCTGCCAGACCTACAGAAAGATTGCTGCCCAGAATAAAACATCTTATTGTATTTCAAACATTACTATCTCCATAATGTTGCAGAAAAGCAGCATCTAATAGTGCTTTCACAAAACTAGACACTCTATTTTATTCATATTAACTGACTAACTGGTTCCGCTTTATGTTTTATGATGTTTTTCTTTGTGTACAAGATGATGTTTTGCTTGGCCCAAAATAACTGTAATATTTACAGATAGCATTTAAGAACAATGGGCTTTTGCTTGTGATTATTTTTAAGGGCTATACTGTGTAGCTCATCAAATTATATCCCTTGCTTCTGAGATGTGTATATACTTCATCTGTGAGGAAAATGAGGGCTGACTATGGAAAAGGAAGGGACTCTTTTCCTGTTTTAAGATGACCTACCTCCCTTGCATGTGTTCAGTCCTATGGACAATATGTAAATGAGGAAACATGATTGTCTTCCAATAAAACTATATCCCCAAGTACAAACAGTGGCCTGGGCTTGGAACATGAATCTTATAGTAGGATTTCATGTGCAAGCCTTTACTATTTCCAAGCAGAATTATTCTACCATTTCCATCTGAAGCTAATCTGCTTGGCAACCCACATCATTCCTGCCTAATCCTGAAAGTCTTGTATTTAAATACCACACCTAAGCTTATTCTCACATCCAATTAATATGTACTACTGAAAATGAAAAGTGTGTTTTTATATAAAATTGCTAATATATGTCCTTCCTTTTTATGGGACTTTATATTCACTTCTTTTTTTTTTTTTTTTTTTTTTTTTTTTTTTTTTTTTTTTTTTTTTTTTTTTTTTTTTTTTTTTTTTTTTTTTTTTTTTTTTTTTTTTTTTTTTTTTTTTTTTTTTTTTTTTTTTTTTTTTTTGAGCATGTCATCCACCATCTTTATACCTGCAGAAAAATATTATACATCACTTTAAAGATGAATCAAGGTACCATCTCTCCAGGGGGCTAAGCCGAACATCAGCTGTTCTATTTTCTGTTGGTTATCAATGCACTAATACTGGCAGGTTCAAGGATAATGCAAAGTATCTCATAGTCAACCACTTCATGAATGGGAGTCTCAGATGACTAGCTAATTGGTTATATTACAGTTGTTTTGGGTTCACTTTGATTTTTTTTCCTACATAAATTTATAAGTATATTTGAATAACTAGGTGCCTAATTAGAAACACACACACACACACACACACACATTCATCACAAAGTACAAATCACAAGTATATGTACTTGATACATCGTGGGTGAACTCAATCCAGTCATTGGTTTTGAACCAAATATTTCACTTAGACAAGACTGGGTATCAATAAATCATCTATACCTTGTGTTAAAGAAAGCTTTGTTATGAAAGCTTTGGATCTAGTTTTAACATGTCACCGTCACGTGGTTGACTTATAGGCACTATTTTTCTTTTAGTTACTTTCAGATAGTCCTTCTGTTATCACATTTGGGATGATCATTCAGTTGTGAACTGGGTTCCAACAGCAAGTATAACTAGACACTGGAAGGAAGCTAACATTGTTACATTTAAATGTAGACACTGGCATAGGGTCACTCTCGAAAATTTGGTCAAGGAATTATAGAACAAACACATTTTTTTGGAGAAAAGGTAATGATTACACTCTCAGTAGCAGAAATATCAAAGAATTTGTACTATTAAAACTATTATTAATATATTAAATATTTCAAATTTATTTTGTTGCCAATATGAGGATTAAAATGAGACCGAATTGTGCATATATATTATATTAACATCATTAAATATGCATTAAATGTATCTTAGAGTTAAGATAACTATTAAAGTGACTAACATTTAAAATCTGTATATAGTGTTGAGGATACAGCAATTTGTATTCATTGTTTCTAGGGGTAAAATGGAGAAATCTAGTTTTGATTAGTTTGGTTATCTGATCATGAAACAATGTCTATTTCAAATGGCAAAGGGGTTATTGGAACACATTCAGCATGGATGACTAGTGACCACACAACATTCAGAATCTGGTGATGGACAGAGAGACAAATTGAATATGAGAATAAGTAAGAAAGGGTTGGTCTTTTCTTTTAAATGGGTATTTGAAAACTAAAAGCTAATTCTGAAATCAAGAAAAGCATCTCAATATGTATAAGAGGAACTAGCTACTAAAGTATTACTCAAATGAAAAATATTTTGAAAGAGTGTATGTGCGTGTTTGTGTATGTGCATGTGTATATATGCTTGAAAGATTGGAAATTAATCTTTGTACAACGTTCTTAATATAAGAGGATCACTAAAGGTCACATAATTAGTTGTCTAATAGATGAAGTGTGCTTTCATTAAGTTTTCCAACTGGCTGATGGCATTGTCCTATCTTTTTAACCATTAACCATGAGCATTCTGAATACTGCTGAATACTTGTGTTTACCGCCAGTTATAGTTATGGACTGACTGGAACCAAGTATTTACTTCTTTTCTAGAACACTTGCCACAAAACTCAATTCCATCATGAGCTTCAGACTTAAGTGAACAGTAAGTAATAGAAACACAACTGAGAATACTAATCATATTACTACTACAATACATCTTTAAACCTGATTCGTGGGAGTTAGGGAATGCAAATAACCTGACGAATTTGTTTCTGTCATCTTTATCATTGCTTGCTTAAAGTAATAAAAACCCACTGGTACATATGTCAGAAAAGGCTATTTTTTTATTTCCCTTCATTTCCCAATATTAACAAACAGTTTACCTTACTGCTGAAAATATTCTACATACTTTCTCTGTATTGCTTCATTTAATTCTCCCTTAACTTATAAATGTGTTTCTAGATTTCTAGATGAGAAAATTGAGGCAAATATTGATTATGTAATCACCCTATTGGTAAGAAAACACTGTATTTTAAATCATATTGTAGATTTAAACCAAAGTATTTTAACCTAAAAGCTTACATTCTTAATTACTATGTCTATGTCAACCCTAGTATTTATGTATCAAATTTTATGATTATATATATATATATATATATATATATATATATATATATATATATATATATCATATGGAAAACTGTTGCTCTTAAGAGTCATATACCTTCCAGTAAAGGACTATCCTAACATGTTGTTAGTGGTCAGCACCCTCATAGAGGCATGGGGAAGGAGGATGGGATTGGAGTGTTCTAAAAGGGAGTCCTGGAAAGAGGAAAATATTTGAAATGTAAATAATGAAAATATCCAATCAAAAAATAAAAATAAATAAATAACATCATCATCAAAAGTAGAAATTTTAAAAATCAGAAAATTAGAGAAGAGGATAGTAGGACACAGGTATAAAGGAGAAAGGAAGAAAATGACTTGGATTTAACTGAGGAAGTGGGGAAAGGTAACATGGCAGAAGGTAGAGGAAGGAAAGAAAAATAACAGTAAGAGCCAGGCATGGTGGCGCACACCTTTAATCCCAGCACTAGGGAGGCAGAGGCAGTTGGATTTCTGAGTTCGAGGCCAGCCTGGTCTACAAAGTGAGTTCTAGGACAGCCAGGGCTATACAGAGAAACCCTGTCTCAAACCCCCCCCCCCAAAAAAAAATAATAATAATAGTAAGGATGTTTGAAGGAAGCCATAAAAAACTTATTTAAAATTCACATGTAAAACCCAGGAGCCATAGACTACCTACCAAATGCCCCAGTGCTAGCATAGGGAACTGACCTTTGAGCCCTTCAGGTGTCTTAGAGACCCCCCCTAAATGATATAATCCATTGTCATTGCCTTTTTTTTTTTTTTTTTTTTTTTTTTTGCCTCCCAGAAGCTGAAATTAAGACAAAATACACTTTGGACACAGAACTTAGAGAAATAAATCTGAGCTGAATCTGGATGGCCTGGAAACTCATTCTTCAAGTTTTTCAAATCTGTTATGAAACCTGCCAATTGATGAAAGTCACCAATATTCCTACCTATACATTAAACCCTATGGACAAAAACATATTGGTACTGCAGGGTATTTCTAACTTTGTAATAGTGGTACTGTCATTTAGAGGGAAACCAACAGCTGACTAATTCAACTTAAGGCTCATTTAGTAGGCAGGAACACATATCTGGTACTGTAAACCTAGCCAACTACCCATAGCTAGAAAGGTCATAAGTGCTAAAGGAGAAACTTCAACAGCTAAAACTATTTTCCTAAATCAGTATATCTCCTAAGTATATCTAAACATGGATCCATACACTCACAGAGAAATGTAGTTCTCAACTTCCATAAAAAAGTCTTCTTTAAAGCAGAAGAAAAATACTACAGAGATTCACAGCTTGTCAGAGTGCAGAGAATACGTGACCATGGGTTGCACAGATAAAGTAATATATCTATAATATAACAGATAAAGTAATATATCTATAATGTCTTAGGGAACATTGTGGAAGAGAGACCTGTAAGCCAGAGAAAGGCTAGTAGATCCAGAGGCTTTATTTAAAAGTGTTTGTAGGCACAGCAGAGATGTTAAACCCACAAAACCCCAACATTTTGGTTGCCTAAACTAGACCTGCCTAATGATCACACCTTACAAAGCATACATATGAATATCTAAGGGCAACTGTGCAGTTGATTCTCTCCTCCCATCCGTATGGGTTCCAGGCATGGAACCTAAATACAGGTCTTGCGTGGCAAGGGATTTCAGCAACTAACTCATCCTTTTCTTGTGACAGATCATTTTTATTCTATAACAAATCTACGGTTTTCTAAAACTTTAAGTTTCTGCACAGATAATAGAGTCAAACACGTCGGTTTTGGAGTTTAGTAGAGAAACTTCTCACTTGGCTTTCTTTTCTACCATATATATTTTAATTAGATGAACATATTAAATTTATTTAAGAAATGATTATAGCAAATAACTTGGCAATTTTTTATGTAATTTGGGGGATTATGCAAACAACACCCAAATTTCTTTCACCTAAGCACTTCTGAGAAACATTGATACCACCTATTTCCATTTATCTGTTCAACTTTTGACTCCCAATAAGCAATTAGAGTTAAAAATGGAAGGATCAAATTGGAATCCAGTAACAAGCTCAGTAATACGCCAAAGTGTATCAGGTTAAAATGACCTTTGTTGGAAGTACTCAGGAACAAATTCTCCACTCAGGAGGACAGAAAGTATTTTCCTAAAGATTTTAAAGTGAGAAGAGAATTGAGCCAGACTTGACTACTCTTCCCACTGACTTTCTACAACTGGAGTCCTGTGTCGCTTCCTTTATTAAAACCAAGTACAAGTCTACTCCAGGGAACTCTCCAGAGTCTCTCAGCCTCTGTTCTGGTGAACTCACACTGGAACAGTTCTTTCCAGCTAAGTCAGATAAAAAGTATATATAGCAACATGGTGTGTAACCTGTTAAGTAGAAAGACCTGGTTTTTAGAATTTTTAGCTCTCTTGTCTGACCAGTCTACAGCATGTAATCATGGACATGTTCTGATGTTCTCTAAAAAGGGATCACATGGCTAAAAAGCATAATTTTCACTTAATCACCATCGATCAACCTTCTTTCTTTTACACTCTTCCAAGTTGTCTCATTCACTAAAGACAAGTAGTACTCTAGAAGTTAATTCCTATTAGTCCTGATTACAACAGGACTATCTAGAAAGGGAGGGATTTCTTATGTTTCCTACTTGTGCTACTATTTATGCATTGTGAAACCACGCGTGCCTGAACTAGTGATTGAGGAGAAAATTGTTTTAATAGCAGTTGGCAGTTAGCCCAGAAGTCCTCCTCCATGCTCTGAACAATACACACATGTGGGGAATCATCTCTGCATTATGGAAACTTGTAAAGATTAACATTCAGATGTATTTCTTTGTTTACTCTAAAAAATTTAAAGTAGCACTTTGCTCAATTGTGATGCCAATCTGGGGTTTTCATTTGAATGTGATTTCATTTTCTTTTCTTATCTGTCTCATCATTCCTAGCTTGGTATTTTGGGGGGAGATATAAGTGTAGCACTGAGGGAAGGTGTGTATTTTTATCATCGTGCACCCCGCAGTGGTACATCTGTGTCTTTGACACTTGTTTCCACCTTTGGAAATCTCTGCCACTTTAACTATATCTACTCTTGAACTCAGTGAACATCAGGGGGTTTCCACTGTGTTCGTCAGACTCCATAATTTTGTACTATTGTCCCAGGTTAAATTAATAGACTCCAGAGATCACAGATCTCTTCATATACATCATATCTCTTTTCCCAGTGAACTTTCCCTTTCCCCACCCTTTACTCATCCCTTTTAGAGTTAATCATATTTGTGTAAAACGATTCAGTATTTTGCATTCACCCTTATAAAAACAGCTGAGGCTAAATTTACATCATATTATCTGTCAGGTCTTACTTTTTACATTGTCTTCTCTTCCTTATGTTTTCATTACCACAGGATCTCACTCCTGTCTTCTATTTTCTTTTCTTTCTCCTCTCTGATCTTGCATCCCCACTGGTGGCCTCTTCCTTCTATCTCACTATTAAATTCTTGGCTTAGAGGCTTCCAAACTAAACTCCAAATTCTACAGACTTCAGTGTTTCTAAGATATCTAGATGTAATATCCTATGATATCTAGATGGTCACAGGATGTGATAATGGTAATCATCAATATTGAATAGTCTCTGATCATTGTCTTCCTTGTCTATTTATTCTGGACTTGTAATAAGAATAATCTTGACTAATTTCTATTGGACCATATCCTTTCCTTCTCAAGATTCCCAAAACATGCAATAAAGACCCAGTGATTCATATATATGAATATGTTATACCGCATCTCATTATTTCATATACTAAATAAAAATGCAAAATTTAAAATACCGTAACTATGATCACCATTAAAGATGGTCTCCAGTTTGATGATCTGACTGATAATTTTGACGGGCATTTTTTTTTTTTTTCACATTTGGGGCCGTATTCAATAAATTACATTAAATATGCTAAAAGCACGCAATAAACTTAATTGCAACAGAATCAAATCACTTTAAGTAGAAAACATGGTATTTGATGTCTCAACTTGCCTGGTACTTAATGATAACTTTTTTTTAAAAAGTTTATTAAAAAAAAGTTTATTTATCAACATATTTTGTCTTTTTAACAAAGTTTATGACATCTTAACATCAAATACTATGTTTAAAAGGTTCTTAGCATGTTCTGGACAGAGTAGATGTTCAATAAGTAATTTTCAATGATTAGACCAGTGATTAATTAGGATTATAATAGATGTGACTTTTAAAATAATTAAATTACATATGCATTTTTACAAAACAGTAAAGTATCTGGGCACATCCTTCATTATAATTAAAGTTAAATTTACTGGTCTACTTCTTCTAGCACTGTATCCAAGACACAAGACCATTTTAACTTCCTAGTCAATTAATTTTTAAATGTACTTGACAATTTATGGTTCTAAATTGCACTTGAATAGCATGCTCATCTTTCTTAGTCATATATGAATTTCATGTCCATGACAACAGTTCCTGAATCCTGGGTCACAATTTTTCTTCCAGGATGGAATGACCCATTTTAAAATGTACTATTAAGTAATTTTCGAGAACATACCAAGGGTCTGATTTGTCACTTACATTACTGTGACACCTTTAAAGACCACATTAGAATCATCTGCTAACCCCACTCTGCTCTTCTGCAGTAATACAAACCAAGGGAATCTATGTGACTGTGGCTATTTTGACTTGTTGAAATGATAAATATATCTTCCAAACCCACTATCAATGAGAGTCAACTGAAGTCAGTTTATTTTAGACTTCAGTGCATTTTAACAAATGCTATTGTTATTTTAAAATATTTTTGGACAGTTAATCAGTATATCCTTGTCTTAGTCAGGGTTTCTATTCCTGGACTAAACATCATGACCAAGAAGCAGTTGGGGAGGGAAGGGTTTGTTCAGCTTACACTTCCACACTGCTTTTCATCACCAAGGAAGTCAGGACTAGAACTCAAGCAGGTCAGGAAGCAGGAGCTGATGCAGAGGCCATGAAGGGATGTTCTTTTTTTTTTTTTTTTCTTCCATTTTTTATTAGATAGTTTCTTAATTTACATTTCAAATGCTATTCTGAAAGTCCCCTCCCCCCTCCCTGCTCCCCTGTCCACCCACTCCCACTACTTGGCCCTGGCGTTCCCCTGTATTGGGGCATATAAAGATTGCAGTACCAAGGGGCCTCTCTTCCCAATGATGACCGACTAGGGCATCTTCTGCTACACATGGAGCTGGAGACACGAGTTCTGCGGTTTCTGGTTAGTTCATATTGTTGTTCCTCTTCTAGGGTTGCAGACCCCTTCAGCTCCTGGGGTTCTATCTCTAGCTTCTCCATTGTGGGCCCTGTGTTCCCTCTTATAGATGATTATGAGCATCCACTTCTGTAAGAGACAGCTATGTCAGGGTCCCTTAAGTAGGCACTAGCTGTCCTATGCCATAGTGTCTGAGTTTAGTGACTGATTATGGGATGGATCCCCCATCGTGGGGTAGTCTCTGTATGGTCCATCCTTTCATCTTAGCTCTAAACTTTGTCTCTGTAACTCCTTGCATGGGTATTTTGTTTCTTCTTCACAGGAGGAATGAAGTATCCACGAGCTGGTCTTTACTGACTTGCTCAGCCTGCTCTCTTATAGAACCCAAGACTGCCAGTCCAGACATGGTCCCACCCACAAGGGGTCTTTCCCCTTGATCACTAATTGAGGAAATACCCCACAGCTAGATCTCATGGAGGTACTTCCCCAACTGAAGCTCCTTTCTCTGTGATAACCCCAGCTGTGTCAAGTTGACAAAAAAATTAGCCAGTACAATCCTCTATTTATGGCTTCTGTAATTGGATTTCTCTTAAAAGGGTAAAAATAATTCTGATATCTTTAAATTAAAACATTTTAATTACTACAAAATTTAAATAACTTTCATAACACTTCTTTGAGGGGCTATGTACTAAAAAGTGGGCTGGAAATTTTCCTAACTTATGCGAGTCCTGGGTTCAGCATCCAGTGTTGTTTACTTCAATAGTAATAATAATAATAATAAGACCGAGTAACAAAAACAACAACAACAACAACAACAACAACAAAAAAGACTGAGTATTCATATTTTGGAAGAAAAGTGGTGATTAGTGTGAAAAATATATTGTTAACTTTTATTGCAGAATGTTGCTTAAGAAGTTATATTTTAAATTGCATATAAATAATCTCTCACCAATAGAAGCCATGAGAAATAATGTGTGTTCTTTAAGAGAGTATTCTATGGACACAGCAAATCACAATTATAGAGCAATAGAGGTAGCATCTCATATTCTACAGCGCGAGAAAACTAGTTATAAACAACATTGTCCTGCTATTTGTTCAAGGAATAAAATGTTATACTTGCTTTACAATGAATACTAGCTCAAAATTTATTAATAATATTTATTGGGTTAGTTATTTTGACAAAAATCTCCTATTCTTTTATTTATTATCACATAGCAATTGTCAAAATAGTTTGTTATGATATATTCATCTGTAAATATGATAGGTTTTGATGATATTTTTCCCTCCCGTATCTGATCAGCCCCTTTCAGTAAAATTTAAATATATCACTAGGTTTCCTTTTTAAAAGGTCATTTTATATGAAAAATAAAACTGGAAAGATTTTTGCATGAAACTGAGCAATGTATTGTATCAAAGGTAATAAATCATCTTTGTTATTATGAAAATGTTGGGGTTTTTTTGGGTTTTTTTTTTTTGGTTTTTTTTTTTTTTTTTTTTTTTTTTTTTTTTTTGGTTTTTCGAGACAGGGTTTCTCTGTGTAGCCCTGGCTGTCTTGGAACTCACTTTGTAGACCAGACTGGCCTCGAACTCAGAAATTCATCTGCCTCTGCTTCCCGAGTGCTGGGATTAAAGGTGTACGCCACCACCTGGTTGAAAGTTCTGAAGCAAAATTAATGCTTTGTAAGGTAATATTTGATTTTCAAAATACTTTACTAGCTAATGTCAATGAATACTTCAAGATATAAATATAAGCTATTTTTGAAAAATACGTTTAGAACAATAAATGAAATACTCTGCTTCTCTGCAACCTAAAGTCACTCAGTGCTGGTCTCATAGCACTGAAGCCCTCGTAAGACCTCAGTGTGCTGTCTATAAAACAAACAACAACAAACAGCAGATATGAACGTCACAATATCACTCTCTGTCTCTTCATTCAGAGTAATTGCAGACAGAAATTATTTTATTATATGGGCTTATTGGGGAATCCATCCCATATACAGACACCAAACCCTATTGCGGATGCCAAGAAGTGCATACTAAAAGGAGTCTGATATAGGTGTCTCCTGAGAGGCCCTTCCAGAGTCTGACAAATAAAGAGGTTGATGCTTACAGCCAACCATTGGACTGAGCACAGGGGTCCCCAATGGAGGAGTTAGACAAAGGACTGAAGGAGCTGAAGGGGTTTGGAAGAACAACAATACCAACCAACCAGACCCCCCAGAGCTCCCAGGGACTAAACCACCAACCAAAGAGTACACATAGAGGGATACATGGCTCCAGTCGCATATGTAGTAGGGGATGCCCTTATAGGACATCAGTGAGAGGAGAGGCCCTTGGCCCTTTGAAGGCTCAGTAACCCAGTGTAGGGGAATGTAGGTGGGGAAGTAGGAGTGGGTAGGTAGGGGAGCACCCTCATAGAAGCAGGAAGAGGGAGGATGGAATAGGGGTCTTCTGGAGGGGAAACAGGGAAAACAGTAAACATTTGAAATGGAAATAAGTAAACCCTCCCCCACAAAGACTATAGTAAAAAGCCAATAAATTAGCACATAAACACATGTTGGAATTTTTTTAGACAAAATGTAAACAGAATGGGCATTTCAAGGCAAATGTTGTTTAAGCCTACATTTTGGCACTCCCAAAGGTTCTCAAATCCTAGAATTTATTTTTCTGGCTTTGGGATATTGACAAAGGTAATAATATCACATAATCACAAGGCAACACTTGTGGAGACAGGATTCATATACTCTCTTATCTACTACATAATCATTAATAAAACACAGTAGAATATCACTCCACATGTACACAATAAGATATTTAATACTCGAGGTTTGGAGATCTTGGTGCCTTGTAGTGACCACAGGATTTGCTCTAGGAGTGTGTCTCCTGTAGAATGTGGCTTTGGCTATCTTCAGCCCTGTTCAGACTTCCATCTGTTGTCTTGGCAGTAAGGATATAATCATGGTTCTCCTAATATATAGAAGTCTCCACCTCTGCTTCAGTTCAGTGATGAATCTGGGACTTGAGGTTTAGGTTATAACCTGTGGTCTATATTTTTATGTCCTTTAAGAATATACATTCCAAATTCAAAAGAACCTGTGAATTTCCTGCATGTGCTGGATGTTCACCAATGCTTTTACATAATTCATAGCTTTTTACCGTGTATCACTAACCAGCATATAGATGTCTCAATGCCTTTCATGTTCGTGAACCCACAGCCTGGAAACTCACAGAAACAATGCTTACAAAGAAGAATACTTCTGAAAAACTCTTTAAAAATAAAGAGTAAAGCTTGTCTGTGCAGTGAGATATTTTAGATAACACTCTGAACTTCAGACAAAATCTGAATATCCTTTTTCTTTAGGATTCTTCTGTTAGTGGGCAGTGTCTCTTAAAATGATAATCAATATTGATTTTAAAAGCTGAAGTCTCTTACAGTTTTAAAATGTTTGCCCTTCTACAACCCAACTGTGACAGCAACACACTTTTTAAATACTTATCTTCTGTTTTTACATTCTTTGATGCAAAACACCATCTACTGCCTTTCTCTTTATTTAGTATTCCTAGAGGAATTAAACATAGATGGTATTTACACCCATTTATGGAAGGGGCTATGTAGCATCCTAGATAGACTATAAATATTCAGATCTGTGAGTATTTGCTTTAAATCAGCTGTAAATAAAGCAGTAATACCTTGATTACACATTTCAAATAATCTATTCTTCTAGGCCTGTGAGATATGTGTAAAATTGGTCCTGTTTACTATATGACCCTTTAAATTCATAGCTTGTCCCTTCAACTCACTTCTTCCCATGTTCTCACTACTCCTTTGCTTTTGTATGGCTTCCTACTCTTCTTTCCAATAGTAGATTGGACCAGGAGTAATGATAACAGTAAACAAAATGCACTGAAGCCCAAAGAAGACGAGTAATAGCTCTAAATTTGTAACTGAGAACCCTAAGGGTACATCACCAAGAATCAACCTTAAGGTAAATGGTGGTAGTGTTGTGGAAAGTAGGATCAGCATTTGTAGCAAATCTTCCACACTGGGGTGGGCGTGGGAAACGGGGAAACTGCAAGTGTGAATGTGAGGCCTCTAGGAAACTGCCTTCCGTTGCCTTTTACTGTGAAGCCAGAAGGTAGTGGTGGTCTAGGATTTCAATTCCAGGTAATGGGGCTACCTAGGAAATGGAGGCATCAGGGCAATAAGGGTAAAGTCTCCTGGGATACAGGGAGCCAATGCTAGCCCAGCATCTTAATGAAACAATGTCTTAAAATAAAAACGTAAGCATCAATCTGGGGACATAGCTCAATGATAGATTGTTTTGCTTGCATGTGTGTGTCCCAAGGTGCCCTCTCTAGTACTTTCCCAAACAGAAAACAATTCTGTAAACCTAAAGCTGTTTTTTTTTTTATTAAATTATTTAAACACATACACACAGAGACAGACAGACACAGAGACAGACAGATAAACAGACAAATGCACACACACTCATATCCACACATTCATACAAAATCTCAATATTCACACACTCACACATACACACACACACACATTCATACATTCACATACTTGCACAAGGTGACACATGCAAGCACAAACATACCAAGTGACAATGTATACTTATTAACATAACTTATACATACTACCCTAAGTATACTCAAAATGGAAACAGCAAACACATACAGACATATGCGTGGAACTACTCTTGAAAACTGAGAAATCATAGGATCTTTGAAACCAGATCTGTGGTAGCTCAGCCTGCAGATTTTCAACCATGTCAGACAGCACAATTTGGATGTTTGTCTTTATTTAACTTTGTGAAGTAATGGAACTTGTGAGAATTGCCTCTCTGACACACTGTTACCAAGAGCACTGTTATCAAAATTATCATGATTTTCATTTGTCTTTAAGTCACAGAAACATGGCCAGTACTTATGTGTTGGTAGTTACAGAATAGGAATTTTGAGATTCCTATTCTTCAAAATGAAAATAATTACTTTTTAGAATTGAGAGCATATTTGTAATAAAACTATTTTAATGTCTATAGATATCTCTTTTTTTAACCAATTTAAGGTTGCAAAAACTAAGCCAAATGTGAGGCATTTTGCCAAGACGAAGACAAAGCAACATTCCATAAGAAAATCAAAGAACTGTGTACTAGAGTGTTCGTGAGATCATTTGAAAAGAAATTGCCTTAAAATTACCCCCACGTTGCAATTCAGTACTACCACAATCTTTGCCCTGAGTTCAGACAATAATACTACAGAAGCAGTATTTCTTTCCCTATCCTTGCCAATAGCTAAGGCAGCTACAAAACGCACACTGAAATGAATACATTTTGATAGGATTTTCTAGAAAATGTAGCAATTATTGAAAGGAGAACGATAATAAAAATCCATATTTTATAAAGTGTCAGAAGTTTTCAAGTGTTATGGAATGTATTTTTGCCCCTCACACACAATTACTATCATGATAGTAATGATTGTAAAATCTAGGATCAGCTTAAAGATTGAAATTGATCTAAAACTCATAATTAACAAGGAGCAGATAGTATATATATAAATTTGATGATATATATTCAAGAGTCTTTAAAAACAATTCATAATTGGAAGTTTAATTGTCTTTGACTTCTGCCATTAGAAAGCACTATCTCAATTCTGTTTTACTTTAACTTTCAGTACTTACAACTTCTAAACAGCTACCCTCTCATTCTTAAAATGCCAAGTGCCATAGTTTATTCCAAGACAACACTTAATGTCCACCATGTCCCTGTAGCTCCCTGTGAGAAGAAACATGCCAACCAACATATTTACCACAGAGAGGTCATGAAGGTTTCCCTTTCCTACTTTATCTCTTTCAACACACACAAACGGCAAAAATCTAAAAAGCCCCGAGCTTTTATGAATACTTGATCAAAGTTACAACTTGATGTGCACTAGAATGTATGGATCCTCTGCGAGTCAGCATAAGGGTTTGGAGGCCAGGGCTGCCCCTGCAGCCCCAAGCCTAAGAACGTTCCAGGATATGCCTTGCCTCACAGCACTGTCCTGCAGAAAATACCAGAGCCTCATGAAAATACCACTTAATTTTTGTCATAGAATTCTGAGGACCATTGTAACTGCTATGGTGCATTTGTTCCTCAACTAAAATTATTATATTAACACAGATTTCAGGCAGCTCTAATCCATTTTATTTCACACGTAAGGATTGTCTTTATTTAAACAACCTATTGTTGAAGACTTGGGAAGAAATTCTATTTTACTTGTATAGTAAAGTTTTCTTTATTTCTTTAGATAAATCTAAGTTGAATTTATCTCAGATATATTTTCTTCAACTAATGCAACATCACATCACAGGTTATAGATCCTATATGAATGGCATCTTTTATGCTACTTCAATTGGATATTTTCTCTACCTTGAAAAAATATATAACATTTTTAAAAAATATACCAATTATGTTAATATGCTCTTTTAAAAGTTGGACTTGCCGTAATTCTTATATTACTTTACTGTTCCCTTAGCTATTGCTACAATTATGGAATTAAAAAATGAGATTATAATGCTGACTTTGTCCATGTAAAATGAAAACTACGTTTATTTATCATAAAATCCTTAAATACAGTACTATTTACTACTAACATAGTTTGTTCTATAACTTTACGCTGCTCTGGAGACAGTATTAATTATATATGCCTGAATTTGGGTATTTTAGATTTTGAGAAATGACATAAAATATATAAATTAAGTTAGACTTAATGGGTGGACTACTCAAACTAAAACTCTACAAACCGTCCATAGCACACAGTGTTTTTTCCATCTAATAAATAGAACATAATGTGCTCATATGTAAAAGTAGAAAATAGAGAGAGGGAAAAACTGCTCTTAGAATAGTATTAACAAATACAGGGATGATATTCTATGCCTGTGATGCCAGCTCTGAGAATGAGATGCATGAGGCTTGGGAGGGGTGGTAGAGACAGAGAGAAAGGCAGAGAGACAGTGACAGACAGAGAGACAGCCAGAAACAGACAGACAGATACACAGAGAGACACACAGAGAGAATAAATAAAATTTACCAATAAGAAATTGCTACCTTTAAAAGTGGAGTTGTGTTTTATGATATAAGAAATTATCAGTTTCACTAAACCAGCATCTATCTATTACATCAATACAAAATGAAGGCAGAATATTACCAAAGAGAAATATCAATTATATTTAATGGTTTTTATCATTCTTCTTCCTCATTAAACCATTATTTATGCAATAAAATTACACACACACACACACACACACACACACACACACACACACACATGCATATATGGCAAAAATTACTTGTGAGAACCAAATTTCTTCAAACACTTTTAATGTCCAATATGGGTCAGAGGAATGGTATAGACCACCTCTGCTCTGTGCTCAAAGTTGATAACGCAAGTTTTCATATATTCCTACCTTACCATTTTTAGAGATTTAATCTGAACATAATAAATAATTATTGGCTCATGGTGTGTTTTAGTTCTGCAATGATGATTTACATGCAAACAGTGCTGTCTGATAGCATCAGTAAAAAGAAAGAAAATTTTGCTACTAATTTAGTAGTTTAGATGTTTAATTCTGCAATTATGTTTTCAGCACCAGCTTATAGATTTTCAATTAGGTTTGCATTTTTATTCTAAGACTACATAAAGTTCTTAAAACAGCATTTAAGGCTAGATAGTTTATGTGAGGAACATATCCAAAGCTAGCCTTAAAGTTATATTTTAATGATTAGCCAGAATAGCAAAATATATTAACATACTTTAAATTGTATTTTCTATTAAATTTAATAGAACTACTATGTAGTATTCAAATTTATTAATATAGATCATCTCATATTATCCTCTCCTCCAACTTATCTTTTTCAGTAAAACAAAGATAGTTCTTCCTTTTGTTATAGATGAGTTGATCAAAAAATGTGCAACAATTTAGGCTGGAGATTCAGGAGAACAACTTCAACTCCCATACCATATCCTCTATATAATGCAGACAATAAATCAAATTATGCTGAAAATGTTTTTCTTTATAGAATCGTTACCTAAAGTCTTGAATTTTTTTTGAGACATTCTCACTATGTATCCTAGGCTGGTCTCAAACGTTGATCTTCCTACCATAGTGTTAGATGAATGATACTTCTCTCTCTCTCTGTCTCTCTGTCTCTCTGTGTGTGTCTCTGTCTCTGTCTCTGTCTCTCTCTCTCTCTACCTCCCTCTCTCCATCCCTCCCTCCTACTTCTGTGTGTGTGTTTGCGTGTCTGTCCTTCAAGTCTTTCATTCATTCCCCTGCCCCGTGTGTGTGTGTGTGTGTGTGTGTGTGTGTGTTAATGGCAAAAGAGCTGATGTGAATGCTAAGAAAGCCCCCTATAACTGAAGTACAATACCAGTCTAATTATACATCTTAATGACCGTCTTACAGAATCCAGAGACAGATTTCTGACTTCCAGGCTAGTCTGTTCTACAGATCTAGTTTCATGATAGCCAAGGCTACACAGAGAAACCTGTCTTGGAAAAAGAAGATGAAAAGAAGACAAGGATGAGAAGGAAAGAAATATGATGATAATAAATAAGATATATACTTCAAAATAAAATATTAGGTTATAATCAGAAAAAACAAAGGTAGTAGAAAGCAGGAAATGATAAAATTGATAACACCAAAAATGATAGATTTAGGTACATTGCTAAAAGCCAATTTAATAGGAGTTATGAAACACTGATTTACATGATCTGAAAACCTGTTTACATGATGATCACATGGTACTAACTATATTGATGAGAAATAATTTTGAGAAATATTTGTCTAATATCTAATACAAGCAATGTTACTCTTATGGCAAAAGAAACCAATTGCTAAATATTCTACATTTTACTTCATTAAATGTAAACTTCATTCATTCTTACTTTGTTTAACTTCATAAGCATGCTCTGTTAGTCTATAATTTTCTGTCAATGTCAGGATGTACCTTTGCTTGGTAAGAGGCTTGGCTGTCTTTGTTGAATATATCTCTCCCGGATTCTGTCTGTGGTACCCAGGCAGCTGAAGTTTTGGGGTCTTAGCAGATGACTAAGAGGAGAGGTTATTGAAAAGTCAAGAACTAGTAGCAATAGCAGCAAGAGCTGTAAATTCCCAGGTCCTCTTGACTTAACCAAATCTGAATGCCCAGGATGGAGTTGAGTTCTGCAGATTACCTAACTCTAGCTCAGGTTTGAGCTCCTGTTGAGAAGCAGTGTGAGACTTCTGCTGAAGAGAAGTTGTGAGGTTGTACTCCCATCAGAGGTTCTGAGAGTGACTTTTCTCTGTTGGGTTCTTTCTTTGCCACCCTCACAGCTTTCCCACATCTTGTAGGTGCCATATAAAATGCCTTAATGTAATTAGCCTCAGTTTGAGGACACCATACAATATTGATTGCTTTAAAGGATTTTTAGAGACATTAAACAGTATCCTTTTCAGTCCTGCCATAGAGAGGAACTAGAATCCAATCTCAATATTAGGGAGAGTTCTCCTTTAAGCAACTTCTTTGCTATTCACACAGAAAAGCTTATAGTTTGATTATGTTTCCTTCTCTATGGGAAATGTTAAAAGTTTAGCATGTAACATGTGTCTAACTTCTTGTTAATATGTTGCACTTAATGTTGATCTCAAAACTTTATTATCTAGATTTAAGAAAAAAATTACTTTTTCCTTCTGTTCTTATCCATACAGCATGTTGTCTTCTTTTTTTTTCCTGTATAACTAACGAATAACTTTCAAAATTACCTGGTTTGGGAAGAAGATGAAGTATACAATCAATTTCCAATCCATAGAAGCATTCATTGAAAAAAAAAAAAAAAAAAACATGCAATTTTGATGAACAAAGTAGAATCCAGAATGTGGAGTCTGAATTAGCTATGGTGGTGTGCTCCTGTAATAGAAAAACTTGGGAGGCTGAAGCAGGAAAATTATGAGTTTGTGGTCAGCCTGAGCTATTAATAGGACCTGTCTTGGGAGAAGGAAGTAGGGAGAGTGATATGCACTAAAGCTGCAGATGGATCAAATATGTGCTGACCAAATGAGTATGATTAATGGAAAAATCAACTGCAGATTTTAGTTACCAAGTTTGGATTTCTTAGGGTTATTACCTGAATCCTTGCCAATAATTAAAGATCCTTTAAAAAAAATATGATATAAACATTTAATTTATGTGTGCACAGTCCCTTTTTGATGACGAGATTAAGTAGTCTTCATTTATATTTTATGTGTTTGCCACATTGAAAAAGATCTTTGTGGAGAACCAAGTTTCTTATTTAAGAAATATTATGCAGAGCACTGAACATTTATTTTCAAAGATCCTTAGATGCATGGAGATTGGAGAAGCTAGATGAAGGAAAAGCCCTTTACTCTAGGTGTTCAAAGTAGTGCATCCTTTTAATACTGGAACCAGACCTGGGAGCAAAATCCATCTGTTCTTCGAGGTCCTGTTTATTCCAACTGTGAGAAACAAACAAATAAATTGTATTGCATGGAAATTAATTGTCTCTCGTGAAAAAATAATGATTGCTGAGGAGTTCTAGGCATGAGTGACTGTGTGGGTCCCAAAGCGTCATTCACTATGCATAGCACTTCGTGGTGTGGGGCTATTCTTTTCTATGTAGCAATCTTCGTAGCCGTGCAGATCTAGACATAGGCATCACCACTCACTGCAGGAGGTAACTGAGTGAGCTCTACAATGATAAATTTTTCTTGTTAGCAGAAATTACACTCACTAACTTGAGCTACTTCAGCATGAAATTGAAAAAGAATCGTTTTGTCTTAATTTACATCCTTGATTCAATGAGGAGAAAAAAAAATGTGAATTAACCCAACAGAACTACGGATGCCTTGCCGCAGATAAGCATCGCAACCTCAATTGGCATCGCTATATGTTTATCAACTTAAACTATGCCCATCCCCCTTCCTCAATGGGATTTTAAGCAAGGATATCAAAGTTCATTATGGCAAGTCTACATATGTTTCCAAACATTCACTTTCTTCTTTTGTTCCATTTTATTGTTTCTGAAACATCTTTATCAACACTCCTCTGACTTTTCCATTCTTCACCTAAGTTGTGCACATCATTTCTTAATCAGAATCACTCGGCTAGGGCTGTGGTTCACTAGCCTTAGGAGCTGCTATTTGCCTTGAATAAATTACATGAAAACATGTTGATTGATAGATGTTGCATGTCAGAAAAGAAGATAACTGTGTCTTCTTCAGCTTTCTCAAAGGTCAAGCACATGAAGTGATAGGAACGTCTCAAACAACTTAGAGACAAAAAGTGTATCATGAAAAGCTGTAAAACCTAGTAACCATGAAACCAGAACCTGGAATCCATTTATGTATACTTTTAAAAAAAAGTCACATATCAAGTATTAAAATAAGAACGAGATATGCTTAGCTCAAACATATCTGTATTTTCCTGTATTTCGGTAATAACTTCTGCTTTTCTTGTTTGCTTAATACAGAGACATTTATAGTCACTTTTAAAATTTATGCTGCTATTTGAATATGGTAAAGCTGTGGCAAGATTTGAGGAAATGCTATAAAGGACTTAATGAAGCATCCTGTGTAACAGAAATGAAGAAAATCTAAAGGTAGATTTAGACAAGGTACTGTCAGTAACTTGGCAACAAGCGTTTATAGCCATTTCCTATTTGACTTGAGTTTCCAGTGTATATTGGAGCCTCTCAAGAATTTGTGGCACAGATTTCTTTTACTGTTTGGTTTCCTTAGGCTTTGCACAACATCAATATATTTCTAAGATTCCACATTTTCACAATGCATTTCCCTAAATGTTTATATCAAGAAGACAAAGTGAGAAGTACTTTAGTAAACACAATACATGTAAACATTGTGATTTTCTGTCTTACAATATACATGAGGCATATGTTGCAAATGTTATGCCTTATTTGCTTACAAGAAATTTGATTTTTTTTAACCATCATTCTATATCTTTGTGACTATTCTTCTAGCTTATCTTTGAACAGTTTGGGTAGAAAAAGAAATCTGGCAGTGGTTTAGAAGAAGGGTTTCAGAATACTCTGGAATGTTTTAGTCAAAAAAAAAAAGAAAAGAGAAAAAGAAAGAAAGAAAAGGAAAGGAAAAAGAAAAAAGAAAAAGGAGGTCTAGCTGTGCCCTTATCTATCCCAAATGACTTTTTTCTCTGACAGAGCTGACAAACTGACAAACTGTCCTGCTTCAGTGTATGACAAAGATTCTGTTGTGTTGTAAAGATATTCTTAACAATCTTTATGGACGACTGAAAGCGTCTGAGTTCACAGTTGGAGTGATAACGTGGTGCTCCTTGCTGTTTGCCTCGTTTACATTGGCACATTCCCCAAAGTGGAGGCTGACGGAGTCATGCAGAAATCTGGTATTTGAGCTGAAATTTACACACTTTAAGTGATGAACTAAACAGGCTGCTGTTTTCTTTCTCTTACTCAAAAAGTGCAAGGTTACACAATACAGACGGTTTTCATCTTTTCCCATAAATGCACAGATTCCTGGGATATAAATGACTGAATTCATCACCAATTCATCGGGGACGCTGAGCTATGCAGTTCTGTTTACAGTGGCAGAAAGTTAATATAAATTTTCATCAGAAGGGGAAGTTTACACATATGATTCTATTTGTCCTTCATTATTAGCACCTGAGTCTAGGCTAGAACGCATAATTGTCTACAGGCACAGGCCAAATAGATGCAAGGGAAAGGCAAATAAGCACACCAAAAATAATTTTATGGTTGTCTGTTACAATTCTCTCTCTGGGATTCTTAATCTAGAAAATCAATAAACAACAGGAGTGAAACTCCTTTCCTCTGCCCGGGCCCAGCACAGCCAGGAGCAGCACATAGCAACTCCATTGTGCTTTTTTTGTTTTACTTGATTCTTTCTGTGAAGTTTATTGGATCAGTTTCGACTCCAGAAAAAATATATCCTGGGTCTCTTTGCTACTTTTATATATTTTTCAATCTGTTTTACTTTTGAACTTCAAATGGCAGCAAATGTGACAGAACAAACTATTACCGTCAGGTAATTTTCTAAGATAATTAATTTTCGGACTATTTATGCATCCTAAACCTTTTGTTACATTATTATTCGAAAATGTAAAGAAATTTCTTTATTCATATAATGCTGTGGAAAGAGATAATGTGCAGACCACACGCTAATTTTATAACACCTGGATCAATAGCCCTGATGTTAGAGTTATGTATCAACTCTATTCTATACTTTATTTTGACATAAAAATACTAAAAGGAACCTGTTTGAATATCATGCTCTCTCACCCTTCATGCTGCTCTCTGGTTAATCTGACTGTGTTTCATTTAAATTACAATGCATTTAATGTGAATTTAAGTGTTTGTTAATTTAAATTGAGTTTACATTTTATATAATGTTCTCAGTTGGTTGTTTCCCCCCCTCACCTAGATGAAGTTATAAACAATGACACCATTTTCTCCTGTTTTGATTCAATTAGTAAATAAGCCACTTTCTTGTGTGTGTGTGTGTGTGTGTGTGTGTGTGTTATTTGTCACTTATTTTACTATTTATTTTTATATTAATTCCTTGTTTTTCAATTTCAAAAAAATATTATTGGTTTGAGGAATAAGCAATTGCATCAATTATATAAAGAACTCTTTTTGTCTTCCTAAACAGAACAAGAAAAGGTTATAGTTTTAGGAAAATCAAAATGCAAAATACGATGGCTAGGGAACACATTAAAGAATATCACTAGAATCGGATTTTTAAAGTGGTAATATAATTCCTGAAAAAGTTTAGTTTGAAATTTTTTCATATAGACTCATTTAGATAGAACAGAGTTCACTTTGTCTATGATAATGAAATCAATTAACTTCTATACATTATTTTAAACTTAGTTCTTGGGTCCAGATACCTACATGTATATTCTAAGTGTAGTATTGATAGATTTCAGCAATTTTCAGAACTGTTGGCTACTAATTTCTCCTCTGCGTACTTATCTTGAAAGCAACATTAGTTTATTTCACTTAAAGTTTCATAAGATTGGCTAACGATAATGCTAATATCACATCTTTTCTGCATAACTAGGCAAAGCGTGATTTCAACATTTGGGTAGGGAAAGAATCTGATCTCACTTACACACTACATTTACTAGGTTATTTCCCCCTTATCATCAACATTATAAATGGTTTCATTATATTTCACTCATTTTTATATCATAATCCACTGACATATATGACATGGTCAATGCATTTTATTTTTTAATAAAGAAGTGATTTACCTAGTAAAGTATTTGAGAAGAAATAGCACCAGTATTCACTCCAAAGAGGAAGAGTCGCATAGAGTGTATCAACATGATACACATCTGGATGAAAACTAAATAAATTATGCAAATGGACAGATGTTTTCCATATATATGTTGTACAGATTCAGTTCTCAGGTTTCATCCAGATGTTTAGCATCATGGGGGCATGCTTATGGCCTCTTGGTGACCTGTTCTATCAGGTAGACAGAGATTAAATGAGTTGTTTAAAAGCATTTGGGATTGCATTTTTTTGTTGTTGTTGTTTTTATGTTCAGAAGTTCACTCAGCCTTAACTTCAGTGGTTTTTTTTTTTTTTTTTTTTTTTTTTTTTTTTTTTTTTTTTTTTTTTTTTTTTTTTTTTTTTTTTTTTTTTTTTTTTTTTTTTTTTTTTTTTTTTTTTTTTTTTTTTTTTTTTTTTTTTTTTTTTTTTGTAAATAACCCTGAACCCAAAGCACTGCCTCTCCAGAGTAGATAATTAGTTCAGCTGCTTCTAACCAGAAATTAACTAATTTACTCTAAGAGCAAGAAGGTTATTTATCAGTTTGAATCACACAATTCAAGTTTCATGTCTGCATGTCCTCACACACTGTTCGTACCTATTTCTACTGCCCATTTTCTTTTCCTTTTTGAAATAAAACTCTCCCAAATTTATATTAAAAAACTGATACATTAAACAAGTTACACATTAAATCAAGATTATGGGAGAATTTAGAGATTCAAATTGTTTTCAAACACTTGAACCCATGCAGGGGTACTCTCTCTCCTAAATAATGTGCTAATTACAAATTATTCCTTTCTGTTAATTAAAGCAGGTCAGCGGGACATCTACTCGGCGACACTTAGATCAAGTGTTCAAGTTACTATATGTACTTGAAATTAATGAATTTGAATTATCTTAAAATGTTAGGCTTTTTACTATTTTCTGATTCTTTGCATCTCTTTTTCAGTTATTCTAATGCAGAGGTTTAATGTTATGTGCACATTTATCTACCATTTTTAGAAATGATGTTGTCAGCATTTAGAAATAAAAAATTGAATAATGGGAAAATCACTCTATAAGAAAAAATCATCACTTAGGTTTTACTGTCTCTATCTGAGTTCAAAGAGCTAACTCAAAAGCTCTTAGCAACAACTTAGAAGTCTTAAGGGTCCTATTTCCAGTAATTTCACTAATTATTTTTTGGTGTTTTGTTTCGTTTTAACCAGTTTTTATGGATCCTGAAAATGTATTGATTTACATGAAATTACAGTTAATTTTTGGTGTGTTTGATCAAAACTATTGTGAGCTTTCATCTCTTTTCATTAGGTTAGCATTAGTATGGAAATGTTATAGGAGAAAGGAGAAAAATGTATCCTTTTTGTACATTTCCATGGTGGCCCAAAGCTCCTCCCAGCAGACTCAGCTTGCTTTTTTCCAGAGCATAGAATTTCCAGAAGGTGTCTTTGAAAATTTAGTTTGCCATTTTGAACATTTTAAAAGCTATGACATTTTCCCTTCATCACTTTCAACATTCAGTACAAATCCAGAAACTGATGATTATTTACAGTATACACCATTTAATTGATGGTCAGTAAATATCTGCCAAGTGAATAGTAAATGTATACGAAAAAGTGAAATAGATTGGCTTTTTCATCCCAACGTGATATGATCATGATTTTGAGTAATTTAACAGATAATCATGATCATAATGTTGCTGTAAGAAATTTGGCAAGCTGATGCTATTCTGACCTTCATTTTTCCACACATGATTGTTTTGTTTCTACTTTGTTTTCATACTAATATAATTCTGGCAACCCTCAAAATGTCAATAATGCTTACGATTTTATAATTTTAGCATGTGTGGTATTCTATTACATATTAATTATTTAGACATATGTTGAGACTAAAAGGAGAACTGCAGAAACAGGAAAAAAATCCCACGTATGGGTGACCACACATATTGATACTAAAAAAAAAAACTTAATCATGAAATCCTCAACTTTAATAACCACCTTTACAACATCCACTTGAACATGTTATTTTTTATACTTTCATTGACATAGATTTATTAACAATATTTGCATGTTGCTTTCAGAGATTCCACATACATTTCATGTTTGTTATAATCCAAACGATTAAAGTTTTACTCTAAGTACTGCAGAAGTTCAAAGGTCCTGGGTCTTCAAGACTGGTCTGATTGCAAAAAAAAAAAAAAAAAAAAAAAACAACAACACAGTGGTCAGTGTTCACTAGAAATTCTTCAGTAAATGAACTGAGTGAATGAAAGAAATGCCTGAGGGGTAAATGTATCCGTAAGTTATATTCATTAGGGGCTTGGATGTATGCTTCTTGTAAAAGGCATGTATCTGTAGAGAAAATTTTTATAATTTTTCTTGGATATTTTATTTATTTACATTTCAAATGGTATTCCCTTTCCTGGTATTCCCCTCTGGAAATCTCCTCTCCCATTACCCAGCCCTCCTGCTTCTATGAGGTTGCTCCCCCACCCACTCAACTACTCCTGCCTCACTTCCCTGGCATTCCCCTACTCTGTGGTCTCTCCTCTCATTAATGTCCAACAAGGCCATCTTCTGCTATATACATGACTATAGCCACTGGTCCCTTTATGTGTACTCTTTGGTTGGTGGTTTTGTCCCTGGGAGCTATGGGTGGTCTGCTTGGTTGATATTGTTGTTCTTCCTATGGGTTTCAAACCCCTTGAGCTCCTTCAGTCCTTTCTCCAACTCCTCCATTGGAGATCCTATGTTCAGTCCAATGGTTGGCTGTGAGCATCCACCTCTGCATTTGCCAGGCTCTGGCAGAGCCTCTCAGGAGACAGCTATATTGGGTTCCTGTCAACAAGCATTTGTTGGCATCCACATTAGTGTCTGGGATTGGTGATTTTGTATGGGATGGATCCCCAGGTGGGACAGTCTCTGGATGGCCTTTCCTTCAGTCTCTGCTCCACTCTTTGTTTCCATATTTGCTCCAGTGAGTACTTTGTTCCTCTTCTAAGAAAGACTGAAGCATCCACCCTTTGATCTTCTTTCCTCTTGAGCTTCAAGTTGTCTGTGAATTGTATCTTGGATATTCCAAGCTTTTGGGCTAATATCCACTAATGAGTGAGACATTTTATATATATAAAGTTGAAAAGACCTTCCATTTCATGATGAAAATATGAGTCTTATAATATTGTCCCCAATGAGCTATAATTACTAATAATGTTAAAAAGAGTAAGTACTTTTGAGTGAACCAAAGCAACAGTATCCATGGTTTCTTGAAAGTAATAGAATCCTGTGGTCTGAGATTAATTTTTCTCCCTAAACAAACAAAAAATAAACATTTTCTAAAATACCTGAAAAGCTTCATATATAATTCAACACAATGAAAATACTGTCAAAACTCTGACCTGATTGATTCCTTGCTTGCCAGAAGTCTAAAACCCTTTATTAGTTTCTCTTGAAAAACTGTCTTCACATGTAGAAGTGTAGTTGTTCTCTGCAATACCTTCAGGAGGACTGCTCATGTATTCATAATTGTGATGTGTTTTCCAGGATGCAATTTCACCACTGTGTACATAAGAATGATGATACTTATTAGATCAAAAGTTGAAATTGAACTGGATCTCGGATCTGTAAATATATTGCTCATCTCAAGGATAATAAGAGATTAAAATGTGAGACATAAACAAATTAGGAAATTAATTTTTTTTCATAAAACTGAGAAGCCTGCAAGTTATCCTTTGCTGCCAGTGACTGGCTAGAAGCCATAACTTAAATTTTGGTAATACACTTGCCTGATCGTCTGTAGTGACAAGATTCCAAAGACCACACACCAATAGATGAAAGAGGAAGAGCAAGGGACAATTGAATGCCTTTATCAGAAAAGCAAAGGTCTCTGTAGACTTTTGCTAATGTTGTGTCTTTTATAACTGTGTCCCATAGGCACCACTACCTTTATAGGAGACAGCACAATTAGTTTTCACCAGGATCCATTGCCTTCTCTAACACAATTATGTTTCTATTAGTAAGGAAGAATGAGGCAATATATTTTGTGTTCACAACTGGAGTACTCTGCCACTGAGATAGATATAACTTCATTAAACCTAAGAACAAAAGGTAACATTTAGCATTCATCCAAGACACGAGGTATTAACCATATGCCAGGAGCAGTCCCAGGTGCTGGAAATATGAACATGAGTAAATACAACACATTCCTTACCCTTGAGAGCACATGCACTTTTAAAAGATGCTTATATTATTAAATAATTAAAATGTCATTTTAAATATGCTAGAGAGTGAGTAGGGTATGGGGCAATAAAGGAGTACATTTTTTCTGCTTAGGAATGCCAGGAAACCACGTAACAAAAGTGAAACACAACCTTAGTCCTGAAAGACGAGTAGGGGTTTGACAAATATGCAAAAGGAAGACAAGAAGAGAAGAATAATAGCTTTCCCTGGCAGACAGACCACACAGATTAAAGGGAAGTCTCCCATTCACATAGCAAGCACATTAAACCCCTACACATGAATTACAGGACCAAAAACTAGGATAAGCGAATGATAGAATTGATGTGGTCCTTACCATCATAAGGGTTGTGATGCAGTTATAAAATTGCATATAGTCCTATTGGTTGTGCACAAGTGGGTCCCAGGATGCCTGTGAAACTGTAAGATGCTGCAGAACTGGGTGAGACTCGCTACATAGGAAATTTGATAGGTCAGACAAGGAGCAGGGACCCCAAAGGATAGGTTTCTGACATCCTACTTCTTATCTGTTAATACTATTTTTAAGACATGGTCCATAACATAGTACTACCAGAGGATCCTGCAATACCTCTCCTGGGCATATATCCAGAAGATGTTCCAACTGGTAATGAGGACACGTGCTCCAATATGTTCATAGCAGCCTTATTTATAATAGCCTAAAGCTAGAAAGAATCCAGGTGTTCCTCAACAGAGGAATGGATACAGAAATTATGGTACATTTACACAATGGAGTACTACTCAGCTATTAAAAACAATGAATTCATGAAATTCCTAGGCACATGGATGGATCTAGAGGGCATCATCCTGAGTGAGGTAACCCAATCACAAAAGAACTCACATAACATGTACTCACTGATAAGTGGATATTAGCCCAGAAACCTAGATTACCCAAGATACAATATGCTAAACACATGAAACTCAAGAAGAATGAAGATTGAAGTGTGGACACTTTGCCCCTTCTTAGAATTAGGAACAAAGCACACATTGAAGGAGTTACAGAGATCAAATGTGGAGCTGAAACAAAAGGATGGACCAACCAGTGACTGCTGCAGCTGGGGACCCATCCCATAATCAGCCACCTAATGCAGACACTACTGTATATGCCAGCAAGATATTGCTGAAAGGGCCCTGAGATAGCAGTCTCATGTGAGGCTATACCAGTGCCTGGCAAACACAGAAGTGGATGTTCACACTCAGCTATTAGATGGAACACAGGGTTCCCAAGGGAGTAGCTAGAGAAAGTACCCAAGGAGCTGAAGGGGTCTCCAACCTATAGGTGGAAGAACAATATGAACTAACTAGTACCCCCAGAGCTCATGTCTCTAGCTGCATATATAGCAGAAGATGGCCTAGTTGGCCATCATTGGGATGAGAGGCCATTTGGTCATGTAAACTTTATATGCCCCAGTACAAGGGAATGCCAGGACGAAGATGTGGGAGTGGGAGGGTAGGTGAGCAGGGCGGGGGGATGGCGGAGGGGACTTTTGGGATAACATTTGAAATGTAAATGAAGAAAATATCTAATAAAAATTGGGATTGTTCCACCCACAAGGGGCCTTTCCCCCTTGATCACTAATTGAGAAAATGCCTTACAGCTGGATCTTGTGGAGGCATCTTCCTAACTGAAGCTCCTTTCTCTGTGATAACTCCAGCCTGTATCAAGTTGACTACCAAAACCAGCCAGTACATATACCAACCCCTTATTTTGACAAATATTAAATACCAAAGTACTATTTTTAGTACTTTGCATTCCAAAGTAGTATTTTTAGTATTTGGAGAGGTTCTGCAGTGTGTGCATACATGCGTACAGATGGCTTTGAAAAGCATCTCTTTTCATGGTTTCACAATCTAGCCTGGATAATAAGTAATAAGCAACTGTACCTTATAACGCAGTGAATAATTCTGTAAAGACAGAGAAAATTGGAGGTTCCTGTGATAGAGTCTCAGAAGTGTACTGTTTTCTGTACACTCTTCAATAGAAAGACATCCTTTGATAAGAGTCGGCCAACAAATAACCAAGCCTTGTGTAACAAAGAGATTCTGGGCAAATGGAACAGTACAAGATGGGAGCACCCAAGGAGGCTTAGCTTGCCTAGAGCAGAATAAGCAAATGGCTGTGAAATTCAGTCTTACAGGCAGCAATTGGCCAGTTTATGTACAATTTTATTCAAGAAAGATAGGAAGTCCTTGAAGGTCTTAGAAAAGAAAATGATGTCTTAAAAATGATGTCTTAGAAATGAAATGATGTCTTAACTTTTAAAAAGATTTACTTTGCCTGCATGTGCAAAACATGATGAAGAGAAAATGGAAAACACAAAGAAGGTCCAGGAAAGAAATGATGGGAGCTCGGACCGGATGAGGCTGTTTGTGGTGCAGCCTTAGGGGAGTTTAACAGATACTGAGGCATTTCTGATGTTCTGTTGAGGCTTTGATTTGGGAGTGCAAAAGACAAGCAAAACCAAGGGTGATTGTAACACTTGGGTTTCATCCAAACCAGTGGGTTGAGGAAAAGCAGAGAAGCTGCGCTGGCTTGTCTTACTTGGTGGTGGCTTGCTCATGGTAATATGCAATTCAGATGCATTTTAATTTTTAAGTTGAATGCCATGATCAAGATAGATGGTCACAGATAGTGAGTTCACTTGAGGCAAGGAACTGCATTTGTGGACTGTCAGTGTGTAGGTGGGATAGGGGTGGATGGTGTGGGAAGGAAAACCCCAAAGCAAAGATGTCCCTAAGCACACTAAGATTCGGTGACAGGAAATGGGTGGAAAGATGGTTAAGAAATACCATAGTTACTCTACAGGGTGATGAACAAAAGTAGAGGTAACTTGGGATCGAGAATGGACACTGGATAAGGAGCACAGAAAGGAAAGTCACAATGCATTATGTCCTGTTTCTGTGGTTTACAGAATCTATCATCATTTAAACATCCTCATTCAAAACCTCCATACATCAGTATTAAATAAACCAAAATTTCAAGCTCAATATAATGAAGCTTTCCTGACCATCATCACACACATCACTCGTTACTGATGGCCTAGTGTTTTCTTGTGCTTAAATTCTAGAAAGCCGCTATTTCACACAATTTTCTTTCTGCATGGTGGTGTCACATACTCAGTCTCTAAGGCTTAATAAAGCAAAGCAGAAGAAAGAGATTGGAAGATGATAGTAAATGAAAATATGATGATAAGAAAATTAGAACAGAGATATAATTTGTCTTTAACTTTACCTCTGTGTAAGGGCTCACTTTGTGTATTCATCATTTACAAGGTTGATTTTATAATCCCAAACTTTCCCTGGAATTCAGACTTTCCATAGACCAGTTTAAAACTTTTAAAACAAATATATATATATATATATATATATATATATATATATATATATATATACAGACTAAAATGGGTTTTAAAACATATATACTGACATTTCCTTGTGTCTCTTGACACAAACTGGCTGTGAGAAGGTACAAGGAGAAAAGAAAGGAATCAAAGAAAGAATTCTTCTGCAGAAGGCATTTGCATCAGTATGTAAGTGGAGAGGGAGGAGCAATGAATTATGAAGAGCACCAAAGACTACCCCAGTACATAGAGGGGAAATTATCAGACAACGTGCCTTAGGACACATGTCAGATTGCAGTTCAGGTGAAGCTAAACTTCAAGAGTTGATGGCTACACAGTTTCTCTAAAAATCAAAATTTTCTTCTTACTAATATTACACTAAATTCATAATTCACTAATAATTTTAAAGAAATGTATCCCATTGAGCTGTGTTCAGCCAGATTTTCATTACATTTTATTTCTCTTGATAGCTCATTCTATGAATTTAAGGTTATATTTAATTGTTAATACTTGATCATGCACAATTATTTATTTTTATGTAGTTCATAGTATTTTATTTAGCTCTATAAATAATTTTTTAGGAAAGCAGAAAAAAATACTAGTTTTGCTCCCTGAGGACACATGCTCCACTGTGTTCATAGCAGCCTTATTGATAATAGCCAGAAGCTGGAAAGTACCCAGATGTCCCTCAACAGTGATTCCTGGATACAGAATATGTGGTACATTTACACAATGGAGTACTACTCAGCTATTAAAAACAATGAATTTATTAAATTCTTGGGCAAATGAAAGGATCTGGAGGATATCATCCTTAGTGAGGTAACTCAATCACAAAAGAAGCCACTTGATATGCACTCACTGATAAGTAGATATTAGCCCAGAAACTTAGGATACCCAAGATACAATTTGCAAAACACAAGAAAATCAAGAAGAAGGAAGACCAAAGTGTGGACACTTCGTTCCTTCTTAGAATAGAGAACAAAATAACCATGGAAGGAGTGACAGAGACAAAGTTTGGAGCTAAAAGTACTTTATAAAAAACAACTCAAGGTAAATGTTAAATTGTTTAAAAATTAATTTAGAAATTCAGTCAGATGGCTTACACTTAGTAATTTGTATACTTACCAATACATGATTTTTAGTTATGACTATGATTTCTGTATGATGTGAGTATTTTTTTCACATAATTGCTTATTATCTTGTACATGGTAAATTCATGTAATAGTGCCTCTTCACAGGGCATCCCCAGATGGTGAATTAAGAACTTCACAAACTGAGCAGAGAAGGCCAGTGCTTGATATGAGAGAAATGTGTTTTCAATCCCTTCATTAACCCACATTCTCTCACAGACTGTCTGCACCTTACACTTGGGCCTTGCTGCATGCAACCATTTGAAAGCTGATTGTTCAAAAAGAAGCATTTGTCTTCCCATAAAAACAATGTCTCAGCGATCTCATGCTAACTTCCAGATACTTGCTCATGACTGAAATGTAACTCCAGTAATGCAATTAGAATATCTGGTCAGGGCTGTGCCTGAGCCCAGGTCACTGAGACTGCCAGGAGATCAACCAGGGCAGGTAAAACCTCTCATGGATGCTGAGAAGCAGGGCTTCTAGCATAAACCCAGAGGCAGGACGCAGCTCTGCCCAGTGTTTTATGATTCTCTAGAGAGTGTGGAGTGGACAAAGGATATTATGTCAAAGCAGGATGTCATCTTTGACAAGAATGATGGAGAATGAAATGGATAATCTGATTTTTTTAAGTCATGATTTTATTTTTGTGTTTATACTATTAGACTGAGTGTAATGGTGAAGAGAAGGTCAGAAAAACCTCGGGTTCTTGATGTTTTATTGACATAAGTCAAAACCCTTGGCTTGGAAATGCTTTAGACTCTCTAGGCCTTCTTTTATGCATTGGAGGTTTTTATCAGCTTCTCTCCCTTCAACTTTTTGCTTTCAGATGCTTAAATCCACTACTATAGTGTTAGTGATAAGAAAGGTATCATGGACATGGAGCTAATGAGTGGACAGCAGACAACTCTCCCACACTAGCCAATTTATTATGATATAGTTAATAATATTATCAAAACCATTGTGGTAATGGCACTGTTTTAACTAAATTACTAATGCTATTAATGACAGTATGAAAGTTTTACCTAATAGAATAACAGTCCTCATACACATCTGTGAACAGAATCTCTCTGAGAACCTACAAAAAGTAGACCCTCTTAGTCCCCACCACATCTGTAACTAAATTGGTATCTCTGGGAGTGGAACCCAAGAATCAGCCTTTCTATCAGATAGCCGGCTTTGCTGTTCTGATAACTTTTCAGATGGGAACTGATAGGGTTGATGTCTTCCCTTAGTAATCTAAAGTAAAACTTAATCATGATTTCTAGTTTCTGAAACAAAGCTTTTGGATAGAACATCACTTCTTGCTTCACTAAACCAAAGAATCTATCCCTCTGGCTAACTGCAGTATACTATTGCATAGGACTGAATGAAACCCACTTACATACATATCTCTTATTTTCCCCATAATAAATGCAAAAATGAACTAGTTCTTTTTAATTTTTTTCAATTAATTGTTTTAATTATTTAGATCTGAAATGTTGTCCTCCTCCAGGTCTTACCTCACAGAGTTCTTCCATCCATCCATCCCCCCCTCCCTTTTACTCCTGGAAGGGCTCCCCTTCCCCCAGGTATGGAGCATCATGTTTCTATAGGATTAAGTAAATCCTCTCCCACTGAGGCCTGACAAATCAACCATTACATTGTGCCAGGGGCCTCAGAGCAGCCATGCTCTATGGTTGGTGGCTTAGTCTTTGGGAGATCCTAGGGGTCCAGGTTAGCTGATGCTATTAGTTTTCCTATGGGATTTCTGTCACCTTTGGTTCCTTCAATTATTGTCCTAGCTCTTCCATATGGGTCCTTGACCTCCTTTCAATGCTTGGCTGTGAGAATCTGCATCTGTCTCAGTCAGCTGCTGGTAGAGTCT
This sequence comes from Mus minutoides, assembly GCA_902729485.2. NCBI lineage: Eukaryota > Metazoa > Chordata > Mammalia > Rodentia > Muridae > Mus > Mus minutoides. The sequence goes on along the minus strand of LR749828.1, from coordinate 615,542 downwards.
CTCAGAGGACAGCCATGCTAGGCTCCCATCTACAAGCACAACATACCATCAGTAATACTGTCAGGGAATTGGTGCCCTCTGATGGGATAGATACCAAGTTGTGTCAGCCATTCCTTCCATTTGCTCCATTTTTAAACATGCACTTCTTTTAAACAGGAGAAATTTGGGCCAAAAGTTTTGTAGGTGGATTGATGCCCCCCCTCCACTGAAGGTCCTGTCTGACTACTGGAGGTGGTCTCTTCAGGTTCCATATCCCTAGTGTTAGGCATTTCAGCTAAGGTCACCAACACTGAGTCCTGAGGGCCTCTCCTCTACACACCCCACCCCCTCCTTGGCAGCTGCATATTTCCATTTATTCTCCTGGGCCTCTTGGCCTTTCCCCTCTTTCCTCCCATACTTGCTCCTGCTCTGTTTTTCCCCTAAATGATCTCCTCTCCCACACAGGTCCCACCCTGCCTCTGCCTCCCATGATTATTTTGTTCCCCTGTCTAAGTGGGGTTGAAGCAGCCTCACTTGGGCCTTCCTTCTTATTGAACTTCTTAGGGTCAATGGGTTGTATAAAGGGTATTCTGTAATTTTTGGCTGATATCCACTTATTGGTTAGTATATACCATGCATGTCTTCTAGGTCTAGGTTACCTTACTTAGGATGATATTTTCTAGCTCTACCATTTGCCTGCAAAACTCACTGTGTTCTTGTTTTTTTAAAGCTGAATAGTATTCCTATGGGTGAAATTCAACTAAAAGATCCTAACTTTTAGAATCTCATATGATGGAGTTTTTGTTGTTATTGTTTAACCCCCTGGGGACTGTTCTATATTAACATAGGGTATTATGTATTCACCTTCAGTTTTCTTAAATGCTTTATAATTCTTCATAGGAGCAATTTTATATCCTTAAATTTTTCCCAAAATATTTTGCTACTTTGCAGCTGTAGAAAACTTCCATCATTCCAATAGAATCTTGAACCTCTTTCAGGTAATTCGTTAATAGAATCTCTTTCATTTGTCATTTCATATATTTTCCTCTATCTTCTCATATTAGCATGCTTGGGATTGCAAATGCAATCAAATATAATGCATTTTTAAGCAGAGTTAACATTTTGCATAATATTTTAGTTAGATAGCTAAAAGATTCCATGAGATTTATGTGATAACAGTAAACTACTTTCTTTTATCTATATGATTATTTTTCTTACTATATGTTTTTTCTGAATGGGAATTTAGTAACTTAGTCGAAACAGCACTTAACAGTAGTATATAGAGACACTGATGTATTAACTATATGGGGTTTTCTAAGATTTATGTATAATAAATACAAAATAGCCTTTTGCCCCCACAGTCTGTTAAGTTTTAAACCTTTAAAGTTGTAAGTTAAGGAGTTTCTTGGTTTTGTGATAGCATTTTTGAAGAAGGTGCCACAGAAGTGAAAGAATTTAAAACACCCTGCTGTTCTTTGTCCGTTTTCTTCACCAGCAGACTTCCACTTCCTTGTACTCTGCTGGTTAGCTTTGCCTTGCCAGAGCCCACTTCTAACATTTTTATAGTAACTTCGTATTTCCCAGAATGGTGGCTATCCTGTGGATTGATACATTGGAGGTATTGTTTATACCATCTGGCATTACTTGTTCTGTTTACAAGTCACATAGGACCAGACACATAGCTGAGACTAAAAGAGTTCCTAATAAATGTCCAAGGAGATAACAACCATAGAGACACAAATTGTGAGGATCTAAATTGTTGTTGGCTGGATGAGATGTTGACAGTACACTTCTCTTTATGTTTAATAGTTATTTTATGACTGTGGACTCATAGGCAAGTCTTGAGTATATACTTTCGATATGTCCTCAAATTTCAAACTGTTTCATTCATGTAGACCAGTGTCCCAGCTGTTGCAGAGTTTGGAATGACTTAGTACTGGGCTCAGACGTTGAGTTTCTGCCAGAAGACACTGGCAGTAAGCATTCTCCTATAACAACAGACAATTGAGAGCAGTAGAAATGTCAAGGACTTCACAATAGCGGGACTCAGGATCCAGTGTACTGGGTTAACTTCATCATAGTGACGAGAGGAGCAAGTGTCTCATTGTTCAGTTCTGGTGAACATTAATCTGAGATGCCACTCATGTAAATGAAGATAACTGTAAGACAGGGCCAAGATATACCCTCCATGAAGAAGTGTGCTGCTCTTAAATAGGTCATTCTGCCATCACAAGGAGTCTGCAGAGGGACAAGAAAATCCCCCTTGTATGAAAGGCTCAATATCTTTTGAGACATTGCGAGAAAAGTGCATTTTGCACAAAGGCCTTGGGATTTCCCCAAGAGTCTGAAGCATCTTCACCAAGTAACCCTGCATAATAAAGTTTTAATTACAAGTTTCAACTATCTATTTTCAGAAGCATTCTGTCATGGTTCTTTTCTGATAGGGAGTTGAAATGATTCCATTTCAGAAAGAAAAACATGGGATTAAGAAAGTATTTGCCTAAAAATGCATAAACTATTTACATTAACTATTCCCTTGGGCAGAAGTTTTACATTTTGTTTACTTGAAGTCAGTTTTTGAAAGAAATTTTAATATGGCCTTTGTCGCAGGATGACACAGCTAGGTCCGTTTGTGCCTTTAGGCTTTTTCATAGATTTATCTCTAATTTTATTTAACATTTGAAACGTGGTGACATGGAACTTGCCCAAAATGTCCACCGTTTGCCAATAAGGAGCGGTCTCTCTCTCTCTCTCTCTCTCTCTCTCTCTCTCTCTCTCTCTGACACTTTTGCTCTGTTGTAATTAACTTTACACAAAGAGGGGTCCTGACCAGGAGATGTTTCAGCCAGTAAAGGTACTTGCTACAAAGCCTGTTGATCTCAAGTTGCAACCCTAAGATCCACATGGTAGATGAAATGAACTAGCCTTAACATGTCCTCCGAGCTCAACAAGTATAATATGATACCCAGCAACTGCTTTTGCCTCCCCTACACACAAATATACACACAACACACACACACACACACACACACACACACACACACACACACACACACATATATATGCATATATATGCATATGTGTGTGTGTGTGTGTGTGTGTGTGTATATATATATATATATATATATACATGTATACACAATATTTTAAAAATAAATGTATGTTGCAAATAAGTTACAGGAGGCCAAACATACTTCATTTCAGTACATTAATAGTCTATAATAGGAAGAACATAGACTCAGAAGCAACACTATCAGGCAGTTACTTACATGTCAATCATTATGCTGCAATTGGGCTCATTGTATGTGTGATTTATACTTTTCATTTCATTTTTCATAGCAGAGTAGAATTCCTAAGTGTCAACTGGGTGAATTAGGGAAATATCTGTTATACTAACCCTTTACCTCTCTACATCCAAGAGAGAGGAGGATGCATAGGAACTGAATGTTTGTTTTAATGGCTCAATTTCTAAGAAGGGAAAGAAGAAATAGTCATCTAAGTATAGAAAAGATAAAACCACAGTGAGACCTGAATCAGCTCACACTGAACGAGCATTCTCAGGTGCTCTGTGGAACTGTGTGTGGATGTAAGCAACCTGAAAGTGTTTCATAATGACAGCATCCATGCAAATGTAAAACCTGAGATAGATATGGCTCAGCAATTAAGCTTTGCAAGACAAAGTCAGATTATAAGAACTCAGGCAACATTGTTTTAAATTTCCAATATTGAGAATGTCTGAAAAATGTATCAGAGTAAGATGAAACTAAATGAAAATGATCTTTCAAAGACTTGAAGATACTAGGGTGCTTTAGTAAACGTGAAGCTGAATAAACATCATCTAGATATGATGCCCTTTTACAAATAACTCTCCTTTAAGTATTTTTTCATGTTTACATTTTATTTTTTTCCATTTTTTATTAGATATTTTCTTCATTTACATTTCACATGTTCTCCCAAACATCCCCTAAACCCTCCCCCATAGCCCACCCTGCTCCCCTACCCAGCCCACCCACTTCCCCCTATTGGCCCTGGCGTTCCCCTGTACTGGGGCATATAAAGTTTGCATGAACAAGGGGCCTCTCTTCCCAGTGATGGCCAACTAGGCCATCTTCTTCTATATATACAAGTAGAGACATGAGCTCTGGGGGTACTAGCTAGTTCATGTTGTTCTTTCACCTATAGGGTTGAAGACCCCTTCAGCTCCTTGGGTACTTTCTCTAGCTCCTTCCTTGGGAACCCTGTGTTCCATCTAATAGCTGACTGAGAGCATCCACTTCTGTGTTTGCCAGGCACTGGTATAGCCTCCCATGAGACAGCTATATCAGGGCACTTTCAGCACTATCTTGCTGACTATGCAATAGTGTCTATGTTTGGTGGCTGATTATGGGATGGATCCCTGGCTGCAGGAGTCACTCATTGGTCCATCCTTTAGATTCAGCTCCTCACTTGATCTCTGTAACCCCTTCAATGTGTGCTTTGTTCTTAATTCTAGGAAGGGGCGAAGTGTCCACATTTTGATCTTCCTTCTTCTTGAGTTTCATGTGTTTAGTAAGTTGTATCTTGGGTAGTCTAGGTTTCTGGGCTAATATCCACTTATCAGTGAGTACATGTTATGTGAGTTCTTTTGTGATTGGGTTACCTCACTTAGGATGATGCCCTCCAAATCCATCCATTTGCCTAGAAATTTCATGAATTCATTCTTTAAGTATTTAAGTATATGTAAATCAGTATGTTTTTTTTTTTTTTTTTTTTTTTTTTTTTTTTTTTTTTTTTTTTTTTTTTTTTTTTTTTTTTTTTTTTTTTTTTGGTAAAAGTACCCAAGTAAACCTGATTGGTAGTTATATTTTATGTAAATAAGTTAACTTGAAGATTTGCCTTTTATTTTTAAATGTGTGAGTGTTTCTGTCTGTCTGTCTATCTGTTCAGATACTAGTCAAGGCCAAGATTTATTGCTTACCCCTGGATTTGGAGTTACATGTGCTTTAGTCACCACATGTGGGTTTTAGAAATCTAACTCGGACCTTCTAAAAAAGCAGGGTGCATTCGTAATTGCTGAAGTAACTCTCAAATGCCTTTAAATGAATTCTTAAACTCACCCACAAAAATTATTTATACATGTTAATTGTTTGTCTAGACTCGTTATTTAAAGACAGATCAGAGAATGGCTTTCCCATTCTTTAAACAGACTAAAAAATCAAATGCTTTAATGAAGAAAGTAAGGACAAAAATGATTGTTTTGTATTTTGAGTTTCGAAAGTAATGGACATACACATAAGGAATATTATTGTAAAAAAACTCATAGGTAAAACACATTTACGACATCTTAAATAAAGAAATAAATCTTCAATATGCTGATGTTAGTACTATTATAGCCAAAGTTTTAGAGATCTATAGAGGATAAGCTGTGTGAGATGCTTCATAATTGTTGAGTTTGGGGGGGCACTATATTCTTCACTAATGTATAAATTACACGACATACATTCGGAACTTGCTAGAAGTGTCAAAGGCAATAGGTTTTTAAGTTACATACGCATCTGTTATTGAGTGTTGATCAATGTTGTACCATTCTGAAAATGTGGATATTTGCTAGGTGTTAAGGATAATTGGAAATATTCTATAGCAAAATATGGCAATTCAGTAAGCTTACTTTTCTCTAGAAACCTGGTTGTGCTAACTTGGGCGCACTGGCTTGGATTATATGTGCATGGATTCTGGATAATATGTGCATCACACCTCTAGTGTTGAGTCTCTTTAAGAAATTTAAATCAGGCTGGAGTCTGAAAGCAAAGAGTAAAGAGATGAATGGTCGCCTCTAGGAACTATTAAGATGTGTCACATAGAGCCCTACTTGACTTTACTATCAACTCATCCATAAATGTATATATCAACTGAATGTACATCATTTTAAAGGGATTTTTTTTTACAATTTGTTTAAAATTTATTTACACAAATATATGCCAAAAATTAAGTAAAACAAATGATTTGCAATCAAAATTATCTTTTAACCTTGTTTTTCCTAGCATTAAATGCTTGGAAATCCAGATCATGTGACAAGTACTTTTAGGAAAAAAGACCAGAAAACTCCATATAAGTTATATCAATGTAGTTGTTAATGTGCTAAGGAACTGAATGTTATCACCATCATCTTGTACCTTATTTTGCTCAAAAGATCACTTGTTTTGTAATGTTAATACATGCTAATGATAATGTAACCTAAATGTAGTAGCTGGAAAAAATGTTAACACCTGGGTCCCATCCTCAAGTGAGTTTGCCCAAGAACTTCTTTAGGAATTAGCTTTATAGTGTTAAGATGAATGTGTGTGTGTGTGTGTGTGTGTGTGTGTGTGTGTGTGTGTGTGTGTTTGTGGGTATATGTTTTATAATTTATAAGTAAATAATCTAAAACAAAATTTTGATAATCCTAATATAAATTCAGCACATTCGATTATTTAGAAAAATGTTTAAGTTAATTGCAATTCTTCGATAAAAATTATTCAATGAAATTCATGGTCCATTCTGTCCATTGTTGTGAGAAGTGCTAGCCTCTCTTCTTGAGAAACAGTCTGAATTAGAAAAGGGTTATTTGGAGACCCTCTTAATAACAATGAGACATTCAGACACTAGGCATGGCATTGGGCTTAGATTTGGAATTCCTGAGGCCCCTTTAGCAACAGTCTTTTTCTTTCTAAGAACACTGACTCTAGCTTTAGGAGCATTTTCTTGGGGGATTTGGACTTACCTTATCTTTCACAGATGGTTTTACACCTCCCATCTCTTCAGTCCCCTGGGATTAGTCTCAGGCCATTGAGTACTTGTGCTGAGGTGTTCTGCCTCAAGGCTCTTTCCTTAGATGTAGCAGAGCTCTGCCTCCTTCAGGTTTCAATCAGGGTCATAAACTTTGCCTTCAGATAACTGGCTACTAAGCATCTTCATGACTGAGGGTGAATGGAAAAGCAGAGTCTTACATTTTTATCATCTCTGCCTACAACTACAAGAAACTAGGTGGTGAATGAACTCTGGAAAAAACGTGTTCCTTTGCTCTCCCTATTCTGCCTTTGTCATGTGCAGGGACATATTTTTCTTCCTTGTGAGCCATGAGCCGCCTTGTCCATCCACTCACACCCTAGTCATTGTTAAGAAAAGCATCCCAAGATCTCAAGTCACATATCTATCTATCTATCTATCTATCTATCTATCTATCTATCTATCTTTCTTTCTTTCTATCTATCTATCATTACTTGTTGAATATAAATATATATGAAGACAAAAATATTCCATTAATGAGATATTTTAAATACTATTAATGGGGGCCTACCTTTAAATTTAATAAAAATAGTATAGAATATCCTAGTGTCACATCTCAAATACTACTCCTAAAGATCACAACATGTTTTTTGTTTGTTTGTTTTTCTTTTTTATTAGATATTTTCTTTATTTACATTTCAAATGCTATCCCCTTTCCTGTTTTCCCATCCGAAAACCCCTACCCCCCCCCCAACCCATAAACTCCTGCTTCCTGGCCCTAGCATCCCCCTTTACTGGGGCATAGAACCTTCACAGGACCAAAGGCCTCTCCTCCCATTGATGACAATACTAGCCATTTCCTATTTTACAGGGTATCCTCTATTTTACCTGGGAACTTACTTTTAGCTCCATCAAACAGCTCATAGCACCCAATGTTCCTTAGTAGGAGATAGTATTTTGTTTGGTTCTGATCAATGTTTATTAACATATTTCCATATTTGATAGTGACTTTTCTCTAGCTAATAGCTTGAATGAATTGGTTTAGCCCTGCAGAGACATCATCTTTAAGGAGAGTTAAAGAGCTACAGGAAGTTGTATGGGCACATTCCCTAATAACCCTGGCTTATGTGTATATGACAAAGAAGTATATTTTGAGAATGAAAGGAGAAAGTGTGTATAAAAATGAAGAATTTGAAGTGGTGTAAAGTAAAACTCATTATCAAGTCTCATTTATTTTATTGTTTTACTAACCCCTCTCATTTTACTGCCCATTAATTATATGCAGTATATATTTGTATTGTTTTAACTATATTTTGCCTATTTGACTTTCTCCAATATTCAACAAACCTTGGGAACAGGCATTATTTTGTATGTACTTGTATGTTTATGGAGATATGATGACCCTCAGCTTAAGCAGGATCAAGTGTATCCTACAAATGTATTTATAACAGAAAACATCCCAGCCCACATATTCCCAAAGTAGATTAAAATGCAAGCTTTTTAAATGTCACAAAACATTACTGTATTAAAGCATTTTTTTCTATCCAACTCATCTATAGAATATCCAGGTAGCAAAATATTTAATTAATACTGAGGTAAACTTTGAACAATTACAGTGAATTTGGACAATTAATTAAAATGTGTATACCTACTTGACAAAGACACTATAAAATAAAACCCAGTTTATTTTCTAATGTGTGGTATTCTGTATTTGGGAAGAAATGCCAACCTCTAGAGAAATATTATTATTTCAAATTTATTCGTTGGGAATAATACTAAGTTATACTTCAAACTTTAAGATACTTTAAAATGTATTATCAGGTTTGATTTCACTAATCATCTATAGCAAAGTCAAGTACTTTAGTCACATTTAATAAATGATCAACTTGAGTTCCAGTGTGATTATATTGCCCATGCTTATCAACTAAGAATAAAAAAAAGATGTCTTCTGAAATTGAGTCAATATATTTTTGCATAATGGTTACTCTCTAGTTGTAAAGATAGTTTTTGGTATATTGAACTCTACTAATTATACTTAAATCAAAGGTAAATCTCTCTCTCTCTCTCTCTCTCTCTCTCTCTGTGTGTGTGTGTGTGTGTGTGTGTGTGTGTGTGTGTGTCTTTTAAAATTTTCTTAATTTTAAATGCCAAAAATAACTAGTCCTCAGAATGTACAAGAGTATAGCATACATTATAACTGACTCACTCCTTAAGGTGTTAAGTCCATTGTTAGGTTGAATTTCAAAGGCTGGTTGAGTGGAGACCACAGGAGATATAAGTAATGGAAGTCTGGGCAAGTCATTAGATAGTTCTAGAAGCAGTATTTCTGAAGAGTATGTCAGTTTACCTACATGCCCTTGATGTATGTAGAAGCACATTTTGTAATCTAATGACATTTTTTTTTGGGGGGGGGGGTTTCGAGATTACTTCTCTTAACCTATTTATTTTATATCCAGAAGAATTGTTGATAGGAAAGTCCCCATCTATTTCTCTCATACAGAATGGTGATCTCTCTCATTCACAATTGATAATTACTAGTTTGTGTTATCTTGACTGATACAGTCTTGTATGAAGCACTTAACCTCTTCATGACTGTATGTTTGGGGTCTCTGACTTCTCTCTGCCTCAATGGACGATATATTTCTTCTTTCCTACCTCATCTGTCACTTGCTATTCCTCACGCTTCACTACTACCCCTCCCTCTCTGGAGATGTTCATGAATCTCTTACCCATTGAAGTGTCTGCTCTTCTTTATCCCCGAATCCCATTGTCAGATTACTTTGATCTGAAAAGCAAAAAGAGTATCCCCAGCTGTTATTGTTCTTTAAAGTCATCTTCATGGGCTGTATCAGAATGGTTGTATATAGCTATGCCTATGTACATGTCTCTATTTATAACCTGGTAATTCTGATAATCTGGCTTCACTATGGAAATTGATATTTATAATTCACATGCAGTTTATCATATCGTCCTGCCATTAATGTGTAACCTTTCTAAATTATAGAAACTATAAATAGTATTCAAAATTTCCCTTATGAATGATTTTTCTTATGAGATATAATTTATACGTAAATGTTCAACTTGTTTTTTTCTTCCTAGATTCTTTTCAGAATGTGTAGCATCACAAATCTAATTCCCAAACGTTTTTGTTACCTTGTGTTCAAAGTTGATCCATGTTATACCATGTTTCAGTATTATATTCTCTTTATGGACAAGTGTTATTTCACTTCATAGATAGTCCATATTTTATATATCTATGCATGAGCTGATAAAAATGTGGGTTCTTTTGTTTTGACTATACTATAATGTTTTTATCAACATTATATGATCAACTGGTAACTTTTATTTATCTGTTGATCATCCATTCCCTCTCCCTCCCAATATCCAGCGCGTCCTATTTCTGGTAAACACCATTCTATTCTCAAATTCTTTAATATTCTCATATTTAATATTGTTACATGAATGGGATTATGCAATATATGTATTTCTGTAAGATGGTTTATTTCAATTAACACAGTTAACCACCTCATTTTATGATTCAGTAGGTTTTTATTTTATTTTATGTGAACATCATTACTTTGTTTCTTCATTAATCCATGGAGATTTCTATTGTTTTCATTCTATGGCTAATATGAATACTGTTCCAATAAATATCCTGCTTAAGAGGTGTCTTCATCAAACTAAATTCATTTCCTTATGAAATCCAGTCAAGGAATTAATGCATCATATGTTAATGATCATATGGTTTTTCGAGGCAGGGTTTCTCTGTGTAGCTCTGGCTGTCCTCGAACTCACTTTGTAGATCAGCCTGTCCTTGAACTCAGAAATCTGCCTGCCTCTGCCTCCTGAGTGCTAGGACTAAAGGCATGTGCCACCACACCCGGCTAGTTCTAAATTTATAAATTTTATTTGGCCTTTAGACTGTTTTTCCATAATGACTTACGAACTTACATTCTGTCAAGAGTGAACTGAGATTATCTTCTCAATCTCTTTGCCAGCAATTGCTCTCTCTTGTCTTTTGAGACTACTTTTTATGTTGGATGTGATACCTCATAGTGACTTTTATGTTGGATGTGACACCTCATGGTGACTTGCTTTGCTTTTTCAGATGATGAGTTGTATTTACCATTTTTATATGCTTGTTGTGCAACTATATGCCTTATTAAAAAATATGCATCTTTATTGCTTGTTCAGTTTTAAATCAAGTCATTGTTACTGTCTGGATGTTTGAAGCACCTTTATCAAAAATCTATTGCCTGTAGATGTGTTAGTCTCCTAGAAGGCTCTCTATTTTCCCCATTGGTGTACTACAGATTCCACATAGTTCACTGCCTCTCCTTTTCATCTCCATTCAACATGTCTCTTGACTTTGGGGCCTGGAACTCCCTCTGTCTTCATTTCCCTTATCAGTGATCTTAACTATCTAATTTCTCCTAATATTCTCAATAAGTTGTCTCTATGTTTTTGTAGGGTAAGTAAACTTCACCACCTCCTTCCTTCAGTCTACTTCTTTCTTCAGTCTTTTACTATCTAGTTTCTGTTCTCCTAGTTGACCACAAACATTGCAGTTTGGAGTCATTGTTAACTTCTAGTCCTTCTCCTTGTAGCCAAACCTATAATCATGCTAGTATTACTTTTGCAGTATCTCTTGTGACTCTTATTTTTAACTAACTTTATTTGTGCCTTTCACGTGACATCTGTCTCTGCAAGTCTTCAGGGCTTAGTCTTGTGGCTGATAACACATATAGGAACTTTAGTATTAAGTAAAATCATGCCTTTTATGCTTCTAATATTTTTTATATACTGCATCTGGAATTATCCTTTTAAGTTGACAAGAAAAATCCAGAAAGAGAATATTGAAACAATAGCTTATAGCATAAATTTCAGGTCATATATAATATGAGGCAAATATGCTTCAATGAACATCAAAACAACAACAAAAGATCCTGGGATGGGAGAGATGGTACTGTGGTTAAGGGCTACTTGGTTTGACTCCTAGGACCCATAAGGTGTCTCATATCCATCTGTAACTCCAGCTTCAGGAGATCTGTCACACTCTACTAGCCTATGCAGGACCAGGCATGGATGTGGTACACAGACATGCCTGCACACAAAATACTCACACAATTATTTTACTTTAATTTGTAAAAGATAATATTAACCTCATAATGAAAAATGACACTAAAGTATATTGAAAACAAAAACAAGTCAATTCAAACATTCTTGAAAGAAAAACAACACTAAAATATTTTGTCACTGAAAAAAATAATAACAAAAAAACCCCCACAAAATACAACACTCATTTCTGGGGTGTGTACTATGCAAAAAAAAAAAAAAAAAAAAAAAAGGATGTAGTAAAATTGTGACTAATTAGTAAGATTGGTGCTAATTAATCTTACATTTCACATTTGAGAATTTTAAAGTTGGCAGAAACCCTTTATGTGTGAGGGATTAATAGTTAGGACTATTGTGGTTAATATGAGTGTTCCATTGATTGGCCCATAAAAGATTCATTACCATTGACAACACAGGAGTGGAGAAAAGAGATGGCATAGCCTGCCACTTGGTATTATTTCTGGCAGAATAATGAACGCCAGCATACAGGAGAAGAATCCATCCCATCAAATTGAATATGTGATTCCAGACTGTAAAGGACCAAACCCACCTCAACCATTAGTTCCTATTTCATAAATGTGTGAAGAATTTAAAGCTGTACTACACTACACTGAATACTGAGTTTGGACGTGACTCATGAGGACTTCACTGTTGTTTCTGAAGATTACTTGTTGACCCAAGGCAGAGTCAATGCCTTGATTTGTCTCCCCTTCTTCTAAGGTCTTCTAAGCCTGGCATCTGATTGGTAAGCAAGAAGCTTGACAAGTCATTACTCATTCCTACTTTGTCTAAATTATAAGTGATTTTAGCCTTCCAATTTGGCCTCATTGTGACGCACAATATAAATCCAATATATTCACACATTTATGCTCTAACTTTATACAAATGTACTGTAGAAAATAATTATTTCAAAAATATTTTTAATAATTATCTTTTTTTTCCCAACAAACTTAGCCTAATTATGTATCATGCATGATCAAATGAGGGGTCAATAGCGACAGATGCATAATTTCACTCTGATAGATTGCTGTTTGAAAATAGGTTATGACAATTAGATGATTAATCTCCTTTTATTAAATAGAGCTATGAGACTTCAGATCACATTTATCAGTATATTCTCTTTAGTACGAACATAACAGGAAGACAAGCAAAACAGAATAGAGATTTATACTCTTTGATAAATAATCTTAATATACTTTTAATCAACTACACTTGGGGGAATAGCTAGAAAATGAAATTCTGTTTGGAGACTTAATGTTCTGTATTCAGAATAATACGTTAAATGTAAAATGTTTCAAAAATTAAAAGATAGGAGTTTGGTGAATGAAAACCCTTTTGGGGTACTGTGTATCTGCAAAGTCTACACCCTGTGTCAGTATACGGGGGGAGTGCCTGTGTAAACATTCTTGTTTCACCGGCTCCACCTAGTCAGTCCTTGTATCGTATTTCTTCTGACCTCGCTATCTGAAACCAATTACAGGAGATCCATTTGGACTGTTTCTATTTTCATAAGAAGCCTAGGCAGCAGTGTTTTTCTCAGAGATGAATATCAACATCAAATATGCTTCTGAGTGCTTTGTTATTTATGTTTCAGAGAGATTTTGTAGCCTTCAGCTCTCAAGAATGTGTCACGCTGTGCTGTTTATACATTGAAGATATTAATGGGCGTAGATGTCATTTTTCATTTTAATGTCTCAAATGCAACAGGCTGATAGGTTAAGCATTCCTATTTTTATGGGGAGGAATATGAATGATGTCTGTTTCCCCTTAAATATACATATATATTTACCTAGAAAAAATATGTTACTTATAAACCTTAGAATACTCAATATTTTGGTTTTCTGGTTATCTCCAAACTATGCTCAAGTGATTTTATTTCTGGTGAATATTTTCAGAGTTCCTTAAAAATATATATATACAAAAATTTGACAGGTTTCTCTAATAGTTCCCAAAGCTTTTCAGCTTAAATTCATATTCACAGTGAACTATTCAGCAGAATTATGTTTTTTGAGACTCATCAAACCATTAGGTTAATGCCATGTGAGACAAGTTACACACCTGAACTTTGCTTCTCTTTCAAAATTTTAGCTTACTTAAAATTGTGCAATAATAGTTGGAGTTGATATTTTCTATAAATATTTTAGAGAACAAAATGCACTCCGTTCTAGAAGATGTGCTTTCTTACACCTTTGCTACTACCAAAGGCGTAATTTGAATCTTCTCACAAATATTTTTATTATTTTCTGAAAATATTTACTATTATTCCATTTTGAGCATATCCTATCTTAAGTCTCTCTAGCCTTACTAATATTAGATAACTGTTATGGAAGGCACACCCTTAATTCAAATTCAGTGTGTTTTTGGAACTCAAACCCAGTCTGGCTGCCTTCTCAAGTTCTTTCTAATTAAAAAAAAAAAAAAAAAAAAAAAAAAAAAAAAAAAAGGCTTGGTCTTTATTAAAGAAAGGTTGTAAACAGCCCTTGGGTTTCTGTTCTAAATTAATTCTAGAGGAGAAAAGCACATGAAGCTGGCTGGATCTTAAACTTCATGAGGATAACTGGCATTTACCTTTTCTACTCATCAATATGAAACCAGCAAACCATTTTCCAATTAATAGTTTTTGTAATTCGACACAGTACCTTATATTGATGAAAGGGTTTTACTTCATAACCTTTCATCTTTTGAACAGTGACAATACTGAACCACAACCGCGAGTGTCTCAGAGCAATTGTTTATTGAAATACAGTCCTAGGATATTGGAAATAAAAATGTCATATGATTGTGTGTGGCTAGAATATAAACTGCCCAGAATGTCTACTTGGGTGTGTGGCTGAGGCACGCTTGAGTGCTTGGGATTTTTTGCTTGGTTGGTCTGTTGGGTTTTTTGTTTGTTTGTTTTTTTGTTGCTTGGTTGGTGGGTTTTTTTTTTGGGGGGGGGTAGGGGTAGGTTGGTTTGGTTGGTTTTGTTCTCCCATGTTTTATGTTTATCACAGCAATTGATACTACTCCAGCAAAGAATGCTAGACTAGGCAAATGACTCTTACTTTTCATAACCATTTGTATTGGATGACGACCCTCAAGTATCTAAATGAATATGGAATATAAATTCCTAAAGAGGCACATTTTAACCGGCTGCTCTGTGAGCTGCCATTACTGCTCCCTTAGCAGGACAGAAGGTGTATCCATCTGTCTAGTCCTACTTTCGCAAGCAGAGGTTCTAATACAGAACTTTCTAGAATTTTTCTGTAGCCACTGGTGATCACATGTTATTCTGGTTAATTTTGGGTGTTGAGATGAAGGAGCTCTATTAAGGAAAACCAGAAACGTGGACAAAGTGAGCAAGCCCTATAAGGTTGTGAACCAGATGAGTGACTGTCTGAACTCTCCTCCAATCTTGAGACTTTATTTCTGTGACTGGGAAATTGATTCTTTGGTTACTTGTCACCAAAATGAGACACCAAGTTTTGATATAGTCAAAGATTTTATCTGGCTTTAGAACTTTGAAATTGTGTTAGAAATGACTGACCAGGTGACCAGGATATTATAAAGGTCTGAAGATCTATCAGGTTTCAGTGGCATTTGTAAGAAGTAGAAGATTATTCATGAATAAGCATGCCTGCTTTCAGTGATAGGTATATTAACTCGAGGATTCGAGTATAAAAGGATTATGTCATCTTTCCTCTAAGTCCTGAAAAGTATGGAGTTGCCATCTTTGCAAGTGAAAATGATTTATTATGATATCTGGTGTTTTCTTTTCCAACAATTTTGTTCGTTGTTCATTAAAGATTGTTTTTTTTTTTTTTTTTTGACAGAATAGAGATACTATGGGACACTGGAATGCTTACTGTTCTGGAAGGAGGGTGACCTTGAATGAAACGTTCATAAATAGTGTGTGATCTTAAAGCAAAGGACAACTCTAGACCTTTTTGTTTGCTCATTTGTCAAAATGAGTGCTTCATATTTTCTTATTTCTGAAATTCCTTTTAGTACACATCATTATTGTTCCAAGATTCTAAACAGTGTTTATTAGAATAGCTTAACAGCATATCACACAAACATGCATACACATACACATATACATACACACTCACACACACACACACACACACACACACACACACACACACACACATTTATATTTATAAAAGAGAGATGTCAAAGGGGAAAATATGAGGAAAGTAATTGTTTTTATTGTTTTGTTTCTTATGATTTGCATAGGCACAGTTCAAGCTACATCATAGTAATATCAATTTTAAAGTTGACACTCATGTTTAATTTTATAGGTCACAATTGAAAGGGGGAATGTAAAGTATTTAAAATATTGAGTGGAGTTTTCCAGTGAGTTATATGATAATAAAATAGTCATGGAATTAATTTTTGTTATATCCACACATTGAACCACATCATAAATTGCCTAAATTCACTGGCATGTGCATTCTTAGCAATACTTAGTTTGACTTGTGATTATTTCAGAAGTTTGTTGTTGGGTTTTTGTTTTTTTTTTTTTAACACACATGCACAAAAAGAAAACTCCTCACCATGGGCAAGTGTGCTTCACAATGCACAAGCAGCGCTTGACAGAGGTGCTAGATCCTGAGATGGGAAGACAAATGTGTGTTGTTGGGAGAGGGTGCTGATACATTCCGCTTGTTTACCTTGGCCTCTGTGTCTGGCTGCCTTCTCAGAAAACTTGCTTGGAGCCAGACTGTAGCAGCCCTTTCTCTGTCTTTTCATAATTGATCAGGGGATGACTGCCTTCCCTGAGGGTTAAGACGTGGCAACTTTTTCTGTTTGCTCAGCATCTCAATGCAGTAGTTCAAACATTGTTCACACCAGCTGGCAGTGTAAAGCCATATGCACGTCTTGTCAAAGCAACTGTTGTCATGGATACTAGAAACTCACTCAAAAGCCAGATCATTGATTCCAATCAAAATTGTACTTTTTTTTTTATCAGCTGAGAATCTTAATTATTATAGGAGAATATTGATATAACCATATTTTTGGACAATGGAAAAAAACATTATCTTGTATTCTAAAACAGTGTGTAACAATGTCAGACAATGACTTGGTTTCGTATCTCCTTCATTACTACCGTTGATGGAACTTACTTGTCAAAAAATTAATTTTTAAATAGCAGTTCTCAAAAACTTTAAAAAAAATATTAGTTTAATGCTGCTAACTCTTTAAGTAATGTACATTGCATTTTGATTCCTGCCACCAGTTTGTATAAGTTCATATAGTCCCGGTTCCCACTCTGTTCCATCTGTAGGAAGAGAATGTTTATGTTACTTTCTTGTGTTGGATTTTGTTTTTTCTAAATGTGTAAGAAAACACAAAAACAAATGAAAACATCTTCTGGTTTGGTTGGTACTCTGTCATACACAGAAACAAACCTGATTGGCTGAGTGGTAATCTCTTTGTTCTCTGATTTAGCTAAGAATGCAAATGAAACCCACTCAATTTTATTTGGCATTAAAACTGCACTTTACTTTGTCAAAGGAGAGGGAATTTTTTTTCCCCTCGAATTGTAAGTACAAAGAAAAAGTGTTTTTAATCTTAGTGAAAATCCTTATTAATTCACTTTCAAGATAATCTGATGTTGATTTGTCAAATTTAATTACAGCTTCCGGTAACACTTGAAGTCTACTGCTTTTGCTTCAAAATTGTAATATGAAAATGCAAATTGAATGATAATTTGAAAGGGAGTGGGCATTTTAGGAACACTCAGAGACAAGTTTGTGAAAATGAGGTTGTTGACACAGTTTATGATTTTCTCTTCTTGAAGCACTTTCAACAAATTAGATTTACGTCCTGCAGGATTACATGCATCTGTACGATTTTGAATAAATGTGTTCACATATGTTTTGTGTGGGGAGGGTTATATATAAAAAGAAAAAAAAAGAATAATCATGTAAAAAAGGTGAAAGTACTCACTTCTACTAAGTAAAGAACACCTAGCAATCCATTTTATATTATAAAAAATATTTAGCTATTTTCTCTCTTTTACTTTTAGGCTCTCCAGGCAGCAAGACAACTTCTGTTACAGCAGCAAACAAGTGGACTGAAATCTCCTAAAAGCAGTGATAAGCAGAGGCCACTGCAGGTTGGTAAAGCATACCTGTCCTTGAGATCTGTTTCTAATGATGCTCATAACAACAACGACAGATGTTCAAAACACGTCGTTTTTATATAATTAATTTGTGCACTTGCACATATTGGTCCTATAAGTTATAGAGGAAAATTCATGGGATGTTTGCAAAGAGGACTTTGCAAATACTGCTATAAGTTTCCAAAAGTTTCCAAGTTCATTCTTTACAAAATGTCAAGTAGGAATGTTACACATAGGCATAACATATTTTGTGTGAATTCCTTCCTGGACATTAATGGGATTTTGTTTTTTAATAGGTTATAATGTGAATGTTAAAGCAGAGTCATGGTGAAATGGTATGGAAGGAAACAAATCAGTTTAAGGCAACCTTCTGCAGTTGTATCTAAGTAATAAATACAGAAATCCTCCCTGATTAAAAAAAAATTCTGGGAGTTTGCCAAGAACCTGTTACTGTTGCTGCAGTTATAAGAACCCACTCTGGTGCTCGCTGTCCTTATTTTCTGTGAAACCGGTGGATGTATTCATGCAAAAGGAACTGGGTGTTACATAAACAGAACTACTATGCTTATGTATAGTCTTCTTAACCAAGATGTATAGAATGTTTCCCTAGGGAAAATGTTTTAAAGTATTTTCTCAAGTTGTCTAGAGTGTAGAGTTGCACAGACATTTCTCACAATGTTTCTCTGGGCTTTTGAAAAAATAAGCAATTCTTTCTCCTGAATCATTTGTTTTATATGTGTGTGTCTAATAAGGCAATCTTTATTAGTTCTGTAGTTATTTTGTGTAGCATTTTTTTGAAAAATACTCTCTCTTCATGGCTTGTCTGTTTTCATGTTTATGTGTATTCACAGTATTTAGAGCCTAAGTTTTACATAATGGTATTTTGGAGCTTAGCTTCTATTGAAGAAAATTATAGGATACTGATCTATGTAAGAAAAAAATTTCTTGTTACCAAAAATGAATGAATAAATAAATAAATAAATAAATAAATAAATAAATAAATAAATTCATAGACAGAGTTGAGATGAAAACGCATTTTCTTTATCACAAAGTCCTTTGCTGCAGAAGGAGAAAGATCAAAGTAGGGGAAACTCAAAAAAATGCAAGGGCCACATCTCTGCAAAGATTGGAAAAGCAAAAACTTCCAGAATTTAATATTCTTTCAACACTTCACAATTGCATAGGAATTTGTTTTAATTAATGAGGTATCCTGGGAAGGACTTTTCCTCATCAACAGCCATCTCTCTGCCCTAGTTATCAAAGCAAATGTGATACTACCATAGTTATGGAACTCCATGAAACCCTCCTGATCTTAACAGAACAGGGCAAGTTCATACAACAGAAGGCAAAGAAGATGGCAAGTCAAGCAGAAACCTTTAGTATGGCTTCAGGGTAGTTTCTAACTTTTTTTTGACATGATAAAACTGATTTTGATGTTGGCAACACAAGTCAATGATTGAAGGTTGTTGTTATGAAAGCCAGACAATACTATGACCTAATGTATATTTCATATTTCTTCATAACATTGAGGATTTGCAGTTGCCCCTTCCTCTTCAACTATCAGACAATAGGTGCTTTTTTCTTGCTGGGTGTCAGGGTATCTATGGAACAAATGGCTTAGGTTTTTGTTTTGTTTTGTTTTTTTCTCTTTATTATATTGTTAAACTACAAGTCAATATTTGCAATTTCAATTGACTAAAATAAATATATTTTGTTTAAATTACGCATATGTACAATGTAATATTAGAGGCTTTAAATGAGAGTGTGTTCATCTGTCAACTGTTAATTAAAGCAGTTTGAGCAGAAATACTCAATTTTCTTGGTTGAGCATGAAAGATTTATAAAAAATAAAAAAGCATCATAAATATTCTTTAGCAACTACAGTTGCTAAACCTACTGGAGACTCATCTTTGTCACCTGTATTTTGTGTTTTGTGAGCAAATTAGTCTTAACACTGCTCCAGTGTATAGATGATAAGACCATAGTGCTTTAGTATCATACGGAACTTAATGGGGTCATGCTAAATGTCATAGGAGTGAGAAAAATCATCTTTATGAATGACAAATTAGAAATAATGAAGTCTTACTTTTCGCCCAAAATATGCACTGTAATTAATACAATATGAAACTGAAATTTTAATATTTCATGGTACTTGATAAGCTTAGCAGGTGTAGACATAAAAAGATTGTACTATAAGTTTAATCAAAACCTAGCTGTGTTCCATACTAGCTTAAACATCTATTTTTAAGCAGAGATATTAATCAATGCTTATACTGGTCTCTGCAAATATTATTAACATGAATTGTATTTGTTTTTAAAACTGTAATACATTTGATAGAATTTTTAATCATGTGATATGAAATTAATATTTTAAAGTGTCTTTATATGGTTCCTTCATAGTCTACTTTTCCTCCTAACAACTCAGAGCTTAGCAAAACTTTTTCCGTATAGTAGATATGTAATACATCTTAAATTTTGGAGCATTAATTGAAGCTGCTCGGCAATACTTGCAAGGTGCACGGTTGATGCTCACAGGCAACAGCTTCCTGCCATGTCTGACGTAATGCCTTAGAAGACCGGAGCAGACGCTTTATCTAGTTCTTTTCTTTCCAAATTTGTTGTTCAAACAGATGTTTTATGAAGCTTGCAATAAAATAAACATCTAATGATAATTCTTTAACGGCTCACCTCACGGGGACATTACACAATTGCTTGTTGAACCCTCACCCAAATCAGTACGTCTTAAAAAGGGGGAAAGATTTGCAGTACAGCATATTAGTTTGTGTCAGAGCCACATTTATGCCAGCTCTCTTCCATTCTCACTTTCCCATTTCTGTGTAAAATCTAGGACACCTGTCAAGTGTTTGCCAGGGTCTCAGTTTCCCTTACAAGTACCTAACTGAGTATCTATATTTAAAATATGTTTGCATATTCCATTCATTGTGTGTTAAACCAATTAAATAGGTCCAGGCATTAAGTATGTCACTTACTGAGATACTGACTAAATAACTTAAAAACTGGGATGACAGAGCAGCTGATGTTCACCTAAACAGGACCACACATGATTATTCTTTCCACTGTTACTATGTCCCAGAAAACACTGTGGTTAAATAGCAGAAGATTGCCTCTTATTTATATGTGCTTTATTTGATTTTGCTGAGGGCATTGTCTACATGTGACATATGTACAGTGATCCATACTGAGGAAAACATAGCCAACTAAAGTATTTAATGGCTTGTTTTTCATGAAACTAATTTCTATGATGAGAGAAAGAAACACACACATACACACCATGCATGTACGCACACGCACATTTCAAAAAGCTGATATTTTATTTTTTTAAACACATTATCAACATCTAGCCTATGATATTTCTATTTAATTTAGTTCAGATCTGAAAACTGGCCACATTATTGTTCTTGTTACAATTAAACCACACAGACTTGTGGTTTCCCCATAGCTGTGCAGTCCAGAGGCATAAATTTTAGGTAAATTAATTTGTTATCTCAGATGAATAGTAGTATACAGCACTGTAATCACCTCTTTCACTGCAGGTTCATATAGCGTATAATATATTTGTGTTTGGTATGTGTTTAAATTATTATTTTTTTTATAATTATGCTTTAAGACGAGCCAGAGTAGAATAGTTGAAAAGAAAAGTAGTGTCTTATTCTGACGCTTCCAAAATTTTATTATATAAATTCAAATAATTCTCTTGACATCCTTATAGTAAAGATGCAAAACAAAGTGGCTAAACCTAAACTGTAGTGATTAATGACATTTTATTTATATTAAAGAAAGTGTTGGGCATACTAAGCTCTTGAGGTTTTTAACCTGCTCATTTCAAGGCCCAAAGCATCTGCTTACTCACAGGATAAAGCCAGAAAATGCTTAGGAATCAAATACTTAAATCTCATGTCATGACAAATTATTGTTTCAGTAAAACAGTGACCAACATCCAAAAACCTATGACTGGCAATAATACTATAAATTGCATGATCACTGCACAAAATTCCAGTGTAATTTAACATCATTTATGCCTTGTTCTTATCCATCTAATCATAAAATGGTAAAAAAAATTAGCATCAACAGCAAAAGGGCATAAGGTAATCAATCACTCAGTAAGATAATCAATCACTAAGTAATTCTTGTTTGTGTCAAGCTTCAGGAATAAAGTGGAAATATCATAATTAAAATTAATAGTATACTCTGGACAAATACTAACTTCTGTTGGACCAGAACTAGGTATGGCTTAGTATGTTTTAGAAAGTGACAAAAATTCTACCCATATATTAATAAAACAAGAAATTGAACATTCGAAACTGTGGTTCTAGTTGTAAGAATTTGTCATGTTTTCCCACATAAACAGTATTATGTGAAAATTTTCATATAGATTTCGGTAGAGCAATATACTGTTGTAAAGATAACATGAAAATAAACTTAAATAAATTTGCTTTGCTACACCTTTCTCTCTGCACAACACGCAATAGCCAGATCCATTGCATCTTGGTCATGAAATAATGAAGTTTAATTTATACACAGTATGAGCAATGTTTTCTGTTATCTTGATTTTTATTCTAGTAAAAAACATTCCTTCAAGGTAGCATGCAGAGGCATATCTAAATTAAAACTGCACTTTAACTAGCATGACGTTTCCACTGGTGGCCAGAGGCTTGAAACTGACTTCCTATGGAAACATACCTGGGATATCTAGCCTATAACATCTAAGTGCATGAAACAACTTCACCGAAGTCAACTCACAGCATGGATGAAGAAGGGCAGCTTTCTGTCTCGATCTGTCTCGCATCTGCAGAAGTTTGCTCACTTGATCTTTTGGATCCCATTAACTCATCTTACATGTGGAAATTAAAATTCTTCAAAGCTGTATACAATGAAAAGAATACTACTTATCATTTCTAGCACAAGTCCTTAGGTACTCAGTCAATAATTCATCACCATTAAAATAGACCCTAGAACCATGCTATCTAATCGACATCTGGGACATATTTACTAAAGTACATTTTTTTGCCA
Organism: Mus minutoides; assembly: GCA_902729485.2. Classification (NCBI taxonomy): domain Eukaryota; kingdom Metazoa; phylum Chordata; class Mammalia; order Rodentia; family Muridae; genus Mus; species Mus minutoides. The sequence continues at coordinate 592,564 of LR749828.1, read as the reverse complement.
TTCAGCCATAACTTTTCTGTATTTCTAAATATTATTATGAGCTAAAAATTTTTCATTGTTAGAAAAAATCTACTGTGAATATTTAAGGATTACTAAGAGATGTCCTCTCTTCCAGATTACCCTGGTTTGTATACTTCTCATTCATAGAGTATAACTATTGTTAATGTTTTCACTCCTACTAGACTGTCCTGTAACAGGAAGAGCAGTCTAGCTAAATGTTAGTGTTGACAGTCATGTTTACTGTTGACTGTCAACTTGAGTAGATGTAGAATCACCTAGCAGACAGGACATCAGGAGGACCTTTGAGGAATTATTTAGATTCAGGCTGCCTCTGGGCCCGCTTGTGAGGAATTATAATGATTAGATTTATTAAAGTGGGAAAACCAACCCTAAAAATAGGTGGTATCATTCCCTGGGCATAGAACTAGATTGCAAATAAAGGAAAAAGGTAAATAAGCACTAGTATTCATGTTCTCAGCTTCCCATATTCCCAACAATATGGCCATCCTCCTCAACCACCTGTTGCCATGGTTGCTCCGCCATGATGGGCTTGGACCTTCAACTGTGAATCAAAAACAAAGGCTCCTTTCTTAGTCCTTTATTGTCAGAGTTCTTTATCACATCAAGAGGGAAAGAAACCAGCATCGGAACCATGAATTTTCTGTTCCAGTCTAATGCCTGAATTAGTCTCTGCATGAAAAACCTCAATAAATATGGGGTAAAACCATTCCTGCAGAGGTGATGCTCATCTGTGAGATTGAAGTTGGGCAAAGAGAAAGAACCCTTCATTCCTTCAGTATGGGTTGAATCTATGGGTTGAATCTAGTTGCCAGTCCTCAGGGACTTATGATGCAGTTAACATTATATTAAGACTCAAATCCAAAATACTAGATTTTAAGCCAGAGTGGTACAAAAAAATTTTTTGAAAAGAGGAAATTATAAGTATTTGAAAAAAGGAAATTGTCACCCTGATCAAGCTTGGGTTTACAAAGACTTTCCTTCCTGAGTATAAAGCAAATGAAAGTTGTACTGTTATAGGTCTGTGGTTGGGTTTGCAAGATCTTGGTTCAATACCTATTACACCACACACACAAACACATGCATGCACATGTGTGCACACAGGCACAAACACATACACACAAAGTTGGCTTTCAAGAAAAGGAACTCAATAGCTAGATAATAGATAAAGGAAGGGCATTTTTGATGGAGCAAATTTCAACATATATCATAAAAAATGTAGAAACAGAAAATGATGAAACTTGGTTAACTGAAGAAACAGATACTAATTTCTAAATAGCATGGAGATGCTTTAAGAAAAGCACAAGACTAGGTTAAAAGACTTGATTTACTTACTTATTGTGACTGCCAAATGCCTAACAAAACCCACAAAAGTGGGGCTGGAGAGATGACTCGAAGATTGAGAATGAAACCATGTTTGGCTCTCGGCATCCCCTCAGGTATCTCATAGCCACCATCAATTCCAGATCCAGCAGATCCAACATTTTTTTCTATAGTATATACATAATAATAATAATAATAATAATAATAATAATAATAAAATGCAAAATAAATTCTAAATAAACAAGTAAAGTGTAGGGAGCTATGGTTGGTTCACAGCCTCAATGAATTCAGCCCCATGTCCCTGGGCAGAGCATCATGGCCTCAGAAGTATTTGTTTACATGATGGTTTACATGATGGTTATCCAGAAAGTATATAACAGGGACAGAGGGGATAATCAAGAAAAAGAAAGAGCAGAGGAGACCAAATCACCTTGGAACTTGAATTTTTAAGGAATGTCAGGGAATGTAGAATTTTTTAAAGACAGAACTTGTCTAGAGTGTCAAAGTATGCCTACAAAAGGCAGAACTTTTGTGTTTAAAGACTCTTTGGTTAAATTAAATGTTGGTGTTTTAATCTACCCTTTTTTATTGATTGCAGTTAATTCTTAGCATTTGCTAGATTAATATGGGCAATAATGAATGGGAACATCATACTTTCAAACTAATGTTCCAGGAAAATAGAGAATTAATAAAATGCACTTCTCAATTTACTACAAAAGAAAATGTATGTAGCCTAAATTAAACGTGGAAGAAAATTACTTTCTCAGAGGTCAGGGTTTCTCCATCCTTAACTACACAGGTACTTGTATCTCTCCGTAATCTGTTAGGATTTTAAGTACCTATTCCCTGGACTTCTCTACCTTAACTAAAGTGAAAGGAAGGAAAGAATAAAACACTAATATTGTTATGGGACCTCTCCATAGGATTTAAGACTTAGGCTTTGAATTTTATCTTAAGATATTTGGTGGTGTTGTAAAAGCTCAACTGAATGACAGCATGGCGAACAGTCTGAGTACATGATTAAAGACAAAAAGCAAAATTATTTAGAACTTCACTTGCATTTAAGGCTGCGTTTTCTCTGTGGATTCTATTCTTATCTATCAGCCTGTGTTCTACATTGCACTTGACTTTCCTAAACACCAGCCTGCTAGTTCGTTTTCTCTGTTGTATTCTTTCTTCCTTTAACATGTGTTCATCATAAAATCTTCTCTGTTCCTTTGAACTTGTAGGAAGGAGGAAATTTATGATTAACTCTAACTTGAACCTAAAGGATATTCTAGTCATAGTTTTATCCATGCATGATAAAACTGTGTTGATTCTTATAATCCAGAGCCCAATGTTTCATTTTTTTATTTTATTTTACTTGAAAAGGAGGTTTCTTAACAATTACAGTTTTAGTGTGAATGCAACATTGTTCTTGGTTCTCTCTGTGGCTTAGAAGAACCTAGAATCCAAATATGTTTTATGATACTAGAAGTATTCCTCGACTAAAATTTATAAAGCATACAGATCACTAGAATGGTATGAACATTTGCTAAGCCCTTTAGGAATCCCTCTAAAACATCAAAATGAATATACATGCTATAATTTCTCAGGACAGTTTTATTAATGTCTTGTTCATCTAAGTGCATCTTTTGCTATGATAATTATATCTGTTTTAATAATGCTGCATTTAAAAATATCAAACAAAGCTCATGATGAGAATGTAGCTTGAGTTTTAGGTGAAATTATTGTTGGACACTCAGGTGTTGTTCCCAAAAGCCCTTAATATATTTTTGTAATTTGTGAGTTTTTTTTAAAAAGAATAAAAATGCTATTCTTTGATGAGATAAGAAATAAATTAGTCATGAGAAACAATTATAGTAGACCTTTGATATTCTTGAGGTGTGTATCCTGAGATCATCAGGAATTTGGAAAGTTAAGAAATTTTCATTTCAAAACTTTCTGGTGAAGGTGGTCAGCCTTACTTCTAAATACTGTTCTGTCTCCAGGAAAATACCATGGTTTTATGCAGAGTGTAACACAACAGATTTACAGTATTCCATAGGACTTTCCACAGTGCTCATTTCAAATAAACAGACAAATCTGAAATTATATGCATGTTGTAGGCTTAAATGAATCATGGAGTCCATATAGAATAGGCAGAGCAGCATTTGTGATAGGAAATTCAGGATAGTATAAGATGTAGTTCATCTGTGTGAGAGAAGAGCAGAGAAGACCGTCCAGCCTCTAAGCATGGCTGGATCTTTCATGACTGGAGGACATGGGAATGAGACACAGCAACTTTGGAATCATAGGCAGATGATATGGGTCCTCAACAGCTAGAAAAATTAAAGACTCTTGTCTACTGGATTTTAAAAATGTATTACCAATCAAGGATATCTGGTGCAGACAAGTAAGTTCCCTGGACTTTCTTTGTTGATACGGTGCATAGATTTAAAGAGTCTTTATTACCTTTCTCCCTTCTTAAGTATAAATATCAACTAGCTTTCATATATAACATGAAGGTTCTTTGTAATTTTCCTGACTTGTCTTAAGGATACAGGAGAAGACAGTGGCTTAAGAGAGAAGATACCTCACAGAAGGGTAATACATGAGTGGAGCCTTTGTTCCCAGAACCACCAGTTACTGACTAGTTTTGCTTTAGGGTCCCTCTTTGAGGATTCAGTCCTCTCAGATAGAAAGCCTCTATTTAGATCCAGAATTCAACTGAAAGTCCGAAATCACAATCAGCTGTGACTAACGGTAAGGAGGGTTTCCTCTTCCTTCCTTCCTTCCTTCCTTCCTTCCTTCCTTCCTTCCTTCCTTCCTTCCTTCCTTCCTTCCTTCCTTCCTTTCTTCTCTCTCTCTCTCTCTCTCTCTCTCTCTCTCTCTCTCTCTCTCTCTTTCTTTCTTCTTAGGTTTTGTCATGTGGCCATGTCTATTCACATAGTTTTGTTGCAATCCACATAATACCTCTTTAGTGAGTGATTAAACATTTGAATAACACAGGATACCTTTGCACACTATATAAATTCTTACACTTAGGATGCTAACACTTACATTCCTGTAAAAGCTGCCACCTTGACATCCTCTACTCCTGGTGCTACTGCACATTCTTAAGTGACAAACCCAAGAACACAGTGAGCATTATGATGTGCTGACATGAGCAAAATCTGTTCTATCAGAGAGATTAAATTAAATTCTTAGATTAGACTACATCTGTAAAACCAATTTTAAAAACGCACAAATAACAGCTTTTTGTGTACTCTCTTCTTCATACAGATCAGTCATGGAGTAAACTTTTAAAACATTAATTCATAATGAATCTGCACAGAACTCTCATTTGCTAAGATAATTTTTATTAAGAGGTTTCCCTTTATTCATGGGCTCATAATTTTCACCATCAATAGCTGTGATAACTTACCTAAAGAAGGTTAGAGAATGTTTGTGACAATGGATTTAAAAACCTAAAAAAACTTTCTGAAAACTGTTTTTGAAAACATGTTCCAGCTCAGTGGGGATGGAGATGGGAGTGGGAAGAGAAGAGAAAATCAAGATGCCTGAAAGTTTCCAGGAAATTCCTAAGTAGTTGCTCTGAGGCTGAGTGTCAGAAACGTGAACTTCATTTTTCTCTCTAATGGGAAAATGTTCCTCTGTACTAAAAATTGTTGAACTTGAATTCTAGTAATATACTATGTCAGAAATATCATCTTGTGTTTACCTTTGGTTTTGTTTCGTTTTGTCACAGAGCCCAGGCTGGCAATCCTGATTTTCCTTCTTCCCCCTCCCAGATGCTAGGCTGGCAGGCCTGTGCCATGATGTGATACTAGATACTGAGCCCAGAGCTCTGCCTATGCTAGCAAACACTCTACAGCCTGAGCTGCCACCCAGTTGTTGGGTTGCTTTCTAACCAGACAAAAATATGCTACCCTTCTGATCTCCCAGGTTGCCTCCTAATTCAACAGCAGTGTTCATGTCACTGATTTCATGTATTTCCTTTTTAAATGTGAGCTAAACATAAAGTAACCATACTGGGCCTTCTTGAGATGCCACTCTCTAATATACTATTTTCAAAACCATATCTGACAATACTATCAGCATCTTATTTGTACTAGTTCAACATCTCATATGAAATTATCAGTAATGAACATATACTATTATCCTGATAGATAGATAGATAGATAGATAGATAGATAGATAGATAGATGATAGATAGATAGATAGATAGATAGATAGATAGATAGATAGATAGATAGATAGAGCATCCAACAGCTTCTGCTAATATCCTAGTGGAAATACTGAATAAAAAACTCATTTCTTCAAACATATGGTCTTCTTCAATGGTCTGGGTACCCTGTCCTTGTCTTTTCCTGATTCATACTAGTGAAATAAACGGAGACATCAAAGTGCCTCTAGTTCTTCAAACTTTGGTTCAAGTCTCTATGCAACTGACCTTATCCTGCAACTTGTAAATATCCTGTTGGTAATTGGGCTATGAAGTTATCCTCACTCCACTAACACACACACACACACACACACACACACACACACACACTATTTTTATTCTTGTTTGTGTACAACTGAATTTTAGCTACTATAAGCTCATGACTGCAATGCCTGAATGTAGGTTTTGCATAAATATATAGTGTCTGTAGACATGTGCCCGGTACATCAGCCGGTCAAGTCCCTCTTTCTCTTAGGTTCCAGTTGTATCTTTTCAACTCTCTACTGAAGCATCTCAACTCAGATTAACATGTTTCCAAGTCAAGTTATTTATCTTTCCCTGTCATGCTCAGTGTTTCTATCAGCTTTTCCTGATCTTATCCTACAGGCTCTAACCATTAATCCCTTCTAATCTGATAGTGTCATATCCTCTGCTAGGATGATGTAAAAATACCCCACTCTAATCTCTCAGCATAATACACAGGTCATTTGATGAGCCATCATAAACATGACACATGGCTTAATACTGTTTATTAAAACATGCTATTTATACATTTGCAATATTTATATTTTACATGCTATGTACTTTTCAAGGTTCCATGAGCCCTATGAATATTAACATACGTTTTAGTTCCTTTCGATTCTCCACCAGGTGGGAAGAATTACCACTACTAAGATTACCATTGCCCTTGCTTAGATTCCAAAGGCTTTCACGTACTTTGTAGCCCCTACTCCCCAGAATCTTCATTGTGTTACCTATCATATGTGTTCATTTCCAGAATATGTATTTTCATCACGGCAAATATTGTAACTACCATAACACAGTATCCCAAGTTTTATGACAGAAATTAGACTTCGTTTTCAACTTGTTCCCAGATTCTAAGTCCCTGGAGGTCAGAGACTGGATTTTGTTCATGCTTATAATTTTACCAATACAATAGTCAACATGTGGTGGGTGCTAAATAAAACTAGAGTACTTGTCAATTAAATTGTCTAAACTAGACCATCTTTTCTCTATCAGAATCAACTCAGGATATCCCACTCAACCAATGAAGCAAGTACCAAAGTAAACTTATCAGCTTGCCATTTATGTAGAAATTTGCAAATTGTCCACTGACCCTAAGATGATAGAATCTGGCCACACTGCCCAATTCTTCACAAGTCACTAATAGATTTTTTTTTTTTGTCTTTGTTCCACTAGGCAAAAATAACACCTCTAAGAATTTGTTTCCCTGACTAGATTCAATATACTCATATGATAATTGATTCTTTTTTCCTAATGATTATGGCTTTTGAGTTTCATGTCACCTAAATATTTTGTTTACAGGAAGACTTCACTTCTTACTCTTTAGTGCAATACACTGCTTCATCTGTACTGCCTTGGTTTCCATCCTCATTCAATACCAAGGAAACTTCTATATGATATTAAAAACATGAAGTGTGCTTAGTTAAATGACATTGGAAATGTACAGAATGGCACATGATACATCAAGATTTCTCAAATGTTAGCAACTTGTATCTACTCACAACATGATCTGTCATTCTAAAATGTATGGTTTAATCATATTAACTTCTTAATAACTTTGAGTTTTTCAACTGAAGAAGTATCTACATTGGCTGTGAAGGTGTCAGCTGCTCTAGCTAGAAATGCAGTCTGCAGTGAAGCTGACAGATAGGCAGTGCAGAGATGGCTCAGTCCGGAGGTGATTAGCACAGGTTCTTGAGAATGGCAGGAGGCCAAGATTTAAGCTCTGCACTCTGTTCCATGTGGCTTCTGGCTTCATGGTCACAAGAAGAATGTCTTTCTGCCCATCATCATGCCACTGTCCAGGTATGGGGACTAAGAAGATGAATGAGAAGAGAAGAAGCACAGAGCCAGATAGATGATTGCCCCCTTTCACTGAATATCTTTTACAGAAGACACTGGCCTGAACTACTCCCTGCGAACACTTTAGCAGTATATGGAGCCAATTATCTTTACAGATTCACTTTGTCACAATAAACCTAGCTGGAGTTCTTAAAGAAGAGTTAGGCAAAAATAGATTATGGGATAGACACCCTGCAATTTATGCACTGTTTACCAAACTAGCTAGTACTCTTTTAACAGGTCCTCGAGCTATATGAAGAAAAAAATGTATAGGGTAAGATAGTTTATTGAAAAGGGATTAAAAAAAAAGGATTTTATTGTTTTGATTAAGATTTCAACAATAACACACAGGTACTGATGTGATTGAAATCCAGTGGATCTTAGGGTTTTTCGTGTTAATAGATTTAATCACAATTTATAAACAATTACATACTCAGTGTGTGGTCATAGCCTGATGGCTCTTCCCTCTAGAAGTACCTCCTGAATGTGTGCATGCTAGTGAGACATCCTGATAGAGTGTAAATAAGACAAACACTGCGTGGTTTGACTAGGTGAAGCTTTTGCAAATTTTACAAGCATAGATGTAAGTGTATTTCAAGGGTAACTGGTTTAAACAGTCATGGGACCTGAACTTGGAACAAGGAATGACAGAAAAGCTTTTCATTGTTTAGTATCCATATTAAATATCACTAGAAAACTGAAAGTCTTAACATTTCCCCAACTATCCAAATGATAAGAGGCACATTCCATAGATGTTCCCGCTTGCCCAGGACAATGTGTATTGTAGGCAATTATAGGAAGAAGAGAAATTCGTGAAGCATACAAATGAAGACTCAGGCCTGCGCCCCTGCCCCTGAAAGTCTGAGTTCCTAGGAAGCTTCAGGTTCCAAGCTTTGTACCTCTTATCTGTTAACTTCATTCCCATGCCAAACCTAAGAGCCAGAACACTGATGGAAATGTCCCAAGTTTTCATGATCCAGTTTCAAATGTATGATCCACACCCTCTTTATCCTAAGAGCCTTTTCAGGAGGATATCTGTAATGAAAAATATCCTGTGTCAGATGAAACCCTTGCTGATGGAGCTGTCATTTATGTCCTGAACCCTCATGAAGATCTATGACATGAAGGAGACAAAGAGTTGGCCACTTTCCATAATGTTTATTGCATGATTTGGGGTAATTATTGAGACTGAAATAAAATGGACTTAGTCTATCTTTATCATTATAGTCATGGATTATGTCCTGGAAATACAGGACATCCAATTGGGAAAACATCCTAAACCAACACATCCATGCATGCATTTAATAAGTGTTGATCAAGTCAACCCTCTATCTCTTCATTCATTTCCTCTGAAAAAATGTTCCTCTCCACCCCACACCTACTCTCTCCCTCTTTCCTTCTGTACCTCTCTATTTTTGTTGCCTCTTTCTTGTCCTATCTCTCTAGTCCTTTCTAATTACACAGGAAAAAACACAATAATCAATCCATTCCTTAATTTTCTTTCAGATGCCATTTTATGACATCTTTATAAAATACTAGAACATCAAACTCAATCCATGAAATACAAAAATATACAAATATACATGACCACAAGACTCTTGCATATTTTCTGATTATGATGCCCTCAGTCTTAGGGAACCACAGAACATGTTGAAAGCAAGGTGTACTATATTCAAGTTTCTCATGGAACATTCAGAGAAGATTACTCAATTCTGGAATGTGCCCTCACATCACTACAAAATGTATTAATTTATGCCATAGTAGGACAAATTTTTAAAATAAGCAATTTTTCTCAAGTGAATTGATAGTGATGTATTTGAAGTGATTAAGTAAGATATAGTGATTTAAATGAATCCATGCAGAGTTATTTAATATTCTATTCCCATTCAATAAATTCAACACTACTGGACTAAAGCTGATTAGCTCACTCTCTCTCTCTTTCACTCTCTCTCTTTCTTTCTCTCTCTCTCTCTGATACACACACACACACACACACACACACACACACACACCACCACCTTCACTTCTTTTGTTTGCTTTTACCAAAATACATTTACTTAATGAAATAAAGGTTCAGGAGTAATGTATAAATAAATTAGAAAGTCTACTCTGTAGATATGATAAAGAAATTATTATCTTGCTCTTGCTCTAATAAAAAAGAAAAACAGACAAAAAAACATCATAATAGTGCACTGAACAATTTACAGCAATTCCTTGCATCTAAATTACATTGCCATTAGCCTATTAAAAAAAAAACAACAGAAATGTGACTAGATACCCCTGTGTGTAAGACACTTTGCTAAGAAGACACCAGGTACCAAGAGAATTCAAAGATGTTCTTCTCCTCGGGGAGTTGACACTCTGGCTAGATAAAATTCAGGATAATAACTATTCTTTTAAGCCACTTTAAACAAAAATTATTAAGGTTTAAGATATTCAAAAATCTTCTTGACAGTTATGACTTTTTAAAAGTGTTCTGTGGAGTAAATTGGGTTCCTCTTTTCTGTGTTTAGTGAGTCAGCCATCACTTATAGACTGAACAGAGTAAGGTTTTCCAAGTTCTGTCTCCTGCTGCTTTCTCTGTGGCCTTCTAAAATTCCTTTGGACTGAATTTCAGAGTTATTGGAATGATCAAACAAATTTGAGGAAAGCAAGTCCTGTGAAAGACATGGTGAAAGTGGCCAATCACCAAAGTTCTTTAGCCAGATATAAGAGGAAAGGAGACGAAAAAGTGGAAATGTACTATAATGATATTTTTACATTAAAAACATTAACTCCTCTATTTTAGTATGAGAGAAATCAGAGAGAGAGAGAGAGAGAGAGAGAGAGAGATCAAAACACTTGGCTAGACCCTAATAATGGTTAAGAGTTGGTGTATTTTTTGAAGAATATTCACAACTCTTCCAAGTTTTGTATTTAAAAGCTTTCTTTCATTTTTAAGATGTATTTATTTGTTTATTTATTTGTATCTGTGTTTGTCCACATGCATGCATATGCTATGCATGCATATTCAAGTGCCAGGAGAAGCCAGAGGAGTTATCAGGTCCCTGTATCTGGAGTTTCAAGCATTTGTGAGGCACATAGTGTGTATGCCACTTGAACTTGAGACCTGTTGAAGAGCAGGAAGTACTCTTAATTGCTGAGACATCTCTGTTGCCCCCATAAGTTGTTTTAGATTTCCAAATTAACTGATTTATTTTTAAATCTCAAAGAATTGTAGTTTTCCTAATTCGTGCCATAAAAGAAACTATAGCGAAATGAATGTTATGCAGTGATTTGTATCTACCATCCCTACACTCAAAATGAATGGTCTAAGCCGTGTAATCAGTTCCTGGCAAGCTGAACTACATTGGGACTCCATATCCAGAAAGAGGGGAGATGAATGGAAACTTGAAATTCACCTCAACTTCAGCTTCCATCCATCCTTCCAGTAGGATACCATTATTTTACACGGATAGTGCTTGGATGTGTGTGTGCTGTCTATGACATCTTCTTGGCAGTCTACAAAGAGTGTGGTTTTGTGTTTTACAACTGTGTTAAATGTAATTCATTGATAGGCTATAGCTTACTGCAGGACCATAGGGGAGCTTGATTGTGCCTCAGTCAGTTGACTTTGTTCCTCTTGTGCCATACAGTGAAGGTGAGAGTACAGATGGCTGTTACAAGCAGAGATACCTTGTGCTCAGGTGGAAACTCCAGAACTTACTGACTGCATCATGCATTTCCTTTTCCTGTCAATCATGAACATTTGGCTCAGTATCTAATTCTAAAAACTTATTGTCTGTATGTTATATTTTTAGCAAAATAAAATGCTGTCTCTACTGTATTAAAAAAAAAAAAAAAAAAAAAACTTTGAGCATTTTACATGTCAAAAGTTTTAACTGTACTAATGACCTGGCCTTTTCCTTAACCACTTAAAACACAAACTCTCAAATTCAGATAACTCTCATTTCTTCCGGCCAAAGCACTCTGTTGCTAAATGAAATTTTTGTTAGCATATAGCTCACGGTACACCATCACCCATTTGAATATAGTTTCAGCCCATTATGTTCCACATGCCCCATGACACACCAGCTTATCTGTTTAGAGTGTTTCTCTGTGTGCTCAATTATATAGGTAAGGATTTTAATGAAGAAAAATAAAATAAGGAATATTTAGAAATATAATTATATAGAGGTCAGAACTATGAAAATTGCTTTTCTCACAATCACTATAACTTAGCTTTATTGCCTAAATTATATAGTAATAAAAATTATTTTTATACTCCTAGAGTAAGTATCCTTGATTCTTGGTAAGAAATTGCAATATTTTCTCTAACGAGAAATCTCTTATAAATGTCGTGATTTACTGAGCACTGTGTTGGTTTTTTTGTTTTGTTTTGTTTTTTACACCATCTACAGCCACATTTTAGTTACAGTGACAAGGAAAAATAGGAAAAACAAACAAACAAACCTCTGTGCTGTTTATTTAAGGCCTATTGTTAATTCAGTTAACATCTGTGAGTCACAGGAAAGGAAACATGGTGTTGACTTGGGTACCCAAGTCTTTCCTGTAGGGATAAGTGGGAACTCTCTCAACAGTTTGGTGACAGTTTCTAAACAGCCATGAGAGTACATCGAAAGTGTCAGCATCAATTAATTGGTTTAGTAGTTGTTATAATCTTATATGAGCTCTTATAAAAGTAAAACAAGAGAAATCAACAGTTTAAGAGTCACCTCTTCAGAGGTTAATAGAACATAAACAGACTTGCTTTGTTTCTCCAGCTCATTACTAAGCATGTTCTCATTCATATTTCAGGAAATAAATAACTTCCTTAGCAAGCTCTACCTTCATATCCTATTCATGACAGAAGATTAAAGGGAAGCAGTTTTGTTGACAGATTACATGGGTATCTTACAGCCACCAGCTAGAGTCCAGCTCAGTGATTTAAACAAATGAACAGGGAGAATGCACAGCAGCGATAAACTGATTTCCTTCCGATGGCTTATAGTGTGTATTTGAATACACAGAAAAACAAACTGGATCCGTAATGTGATTAAACTTGTGCTCATTAAATTTTGAAGTGCGTTTGTTAAAGTGTTCATGGTATCTCTTTTTCAAGTAAAATTATTTAGGCACCTCTGCAGTGGCATGTGTTACAGGTGCTTTGCCTGATGTTCTGAAGGTCTTATTCTCCTAGCTCTCTAGTAATCTATTTGCTGTAGATCCTCCAGTTATAGTCCCAATCAAATCTTCCTCATTCATTCTTATTGTTCTCACATTTTTTTTTCCATGAATAAAATACATCCTATTTGGAGGAAAAGAAAACCATCACTAAAGATGCAAAATTGATAGCCCTTTGTGGTTATTCTTAGTTCATATTAACCAAATGAACAGTAGCTATGACTTCTGCACTCTTTCTTTCCACTTTTTCCAAGCCAGTAAACATTTAAAAAATGAGATATCTTCAAAGAACAAATGAATGCAGTACTGTCGGGAGCACCCTGATACCCATTCAGAGTACTGAGATGTGATCCGTCCTGCAGCTGCCTCAAATTAAAAACAGGTGTAGAAGACAGATTATGCAAATACTCATATTAATGTAATTGTCAAATTGGTGTGTTTACCATTGTGCTTTTAAAGAGTAGACCGTATTCCCATTTTAAATGTAAATTAGCTTCCTTCTTGAGAGCAGCTATTGGGTAATGGAACTTAGTCCTGGTTTAGAAAAGTGTAATTTCTAGTAAACTATTTAGCACAGATCCAGTATTTGGCTTTTTCCCTATCTGACCTTTTTTTCCTCTCGTATACTATAATCATCAATGCTAGGTACTTTCTGTGCCACACAGTGAGTGTGTGAGCTTGAGGTGATTCTGTCCGGAGACTGCAGTTCTCCTTCCTGTATCATCCATAGGATGTGAGGATTACTCTATGTGGTTTTGCTTTCATCTCTTTTGTCTTCTCTAAACTCTTAAAATCTTCAGAAAATAGTCTTGGGAGAAATTGCATTGCATAACAACTTTGAATCATGGCATCTAACTACTTTGATTATGATGACATTCTTAAATATTAGTTTTAACTGTAAACCACCTTTTGTGGATATAGAGGAGTCATATCCTGTTGATTCACCCACAGCTCTTTGTGATAAGTTTGCACTGTCCAATTTTTACTCATGGTTTAGACTCTACTCTCATAAAGATCTCTCTGGCAGAATCATTCCGGTCTTCTGGGGTCCTTCAGTGATGAGCACTGTGGGCTATTATGTGCAAATGGATGGCTAGGGCTAGTGACAATGAGGACTGAAGCACTCAATGCTGACAGGATGGACCTCACATTCCTCAGGTCCCCACCTGCTTTTAATTCACCTTTTTCCCTCTAATGGAAGAATGATCTCGAAGCATTCATTTCTCTATTTGTGTTTGCTAATACATATTCAGAGATCATTGTGTTTACCTGGCTCTGGGCTTTTTTTTTTTTTTTTTTTTTTTTTTTTTTTTTTTTTTTTTTTTTTTTTTTTTTTTTTTTTTTTCTTAATGCCTTTTCATTTCACACAACAAGATGCTGAAGCTAAGAAAGGCTAACTTTCATTACCTAAGGTCATGTAGCTGACATTTGAGATGGGTTGTAAATTCAAGTCTGTGTACTCCAATCTATGTGCCTCTTAACCTTTCCTCACTGATTATACCTGCTTCTTCACTACCAGTCACAGTTTTCATTTGGGGGGAAAACATACCAAGTGAGGATGGCAAGGCAGGTAGTAAACGTGAAGAACTTCTCACCTTAGCATCCTATAAATTCTAGATGATCTCATTTGAGTGGTATGATCTGCGGTCTGGTTCTGATTTTTTAAACTCTATTGGTTTTTTGCAAATTTCACATTCTGCATACAACTCCTCCTCCTCTTCCGCATCTCCCCATCCCCTCATACAGACCTCCACCTTGCAAACCACCCACACACACAAGCAGAGGGAAAAAAAAATCTTACAGTGGAATCTATAGTGTGTCACAGGTTGTCCCACAGTATACCCTTTTGCCCATACTTCTTGGGTTGCGGTGAATCTTTTGTCTGTTTCGAGGCCTCTTGCTTCTGCTACACTATCAATACTGGAACCTCACTGGGACTCCTTTCAGGTAACCTATTGTTGCCCTGTGTTTGGAGATTCTGTAATTTTAGATCTGAGGTCTGGTCCTTTCACGTACTCCAGGAGTTCATCTATGTGGTAGATGTCAGAATGGACCAACTCAAAGCCCCGGATCTGAGCCTGAGAGGTATTTGAATTGGTCAGCCTGCGGGGTTGGCTCTCCTGTTCTTATGCCCTTGAGGCTCTCACCTGAAAGCCCCTGCAACCAGAGCCAGCTCTACTCTGATATCCAAGCGAGAGGCAGGACCTCTTTTGGGAGTCTTGCAGCTGGAAAGGGACGTGGCCAGTTCTCCCACTCTCAGGATCTTGAGGACTAACTCTCCTGTCTACCATAGAAGATGATGGGCAAAGGAGAGAAGGGGGTTTTATCTCCATCTGTGCTGCTGCTGGAGAGATGAATGGTAGGACTAGGTCTCCCACACTAGGATCCCGGAGGAGGGGGGTTTTCCTAAAACTCTTACATGAACTGTGCAGGCTGCTCTAGCTAAGGTTTGGGTCAGCTCTCCCCTCCTATACCTCTAGGGCCAACTCTACCACTATGCCCAGTTAAGGTTCATGACCACAGTTGCCCAGCCCTGAGATATTAACATATCAACATATCCCTGAGTGGCAGCACAAACCAGGGATGTTGGCCAAAGATCCAGGAATGGCCCCCAGTACCAATACAGGCCAGGAGCCCACCATGGTCTCTTGTGGCATCATTAACTACTCACATCAGGCTGCTCTCCTTATTACCCTGAGTCTCCAGTTCTGTCTCTCTTCATTCTGCCCACATGCTTCTGTTTCTGACTTGGCAAGGAAAGAGCTGTAACTGAGACCAGCAGCAGGTGAAAAGGAGCTGATCCACAGGCTGCTGCTTCCTTCCCTGCAGGGATCAGAAAGGGAGCAGCAATGGCTTCCAATGTCCCCCATGTACTCCTAGGGGGTGACCATGATCTAAGTTGCCCCCCCCCATACAGAGTAAAGCGTGAAATAAAAGACAAGCTGGCATGCTCCGGATTGAAAACGTTAGTAGTATGATACAGTTTTATTTTTGATATCTAGTCATTGTAGCAAGACATGTTTATGGTTCTTTTATTGACTCAAATCCTTATCTTAAAATAGAAGGTCATGGAAAAGATTATCCAATGGTGGTTAGAGTAAAGGCCTCCTCCAGTTCAAGTCTCCAAGGGTCTCTAGGGCTGATGCCTCCATGAAAGAACAATACCTTGGAAGGCAAAGCAATGAAAGTTGTTTCCCCTACTCGTCACTGCTTTGATGGGTCTGATTAGGTTACTGACAGATGTACTTCATAAACACTTTGAATAAGAATTTATCTCTGGTTTGCTGTTTAGGGTGCTGTATAAGACCAGCTGCTGGAAAAGTAGGAAACAAGCAATACCTTTATATACCTTAAAGGAAAAAAAAATTATCTCCAGGACAAGTTGGATGCTATACAATAAATCAAACCAATGATGTTCATTTCTTTTGCATATGAAGTTATATTCACTTACATTGTTTTGTAGTAACTTTATCTTGAGCTCCTAATATTATTATATTAAGTGAAAGTCTCACAAATTCAAGTGGTGGGGGAGGATTTGCTTAAGATATTAAATATCTACTCTCAGTCCTTGTGCATATGAACCCTGTATTCTTACATTCTTTAATAATGAGTAAAGGGTGATTTTACACAGACTATCTTTATTTTACAAACTCAGAATTGAGTCTTGCTTAAAGATTGGAAGCTGATGTAATACGTTATGCCAGGAATCCCAGAAGCCATTTCAATAGAGTCTGTACCCTGGCATTGGTTTTTAGAAATAATTGCATGCAAATGTGGTTGAACATCTGTACCATGTCTCTGAATCCTAACCAGGCTTTTTCCATTAGATGTAGTCTGAAAATCACATTAAGAGAAATATATCATCTGTGAAATTATGTTCTGAATGCCCCAAATAGCAAAGGAAGGGACCATGTTCAGTTAAATCTAGTTCAAAGTGTTCCCTTTTATGTATCCAAAATTTAAAATTCTCCCTTCACTCCCCTTTAGTGCTAAGTTATAAAACTGAGCAGAGGTCGTGATTTCATTTGTCTTATTTACCTAGTCACAAAATTCTCCAGAATATACATGAGAACTTCTTTTGTCTATTGCATGCAAATGTCCTTCGAAAACTTGATACAACATAAAATGAACATATTTCAACAAAGTATATGTAAATTAAAAAACTCTAAATAACTGTTAACATTTTTAAGTTTCCCAGGCTTTTCTGGGTAATATAAAATTTAAACTTATTTTTGTTCCTCTAATGGCAATAAAATTGAAATAATTAAAATTTGGTTACTTGGTTCCCAAAGTAGTAGAATTTTCTAAGAAATGTAATACTGAACTGAATGTGTATTGTCTGTGTGTGTGTGTGTGTGTGTGTGTGTGTGTGTGTGTGTGTGTTGGGGTAGATGTGTATGTGTATGATAACCTGTGTATGTACAAATGTGGGTAGTACAGGCCATTGCATATGAATTAACGTTGAAGTGCAATTTTAAAAAGACAACTTTCATCTTCCACTATGTTTTAAGGCAGTGTCTCTTTATTCTGCTGCTATACTAGGTGTTCCTGTTTCATGGAACTGTATGATTCCAGGAGATACTTCTGCTTCTACCTCATACAGGAATCACTGAAGCACATACCTCTTTACCAGAGTTCTGGGGATCTGATCTCAGGTTGTCAGGCTTGAATTCATTATGAACATATAATTTACTAGCATATTTACAGTGTTTGGGGAAGACTGTGAAGCAGTAAAATGCGTGGAAATCAGAGCAAAAGAGTTTATTAAACAAATGTAGTTATTTCCATAAAAAAAATTTTTCTAAGAACTGTTTCTTGATTTCTGCATTGAAAGCTTTTACTGCCTCAACTTTACACTGATAAGGAGTCTCAGTATTAAAGAGATGTGTTTAGGCTTTATTTATTCTTATAGATAAAACTTGTATGCAGCCAGGCATGTTGGTGCACGCCTTTAATCCCAGCACTTGGGAGGCAGAGGCAGGAGGATTTATGAGTTCAAGGACAGCTTGATCTACAAAGTGAATTCCAGGACAGCCAGGGCTATACAGAGAAACCCTGTCTTGAAAAACCAAAAAATAAAATTAAAAAATAAAAGTATGCATTGAATAGCTGGCACATATGTTTTGTTTTGTTTTTTTATTGGATATTCTCTTATTTACATTTGAAATGTTATCCCCTTTCCTGGTTCCTCACCACACACACACACACACACACACACACACACACACAAATCCCCTATCCCATCCCGCCCTCCCCGTGCTTCTATGAGGGTGTTCCATCACTCACTCACCCATCCTCACCTCTTGGCCCTAGCATTCCCCTACATTGTGGAATTGAGCCTTCACAGGACCAAGGGGCTCTCCTCCCATTGATGCCTGACAAGGCCATCCTTCTGCTACATATGCAGCTGGAGCCATGAGTCCTTCCATGCGTACTCTGGTTGGTGGTTTAGTACTTGGGATCTCTGGAGGCAGGGGGAGTCTGGTTGGTTGATATTGTTGTTCTTCCTATGGGAACAGTGAAGAGGTCAAATCACATAGTATAAAGGACTTGGCTTTACCTGGAGACATGAAGATCTTCCATTTTCTTCTTTCTCCCTTTGATTTCTACAACCCTGTCTTCAGTTGAGTTCCCTTCTCTGAAGTATCTGGGGCTTTCTGAGTGTATTAGGAGACATCAAACTCTTTCATGTTACTTCTGTTTGAGTTCCTAAATGCCTAATGTCTCCACATACCTCACACACTGTTTTATATGGTCCATCTGTTATCACCTAGGCCAAAAGTCTCTATGGTGACCTTCCACAATTCTTCACAGTACCCTGTGCATATGTCTCTTGTAGCTTATTGGCTCCATGTAGACTTGCCACAGCTTTTTCCTACTAAACTTTGTAGTTCAGTTCTTGGTAAATAATGTGTGTAGTACCCATATGAGTGAAAGGAAAATGTATCTATTAATGTGTCTAATCAAGAATTTATCTGATCAAGATTTACATATTTTACTTTTTGTTTTCTGCTCTCCTAACATTCATGTGATAGTCAGATTTTTGTTTTACATAAAGTAAAGCGCACACACACACACACACACACACACACACACACACACACAGCAAGAGAGAGAGAGAAAGAGAGAGAGAACAGAAAACTACAACAGTCCATAACACATGCAAATGTATCTCATGACATAAGCACTGGTTGGCTGGCTGCCTTTGCCTCCCCTCACAATGTAGCTGCATGGCTCAGAACACTCTCTTTTTCTTCTGTTTTCACTACCGACTTTGGGCACAGTAACCCTCTTGATTTACATCCCCAAAGAATTACATTGTCTATGGACAGGGTGAGCAGGCGCTCTCCCCCTCCTCCCAGGCAGCAGCTGGTCACCTGCCCTCTGCTTGATTTCAGCCTCACCTGTGGAGACAGCCTTGCTCTCCAGGTGAGAGATGTCCATATCCTTTCTATTCTTGGCTCCTCTGCTGAGATTTCTAACAAGGGCACCAATTAGTGCCAGTTACGATGGCAGCTTTCAAAGTGAATAAGAAGAGGATCGACTAAAAACAGAGTAAAGACCTGACATTGACACTGTTTCAATTCTGTGATCTTTGTTAACTCTTCAGTGATTCCTTATTCTTAAAAATCTTTAAAATTAACTTATGTCAGTGCCTTTCATTGATTAATATGAAATACCTTAAAATTCTCAAGCCTTTTAAATGCCCATGGTAACTGTATAAAATTCTAGGTACCACTAAATGACTTTTAAGCTTAATGTTTACTTTACCTTTTATTTTCTCCTATTAAAATAAAACAAAAGCTGCTGGGCTTTAACCTCCATTCTTGAGACACAATGCTGGCTGAATTCATTAGTTCCAGACCAGCCAGGTCTGCTGGTGCCACCATGGCCGACCAATGCTTAATGGAACTGTATCAAATAGAAGCAACTAAACAAAAACAAACAAACAAAAGCAAGAGAAAGAAGGAAAGAACACCTAGGCTCAGTGGGTAAAGGGTCTTGCTACCAAACCTCATGACCCATGGTCAATCACCAGTACCCACATGGTAGAGGAAAAGGACTAACCTTTGCAGTTGTTCACTGATCCACACATTCATACTCATACTACAGCACACATGCACTCACACTCTCTCTCTCTCACACACACACACACACACACACACACACAAATTTGTAAGTAAATGCAATGTACTGGCTAGGAGCTTCAGTTGAGGAAATGCCTCCATGAAATCCAGCTGTGGGGCATTTTCACAATTAGTCATCAAGGGGGAAAGGCCTCTTATGGGTGGGACCATCTCTGGGCTGGTAGTCTTGGGTTCTATAAGAGAGCAGGCTGAGCAAGGCAGGGGAGGCAAGCCAGTAAAGAACATCCCTCCATGGCCTCTGCATCAGCTCCTGCTTTCTGACCTGCTTGAGTTCCAGTCCTGACTTCCTTGGTGATGAACAGCTGTATGGAAGTGTAAGCTGAATAAACCCTTTCCTCCCCAACTTGCTTCTTGGTCATGATGTTTGTGCAGGAATAGAAACCCTGACTAAGACATGCTATAAAATGCTAAGCTTTTCATTTTTGCATTTAAGATTTTAGAAATGCAAATGAATATAAAGTCTGAAACTACAGCAAGATTTAAAATGTCCACCAATAATGAGTATTAGTGATTATTCAATGTTGACACCTGGCTGAAGGTTGATATTCTGCATTTAGCCTTTTGTATTTTGCTGTGTTCCAAATCTAGTTGTGTTTTGCACACTGTAAATGCTGTTTACTTAACCTGTCATTTAAGTGATAGGGAAAAGAAGTATTTATAAAACTGAAAATATAACAGCAGCATAAACACTTTACCTAAGTTTGCAAACAGTGGTGAGTGGGGCAAAATCCTGCACAAGACAGGAATTTACCTGCTTCTCTGATTTCTTCTCCATAGAGCAGCTCATAAAGGCATGCCTCCTATACCCTCTTAAATAGAATAGCTCTCCACCAGCTACCCACTTCTGCTATGGTTTTAATTGACCAGCTTTCTATATGCTATTTTTCTTCAAATTTCCAAATTCTTGGTTTGCCTCCATCTTTGAAAACCAAGTAATTAATGAATTTAGATAGATAGATAGATAGATAGATAGATAGATAGATAGATAGATAGATATGGATACATATGTATCCAATTTCTATCCTCATCACTGTTGTTGATATTTTCAGAGGTTCTTCTTCAGGTCTTCTTATGGGGCCCATTGATATTTTTAATTTTTATTTTATTTTGATATTTTTGTTTTATTGAAGATGGATTTATTTTCTCACCTAATATATCCTGATTTTGGTTCTCGTCCATCTCTACTTTTTTTACTTCTTCCCCACCTCCCCTCCAATCTGAACCATCTGAACTCATCCCCCCCTTCTGTCTCTCCTTAGAAAGTAAACAGACTTCTAATATGATAAAACAGAATGAGATAAAACAAAACCTAAAACATTGGAATTGGACAAACACACACACACACACACACACACATACACACACAACCAAACAAGATAAAGCACAAGAAACAGATACCCACTCATTTGTATGATCAAGAATCCCATAAAAACATTAAACTAGAAGGCTTAATTTACTACTAAAGAACCTGGTGCACACCCTTGCCAGCCCTGTGTGTGCTGCCTCAGGCTCTGTGTTTTGATCATGTTGGGTGTGATGGCCTTATTTCCTTGGGGTCCTCCGTCCATCCTTCTGGCTTTTACATACTTTCTGCCTCCTCTTCCACAGGCTTCCCTAAGCCCTAAATGGAGGGATTGGATAGGAACTTCCCACTTATGGGTCGTGGTTTTAACATCTCTCATTCTACATAATATCTGGCTGTGGGTCTCTGTATTTGTTCACATCTACTGCAGGAAGGAGCTTCTCTGATGATGGCTGAGCAAGGCTATAAGTATACTAGAAAGTCAATAGGAGTCATTTTATTCCTATGTTGTGCTTATTTTGTTTCCTTTAGAACAGTATTGGCTTTTATTGAAGGTTTTATTGCAGGTGTTTGTAGGTGGCCTTAAGTCAAAACAGATATTGGTTGGCTAAGTGAAATTCCATTGGTAATTTACTGCATTTTCTTTATCTATTCTTGTGAGGGACATCCAGCGCCTTTCTGATCTCTGGCTCTTTGTGAATAGCACAGCAATGCACATAGTTGAGCAAGTGTCTCAGTAATAGAATTAAGAGTCCTTTGGGAAATGATAAATTCTGGCTACATGTTACTATTGCTGGAAAGTTTGTTTATTTTACTGATTTTACTTTATTTTATGTAACTTTGTTTTCATTCAGAAAAAAAGTTCCCACTCTACAACTCAGGCTGACTTAGAACTCGTGATGTAGCTTAGGCTAGTTGTGAATTTCTGTTAATCCTCCTAATTGGACCTTCTGAAGGCTGGAATGCATCACCTCCACTCTAACACAATTATAACAAAAGTTTGGGGAAGTAAATTTCAGTATTAGTTTAGATAGAGCTTCAAGCAAACCTTGAACAATGACTCATGATTAGAATTACCTGTTCAAGAAATGGCTGCCAGAACTCATTTCCTCCCTATGACATTGCCAGCATATAACTTGTCATGTTGGTTTTGTACCTGTGCCTTGCCTTGCTCCTGAAGTTTCATAATTGCCCCCAAAAAACAACTTCCCAGACGCCCTTCAGTTTCTTCTCCTCCATCCTTAAACATTGTTCTTCTATGCCATTGTCAGACTTGTCAAGGTCTGCTCTTGCTGTCCCTTATCATATCCGTTCACTCACCCAAGTGACCTTCATAATCACTAGTTAGCTTTATCTTAAAGTGTGCATCCTTATCTATTTCAATGCTACAACCCTGGCTGTTGGCCATAAGTGGTTGTTTAGTGACTCTCAAGCAGCTTAGACAGACAGCCAGTCCTTACCAACTAAACTCTCTCCTCCATGATGTCCACACCACTCCTTTAACAAACCCTGTGAGTGCTCTTTAGGTCATGATAGGATGTGAAGTCTTTGGCTCTCATATTCAGAACTTGTCATATTCTTAAACTTTCTAGCTTACAATGCTCCCACCATTCAAAAATAATTGAATTTCTTAGACAATCTTAAATACTTTGGATTCTTCTTATTTATTTCTTTATTTCCATCAGAAATGTCTAGGCCTTTGAGAGATAGCATAAAAATTACCTTCTGCTGGCAAGGGTACTCAGCAGATAAAGGTGCCTGCTACCTGGATCTGATGAACTGAATTTATTCTCCAGGGTCCACATGGTGGAAAGAGAACTAGTTCCCTCCACTTGTCCTCTGATATAAACACACATTTGCTATGGGACATATACCACCACCACACCACACCACACCACACCACACCATACCACATCACACAACACACACTTCATAGATATGTACATGCAAACACATGCACACAATAAAATTCTTAAAATATTACATTTGATATGGTCAACTGCTCCTTTTACTTCATGAAAATACTTAGTTCTAAGGTAGATTATCTTAACCTGTAATCTTTGGATAGAATCTATGAGCTATATGAACCTAGTTATAGAAAGACATGTATTCTAAATTATCATATTTAATAAAGATCCAGTAATTTCTTATTGTATGAATTGTATTAGTTATTTTTATGCTGCTGTAATAAAACACCATGATTAAGATAACTCTAAGACAACTTGTCTTTAAGACAAGAAAGAGTTTCCTTGGACTCTTAGTTCCATAGGAATTGGATTCTGTCACCACAGGAAAGCATGGCAGCAAGCAGCAGATATGAGGATAACAAGGGGGAAAATTAAGAGCTAAATTCCTCAGCTGCAATCCTGAAGCAAACACAGGGAATTGGAAAGCAGGGTGAAGCTGTATAATCTCAGAGCCTTACCCCAGAGACACACCTCCTTTAACAATGTTGCACCAACTAAACCTGCCCAGGCATGCAACCAACTGGGAACCAAGTGTTTTAGTACCTGAACCTATGAAACTCAAGGCAATCTCTTGTCTGTGTGACTCTGAAAAAAAAAAAAATCAAACACCAAATTGCATCCTTTCAACATTCAATGGTATCATGGCAGAGAATACACATGGTCACTCAAACAGGAAAGAACAGGGCCATAGCAAGGAAATACTGGTTCTGAGTCATACTGGAATCCAGAAAGGTGAACACCAGATTCTGTAGTTCCATGTCCAAATGAAAGGGCTTAGATGGTTGTCTACTTCCAGCTTTGCTGCCTATAGCACCCATCTGTCTTGGACTGGTTTCTTTCACCTTCTGCAGCTCTCTTCTCACAGATATCCCATTCTCTGGCATCTTCATCAGTACTGGTTCTCTATGGAAACTCAGGATTTACCTTCCTATCTTCATCAGTGGCTTCTCACAACCTCTTGCTCTCTCAGGACCCTAACACAAGGACTCCCAGACACACTCTGACTCAGCAGCTATCTCAGACCATGTAGGAAAAAATGCATGACCTGTTCATTCTCAAATATTTTCATGCTTCTAAAGCCATGAAAATTTTCATGCCTCTAAATCTAGCATCGCATGAATGATGCGGCCAAGTTTAGCTTCAGCTTAGGAAGAACCACACCTCCACAAACCCAATAGCAACCTAGCTTTTATTCAGCTGCTTTCTAGGAGCAGAAAACACTATGGACTCTCTCTTACAAGTTGGAAGGCTAGTTGGCTGGAGTTCTGTCCCCTTTAAACTCTTTCTACAGAATTCAAATACTTTAATAGACACAAGATCCAGTCTTTCACATTCTTCAAAACCACAACATGGTCAGGTTATTACCAGCAGCATCCCATATCTATTAACAGCTTACGTTTTGGTTATGATTTGTCTTGTCGCTGTGACTAAAATACTGAACAGAAAAGTTTAAAAGAAAGAGTTTATTTGGACTTAAGGTTCCAGAGGAATATGGATTTCTTATGACAGTGAATCATGCAAGCAAAAGGCATGCATAGAGACTGGAGCAGAAAACAAAGAGCTTACCTTTCAGGCCACAAGCAGGAAGAAGACAGTGTAGACTGGTCTTCTTTGTCTCAAAGCTCACCTTATATGACATATGTCTTCCAGCAAGGTTCCTCCATCTGAACCTTCTCAAACATTGACACCGACTGGCAACTAAGTGTCAAATACATAAGCCTCCAACCACCACATGGAAGTGTATAATATGCTATCATCATGTTAGTGGCTCTTAAACCGATCACTACATCTTTACTAAGGAAGCACAATGAAAGTATTTCACAACTGATAAATACTTTAATATTTTGAAAACAGAGTCTCAATATAATTGAAACTTATTCTTGCCATTTTAATTTTATTTTGCATACATTTTTTTTCTGAGAAAGCTGTCATATGTCTTATACAATTACCAGAGTAGTTGAATATATAAAAAGTTGAGGGTTCATACAACTGGTTCTTAAGTTGGCCATTTCCTAGCTTTTAATGCAGAATTGCTTTTCCTCTCTGTTCTGGAAGTTGGAACATATGTCTTTCATACTAATAACTTCATGACTGATACATATTTCAAGACAGTAATTACTACAGAGTGTTGACTGTATATTTACATACAATAATAAAAACATATTTGTCAAGAAAGTAGCCTAAAGAGTGCATTGATTCCCAGGCACACTAGGTCGATATGACGAAGATGCTTGCTAAGTGTACATCTCTGGACCCTACCTCAGGTCTCAGAATTTGAAAAGAAGCTTCTGCAGGCACACTTTTCCTTGCTAACATTCTCCACCGTAGGATCCATAGTATACAGGGTGGCCTTTTAATCATCAAATAACAAATAAAATCCTGACTTGTAAGTAATGCCAACTGATTAGTATTAATTAACCCTGCATAGGGGTTACTTTATTATACTGAAAAAATGCCTCTCTAATAGTTGTCTCGCGTTCTTTTAAATGTTATAAGGGTGTTGTAGTCTGCAAATATGGAAAGAAATAAGGCAAAACTAACTACTCCTTTAAAATGCAGTCTGAAAATTCTTCCAGTGTGTACCTGTACTCACTCTTTAGGGTTCTGCTTTCTCCTTGCTGACCTGAGACATACACCAAGTCATCTGATACGCTTGCAGTATAAAATACTCAAAATTGATTCTTTCTACACATCCATAATTTTTTATTTTCTCTGTCTGATCTCAGCAATTTTTCATCTATTTTCTAGAGATATTTATGGAAGGATTAAATAGTGTAATTTTTACAAAGTTCACAGGTATCATCTTCATATACATCTACTGCCTCACTATCCCTGGGCAAGTTCTATAAGGCCAGATGCATAGCTGAAATTGGTAATCAAACAGATACATGAAATAGACAGAATGAAATCCACTTATAGAACAATGTTTTACATTGTTTTAAAATATGATTTTACTTTTTACAGTGTTCCTTGTTATCTTTAGTAACCTCGAAATGAACAACGGTATACCTTCCAGGAATCATTTTACCTCAAATATAATGAGGCACGGAGTTTTGCACACCTTATAGAAAAAAAAAAAAAAATATATATATATATATATATATATATATATATATATATATATATATATATATATATATATATATATATATATATATATATATATATATATATATATATTCATGTGGAAAAGATGTTGACTTGCATTATGAAGTCTACCGATACAAAATTGGCATAGTCCTTTAATGGCAGATAGAATGACTTCAGTATATTTGTATCCTTTATAATGTATAACAATGTTTCACATATAGGAAAAACAGTAATTTTTTTAAAAATTTAAAAATTTTCAAAAAAACTTAAATGTAATTCTACAGCAAAGATCTATAAATATGGATATACATATGAAAAACATAGCTAATAAACGTTAAGTTTATAATTGCTACCATTATTCTATATGCTTTTCCATTCTGTCTGTTTAACAAGTCTGTAACAGTGCTGTTTTACCACCTTCTGAGGAAAAAGACCAAGAAAAGTTAAGTGCTTTAGTCAAGGTCACAGCACGGCTAAGTGTTGAGTCAGTGTTGAACCCCCGGCAGACTGTCTCCAGAGCCAATATCCTTATTTTGAACAATGATCCGTATTTAGCTGAAGACTAGATTTCTTCTGAAGTTCATGTTGAAAGCCCTTTCCAGTTCATTGTCCTGGCCTTCTCACTGTTGGTGCTTATTTGAAACAGATGCAAACACTTAAAACATCCACTCTCATTGGGTTTCGCTGTATTTGCTGGATTGTGTCAGGCTGCCTCCAGGAGACTGCTTTCTAAGTGGCTGTCTGATTTCATTGGTTACTAACCTGCAACTTCATGGGTCTGGTAAAGCCTGCCTGGTCAGAAGCTTATTAGAATCTCTTGCCAACATTCTGTCTCCCTCTGTAGTATAGATTGTTAGGGCAGTTGTGAGAATAGAGTGAGTAGACTTTTTTTTCAAAGCACAGTTTCTTTTCTTAAACCTGTTGGCAAGATATGATGACTGGGTAAGTGTTCTGCAAATGCTCTCTTCACACAGTCTTAACTCTAGGAATTATTCATTGATAGTCGCTTAAAAGCTTTTGCTTTTCAAGTGGGTTTGCTTTTTCTCTCTCAAATTTTTCTTCAGTTTAAGACTCAGTTGTCTATCTCAGAATTTGCTTTCTTAGTCTATATTTTTATGGCTTGCTCAATAATTTTGATTGCTTAATTGTTATATTTTATAAATTTGCATGTAAAATGACAAAAGGAAATGTCACCTTTAACCCATAGAACAATTTCTTCTCTCTTGTGTCCCTAAGGATAGATACATAAAAGTTTATTGAGCTTTATTTCTCTTTGTGTTTTCTGGAATATTAGAAATATTATGAATGGTTTTGTTTATCAGAGATGCTTGTTAAAAATATAAGACCTGCTATGGACTTTAGTAAATCAAAAATTGATTAAAATGTCCTTTGTGCTAATCAAATCATAATAAAATATTTTTGATGACTTGGGAGCTTCCTCCAGACTTTTCCTTTGCAGAACAGTTCTCTATAAGTTTAGGAGTTAAAGTTACATTTGTAAAATATTTCAAGAGGGTTATTAATGAAGGCTCATTTGTATTATGCTTATGTTTAATAAAATTGCGTTTCTGAGTCACTTGAGCTAAGAATATGGACCTTCATGAAGCCTTAAGAAAGCTCTATCCAAGTGTCCAAAACACTAGAAGAAATCTTCTAAATACACACCCTTAAGCCCATGTATCCTTGAAATGATGATCACAGATACTCAGGTTTCTGTGGCTTTTAAGTATCTTCATCATTACACATCATGTCTTAATCACTTCAGGTGAAAGCTTCCTCCTTTCTGCATCCTCCCTTAACAAACTGTCAGCATCTCCACTGGTATTGTTGATTTCCTAGGTACCAATTATAATATTTTCATTAATTTGTATCTTCTTGAAGAAAAGGTGATATGACCTATTTCTGGAGCTTAATTTTCAGTATTAAATGCAATGTCTGTGGAGTTCACAGGAAATATGTTTCCAGTCCCTTCAGGAAGAGCATCTCTCTGAGGATTTTGTTTTCCTTGATGTGGGTCTGGGCATATCGTCATCATATGAAGTAACATCTCGTTTTTCAAGGATGCTTATGACCTTGTTAAATTGCAGTCCAAAAATTGTGTGACTTGTTTTGATTTTAACCAAAGTTACAGCTGCCTAGCTGTAAAGCAGTCACTTTCTCTTATTATGACTAGTTCTTCAACTTGTACTGTTTTAAATTGCCTGCAATTAGCATATTTCAACCTTATTTTTAGGTTTAAATTGCAGTGTGAGAGTGTACTCTCCTCTTAGCTAATTAGTGCTATCAAGGAACAGTAGGTTACCTCATTAGTACCATGTGCATTTAATTAAAGAAGAGAAAATTGGAGTTAACCTCATAGTTAATATTTTCACAGAGTGCTACAATGCCAACACCTTCAATTGGAGTCACACCCCTGTGTATCTAATTATGCACTGGTGCCAAATAAGGTTAGCAAGGGCACCACAAGGCTGTTGACAAAATAATTTAGATGAAAATGTGTTTGTTGGATTCTGACAGTAAAATATAACTTGAACATCACCCCAGCTCTCATCTGGCAGCGTCAGGTGACATACTCCTTCACAAGAGAGAGAAGGAAAGGGATATTTTGGAAGCCATTTTTTTTTTCTGTCTGAATTAATGTGGCTTCTATCTTGAAAAAAGTGACATATAGTCAGCTAAAGCATATACAATGTGTTTCTTAAACAGAGCCTGGAACTTCAGAGATATATTTGAAAGAATTATTTATAAGATGTAATATTTACATGCATCAAACTACTACCAATACCCCTTGACACTCTCACCACCTCCCTCCTCGCTGTTCTTCTTGCCTGGTACAATTATAATTTCCCTTGTGTACTTTATGAGTGGGGATCATTCTTTCATATCATACATGAAGACTAAGGATGGGTTGTCACATGGTCTATTCAAATGCAATGCAATCCTTTTGCCCTTCAGACAAAAATCTTTGAAATGTCTGATTCTACTTAGGCAAAAAAAAAAAAAAAATGACATTCCATACCATTTATCAATAAATAATCACTTTGCTTTTACAGATAAAATGCAAACTATACTTTTGAGTATATAAAGTAGTTTCCAATGCAAGTGGGAAAATTCAACAGGTTTTAACAGTTACCGTGGTGTGATCTCCACAGTCTTAGATGTGTATGAGTGGGAATAGCGATAGTATGATAGTATGTAACCAAGACACTTTAGCTGAGGAGGTGACTGCAGTTGTCCTTATAGGTTATGGTATGGAATTCATTTTATTGGTCCAGATTATTACGAGCTAGCATTTCAAAATAAAGTTGAGATGTTAAAGACAAATTACATCATATTCTATAAAACTCATTGTGTTATTTATATCTCTAAAAATGTTTATGAACAATAACCGTAATTGCAGCTTAGGGGGTTAAGGCAGGGAATCATGATTTTTTTTTCCTCACTGGTTCATTTATTATGATTCCAATATTCAACGTCACATATAACAGATTGTTCCTATTTTGAAAACCTATATGAATGTCACCTGTGAAACCAAATGAATAGTTTGTGTTAATCTACCAAGAACATTTTTTAGTGTAACTGATAATACACATTATTTTTCATAAACACCAAGACAGAGGAGGGAAAAAAAAAAAAAGCCAATTCCCAGTTCCCTTTGTTTAATTTAGGAATTGCTCCCAGAAGCAAAATTGTGTGTCTGTGGCCACTCTCCTGGGGATGGGCATCCCCATAGCACATTTGCAGTAAGTTTATTGGGCAATAAGAGATCCAGCAGCACAGCACAAAGCCATGGACCCCATCCCACAACACAGAGCTCCTGAAATTCCTCATAGCCAAACTCTTCCATTGACACCAATAATTAAAACACAAGTTATGTCAAGAAACAGGCTCAAAGATACAGACTTCCTATTTTCTCTGGTGTTTCCACTTCAGTCCTGGCTCACAAGCTGTATAGCTCACAGTTTCTCTAAGTTGGTGCCACTAAAGTCCACTGGAACTCTGTAAGTCTGCGGCACCAATATACTTTCTTGAAAGTTTAGCCATAACTTGGTGAGGCAGTGCTGGCTGGCATGATGGAAATGGATAGTGGAGATGATAAATAGGTTGAGTATATCTTTTAGCAAGAAGTTGTTGCTTCCTGTTCGTAAACTTGTCATACAAACAGGAGTGGGGAGGGACTTGTTGGCTCTTGTTACACCCTAGAGTTCAATGAAATTTGGTTTTGTGACTCAGTACTTATACCAGGTAGCCTAGAAATTGAATGGTGAATTTGAAGTCTGTAGTTGAGGACTTTATATAGAGCTGCTCTGGAGTTCTATTAAGTATGGAGTTCTCCTGTTTTCATCAGAATCTTTAAAACTGTAATGAAGGATTTTAATATTTAGGATTTTTAACCTTGCTTCCTGGATGGATATATTTAGTCTCTATATGTGTTAGAAGATATGATCACTATTGTCTATTAAACAGCTTGTAATGCTCACTTCTTTCCACAAACAAACCCCAAAGGAAAAATTACAATAGTATACTACCTCATGGAAATAAAATATGACACATTGATGATGATTTTTATATAGAAAGCTTTAGGGACAACTCTTGAGGTTATATTCATTTTAACCCTAAAGTGTTTCTCTCTTTTGTATAATATTTTGGGGAAAAATTAAAATTGGGATTACATTTGTTGAATTGCTGTGTTTAAATTTATATGAATGTGTAAAATATGATGAATGCATAACTGTTCTCTTCACATTTTAAAAGATGGATACCTATAAGGTAAACTTCATTGTAATTATATCCTCAGCTTGAAATGAAACATTCAACCAAAATTTTATCTAAAATCAAAACAAAAACACCACACACACACACACACACACACACACACACACAAATGAAATACATTTGAAAGAAAATACATTTTTGAAAATGAGGATGTGTTGATATTAGTAACACAATTATTTTTCAAGAAAAACTTTCATTACAGTTCAAAGTAAACTGGCTTTTCTTACAATATTGTTTATTGCTTATTTTTAAAACTTCATGTTCTCTAATCCACTGGAGAGAAATCTTTGCAATCAAGACTTTGTAGTCTCAGAATGAAAATGGCACAAGGTTGGGGGAGATGACATGGTGTGATCTCACAGAAAACACTGTGATAGTCCTTGCTGGTCACCCTTGAGTTCCAGCACACATATTATCTAGCTTGCAACTTCTTGAAAATCCAGATCCAAGGAGTCCATCAGCATCTGCACTTGGATGACCCCATAATTAAAATAAAATCTTTTTTTTCTTTATGTATGTTTTTTATGCAGATATATGGTTCTAAATAGTACAATGAAGTCTATCACATTTCACTTTTTGAATATATTAAGAGGACAATGACTCAGAAACAACCATCAGCCTTGATAAAGAGAATTGAGCTATATAATTTTTCTTTCTACACTGCACATCTAAACAATGTTCTCTGAAATACATGTTGAGGCCTGACAGTGTTTATACACTTTGGGCATTACTCTATCTCTATTCCCTAATTTGCTGGATTTTTCTCTAATAATTTATTTTAGATTTATTTGTTTTATTTTATACATATGAATATTTCACTTGCATATATCCCTGTGTATAATGTGCACATCTGATGCCCACAAGGTCATAAGAAGGGGTCAGATCTTCTGGAACTGGAGTTACAGACAGTTGTAATCTATCGTGGTAGTGGTAGAAATTGAACCGAGATCCTCTTCAAAAATCAAAGTTACACATACTATCATATAATCCCCCAAGAGCAAGACTGAATATATAGCTCAAGTTTGTGATTATCTGTGTACGAGACTTTGCTAAGTCTTGTCACATTGTCTTTGGACACCTTGAGTTCCTGGCTGAATAAGAGTATGGAGAAACTCCCTGGGTCTCTCAGACAGAAACTGTGTCATATAAATTGGTGATGGGATGAGCTCGCCACACCTATAGTGCTACAAACTTAATAGTTAACACTAGTCACTGGAGAAATTACAGCAGGATGCTTTTTGACTTTATAAACCAAGAGCAACATTACTGAAGTATTAAGGAGACGTCTATTTTTATTAATTAATTACTTGAAATAAACTTTCTCTAATCTAAAATGGCTGCATAATGTAGTTAAAAACCAAGAAAGATTAGTTCATATTGCTGTTCCATCTATAGGGTTGCAGACCCCTACAGCTCTTGGGTACTCTTTCTAGCTCTTACATTGGGGACCCTGTTTTCCACCCTATAGATGACTGTGAGCATCCACTTCTGTATTTGTCAGGGACTGTCAAAGCCTCACAGAAGACAGCTATATCAGGGTCCTCTCAGCAATATCCTCCTGGCATATGCAGTAGTGTCTGCATTTGGTAGCTGATTATGTGATAGACCACCTAGCTGGGGCAGTCTCTGGATGATCCATCCTTTCATCCAAACTTTGTCTCTGCAACTCCTTCCATGGATATTTTATTCCCTATTCTAGGGAGGAATGAAGTATCCATGCGTTGGTCTTTCTTGATTTTCTTGTGTTTTGGAAATTATATCTTGGGTATTCTAGGTTTCTGGGCTAATATCCACTTATAAGTGAGTGCATATCAAGTGACTTCTTTTGTGATTGGGTTACCTCACTCAGGATGATATCCTCCAGATACATCCATTTGCTCAAGAATTTCATAAATTCATTGTTTTTAATAGCTGAGTAGTACTCTATTGTGTAAATGTTCCACATTTTCTGTATCCATTCCTCTGTTGAGGGACATCTGGGTTCTTTCCACCTTCTGGCTATTATAAATAAGGCTGCTATGAACATAGTGGAGCATGTGTCTTTGTTACCAGTTGGAACATCTTCTGGGTATATGCCCCAGAGCTCATGTCACTAGCTGCATATGTATTAGAAGATGGCCATGTTGGCCATTATTGGGAAGAAAGGACCCTTGGTCTAGCAAACTTTATATGCCCCAGTACAGGGGAATGCCAGGGCCAAGAAGTGGAAGTGGGTGGGTAGGGGAGCAGGGCTGGGGGAGTATATAGGGGACTTATGGGATAACACTTGAAATGTAAATGAAGAAAATATCTAATAAAAAAAAAAGATTAAAAAAAAAAAAAAACATGAAAGAGCCTAAAGCTAATGCTATTCACCATCCTTGTCTAATGCATCTAGCTCTTTTGAAAAATTAATTTTAGAACTTAAGTTTTGATTTTTTTTTATTTAAAAATTAATTGTTTTAGATTTTAAGATTTAAGATCCATTTTGTAGATGAGGATGGAATCTGGAGTATTATAGAGTTCATGGTGGGCTGAAAGAAGAAAACTCATAAAGATAAAGGAGATTTTTAAAGCCAGCGTTGTCCTTTGCTCAAGTGCCTGGCATCTCTACTAAGTGACGAATCAAAGGAATCATTTTGAGTCACCACATAATACCTATCAATGGATTAGTTTAATATCACATGTATTATGTCTATAGTTCATTTTCACAACTAAAATTTGTTAAATTTTCCATCATCTTCAGAAATTGCTTTCAAATTGGCCTATTAATTTTACCTGTTTCTTCTCCTTCTTAAAATACTAATTCCTTTTGCTGATTAACAAAACTGAAGTAGATTTCCATGTATTGCAAGGGGGGAAACTTACAATTATTGCATATAGATTAAAGCCCAGTTACCTTAGAATGTTATATAATTGATATTAATCACTGATGAACTCTACAGCATACCCCTTTCTTATATTTGTTAATTTTATGAAATTATGTCAAAATATTAATGAAAATGCATTTAATATAGGTGTTTCCTGCACTTTGGTTTATTAGAACCTATCAGACATTTCCTGTCCTCTGAACATTGTACATATATGGTAGCATATTGTTGAGTAGCAATGTTTTTTTAATCTGCTTGCTATTATATTTTATTTACATGCATTCACTATTTCACTGAAATACTGGGCAATAACAGCACCCGCTCAGCTCATATCTACCTGAAAATTGTAATTTAAAATTTTACCTACCCATTATTGTTCAACCTTCAGAGTCCATAAGTGGAATATTTATTTGGAGTAACAATGCAGTATTCTGTTGTTTAATTGAGTATTTCAGGAAACACACACACACACAATCATATGCATGGACACACAACACACACACATACTACACACACACACACACACACATATACACACACTCCTCATATACACACACTTACACACACACACACACACACACACACACACACACACACACACACACATTCGCACACTCATTGATTCCTGGCTTCAAAGGATAGCAGCATCAGAGTAAGGGAGAGTCACCCTAAGAGATGACTGATCGACTTTCACAGTCAGTTTTCCTTCACTTGTCATATTTTTGGCTTATTTTGAAAAAGTCTTCACGTACTTGAATTTTCTTCCTATAAATTTATTTCTAAATAGATGTATTTTTCTCTTTTAACAAATATTCCTCGAATATTTAACAGCTTTTTAATTTTCTTACCGTCGAAATACTACATTTTCACTTCTCTTGCCCAAGATAGTAAGCCAAGTTCACTAGCCTATAAAGCTGTCCTGTTGAAACCTCATCTGCCCAAATGACCTCATTAACACCTACCTGTATAAGCTCATTGTTAGTCTTGCCTACAGGTTTTTACACCTCAATGAATCCTGTTTTACATAGCGTCCTGCCTCTTAGCTCTCACTGCTAAGGCAATTATGCTGAATGCTTAAGGTCTTCACTTTGGGTTCTTGTTCTAAAGCCTTTAAGCACTGGATCAAATGGAACTTTTGATGAACAAAATATACTGCCTCTATAAACTAAAGATGAAATTTGGCCAGCCATGGCCTAGAAGGGCTATGTTCCATTCTTACTAAGCTGCATAGACCGACTTTGCTATTTAACCCCTCTGGCGCTTTACTGAGAAGAATGAAAATGAGAGAATGAAAATTATGATTTTTTTAAAAAAATAATCTTTCTCTTTTTAAACTTCAGATAATCTATTCTTGGGAATCTGCGGTCACTATTATTCTCTCAACTGTTTGTATCTAGGTTTACCACAATGCTAGGAACGACGGTGTCAAAGTTAGATTATTCTGAACAGTTTGCTCCTTAGTATGTGATAATTGTGTCAGAGTAACTAAAAGATAGAATATTTTTAAGTTGTCTGCATTTAGGGGAAATATTACAGTGTGTTTTTCTAGAATAATCTTTTTTTATTCTTTTTATATTTTATTCTTTAATTTCTGAGTTTTATATGATCTCGCCCTTCCTTTTCTTCCTGAACCTTCTATATCTCCTTCTTTGCTCTCCTACAAAATCAGGGCCTCCTTCAGTAATTGATGTTGCTTCTCCATTTACTGTTGGCGAGATTGTAAATTGCTACAATCATTATGAAAACCAGTGTGGGGAATTCTCCAAAAAGCTGAATATGGATCCAACATATGAACATCCTTCTTTTGAAATCATGACTTAACTCAGTATAAAAGTATAAGATAATTGAATTTATTATGAAGCTTTACAGGAAGATCAATCTCTGCTTACTGTGTGGATGATTTGATAGTATAGTTATTTAGTAAGAAATAAACCTTAAGATAAGTTTCTACCCATTTCAGCAGATTTTGTGATTTTTGTGACTGCCTTGAGGTATAACAATGGGAGTACATTTAAAGCTATTATCAACCTTCCAGATGCTCCATCTAAAACAGGATAAAAGTTTCTGTTTATAAAAAGCTTAGCCATTGTTCATGTGCAGTTTCTTGATGAATCTTTTACTCTTCTGGCATAATTCGAGATTATTAGCAATTACCTTTGTGCCCTTCCTTCACTACTGAGTTGCAGGTCTCTGGGCTCAGGTCATTCTTGATGCCTCTCCTGAGTGATTGCCTCTCACCTTCTATTTTATTGCAATGTTTGTGATTACCATGGATTTTCTTGATGTTGTATCCATGAAGGACCAGTAGCAGAGCTTTGGCAATGGAAAATCCTCTTTGAAATTTATAATGAATAATTCACTTCCCATGATGATTCACTTAAACATCAGCAAGACAGAAGTCAGGGAATGATGAAAGGATTATTTATTTAGCTATCTGGTTTTGTTATTGTAAATATAAAATTTCATCAAATAAATTGATACACACACTAGAATATGTATGCAGCAATAATGTGAATTTATGATGTCTATTAGAACACAGTATTTTTGCCTTTTGTATTTTAATGTTATTTGTAAGAAACCATTAGTGATAGTTTCTCTATATATGAAATATAATTACGTTAACTTGTAACAATTTACCATAACATCCTTGAATATTTGCATCACTTAAATTAATGCATACTTTCTATTTTTCATTTCCATTCCTTGTATATTTTTTACCTTAGTTCAGTATACTGGTTAACAAAAGACACAGAAATAATTCATGTCACTATATAGTTCTTCATGGGGCACACACAGACACATACACACAGAGGTACATGTGTCTAAATGATCACTTATGCAAAAGTATGTGCATGCATTTTTATTGAGCTGCATTTGCAATTCAGTTTCTTTATCTTATTAAAGTTACATTTTTACATTTCTGGTTTTCATTAGGTAAATGAATTGGTTGTTATTCAAACGGATAACAAATTATGGCATGGAATTTTTATTACTGGCACAGTCCAGTCCTCTTAGTAATATGTTTACCTCAAAAGTATTTGTAAATAACTAGGCTTTAGATATAATTTCAAAAGTGCTTTTTAAGCAGCACATGACTTCATATAATAACGTAAAATATATGATATAATCTTAGAATATAGCCAGTGGAATAAACAAAGCTAATTGACCTCAAAATTTAGTTATATAATAATTATTTAATGTGTAACTAGTAAGAAAAAATGTATATTTTAATTAATACTGTTCTTTATTATAATGAAGATAGGTTTGTTCAAAGAAATTCATGTGACTAGTAAAATATAAATTGTTTTGCTTGATTTTGGTCTCGACAAAACTTTATTCATACATGGCAA
Source organism: Mus minutoides (assembly GCA_902729485.2). Taxonomy (NCBI): domain Eukaryota; kingdom Metazoa; phylum Chordata; class Mammalia; order Rodentia; family Muridae; genus Mus; species Mus minutoides. The sequence goes on along the minus strand of LR749828.1, from coordinate 555,285 downwards.
CTAGGTGCTGTCACAGGCTTGCATTTTATTTCTAAATAACTAGACCTTCTCTTGTCCCCACATAAGAGAGATGTTGTTAGGTATTTGGCAGTGTTTAGCAGAAATCATCTTCCCTTCAAATCTAGAGTATTAGATATGACAGGCAACTCCATAAAAAATTAAATTTTATTATTTGAAGAATAAAATTACAATAACCTTAATTTCCCTTTAGAATCTTATAGGTAAGTATTTAGGCTGGGCAAAATCTGACAGCATTCATTAATAATTTAAGTATTACCACACAAAAACTTTCATCAAAGAGCAGGAATCTGGGAAACAATTCTTCATCTTGTTAAATAAAAAGAGTCATAAATTCACACATGGTTGTGTGATTGTGGAAAAATGCATCAAATTTTTATAAGCATGTCAAAAATTTTAGAAATTTGATATTCTTCAACAATATATAGATAGCTAGATCAGATAGATGGTAGATGATAGATAGATAGATAGATAGATAGATAGATAGATAGATAGATAGATTATAGTATTCTGATGCATAGATACTATGTAATTAAAAGACAAATATAAATTGAATATCAAACATACTACTATATAAACTTTATTTTTCCAAAATTTCTTATTACTTATCACATCTGTGTTTCTTGGGCTATTTTATATGCAGCCTAGTATATAAGTGCTGGTTTTGTACATTGGAAGAGTCATTCTTTGTAACTGCATTAGACAAATAGTGGATGTCTGTCTAGCATGCATTTTTGTCCTAAACTAATCACACTTTTTAAGTAAAAGTACTATTTTTATTCATCTACCTCTGTTTCTTTATTTTATCTTTTTGAAAACATTAACAAATCAAAAAGCTTTCCTTGATCACTCACTATTATTCATTGGATTTACTGAGGGATTATTGGAGATTGATCAGTCCTTTTAGTCTTGAAGAACAGACTGTATGCATTGATTCTTTTTAAGTTGTATATCTAGTTTTGATTCTATTTGTCACATAAGAAACTGAATTTATTCTTCACATGTTGCTAAATATATTTTACTAATACAAGGTTTTAGAAGAAGATAGATATTGATCACTTTGAAATTACCACACATATTCTCTGACTACTTGTGGTTTATTTTGAAAAGATTTCTAGGGTCTTTATAAGGTCTACATGGTAACTTTGTCTATAGGGTTTTGTAAAGGAAATTAATGATGTTTATATGATGCCCTCAGAAACATTTTAGAATGGGTTATGAGTTACTGGTTTACTTAAGATAAAGTTCCATATGTTGGCTGGGGAGATGGAACTAGGTAGAGTAGAGGGGGACCCATAAATAGCAACAAATATGTGACAAAAGAACATATTTTCAATAAAAGGTGGGAAAAGGAAGAATTTTAGCTAGATAAAAAGGTCTTATTCTAAAAGACACTTAAAGAATTTCTAATGTGGTTTCTAATGTGTAGAAGATTAAGCCTCCTGGTGACCATGTTTTGCTCTCTGATAATCATATTTCCTTTATTTAGAATACATATTCAAATATGTTCAGTTGTTTATGGGGAGAAGAAATCCTGAGAACTTCCATGGCTTTACAGATTGCTGTTTACTCTCTGACACATAAACATTATGTTTTATCTATTAAAGATAAGTGATTAGTGATGCTGTCATATTGTCTTGCTCTTGAAATACTCAATAATCCTAATTAAAACACTTATCTGTCTAACACTGAAATACATGACTTTAAATATGCAAATACCAAAATAGATAACTAAGATGGAGCAAATGAAACACTCACAGTTATAGCCTTTATCCTATAAAATAAATTTATAACACTTGCAAATTGACCATGTATTACTATGGTAGTGACCACAGACATTAGAACTCTGTTGAGTATCCATGACTCTAGATAAGTCCTGCTAAATGTCTATAGTGAGCAGTTCCACCATTGTTAATTTAGTAATACTGTTTTGTTATTGATACCACTATAAGATAAATGATCATTCCTATTGATTTTTCTCTGACTTGTACAGTCTTTCACTGCTGATTCGTGTTTTTTGCATGACGCATTAACAACTTGTAATTATAGGTAGTCTCCTAAACATCAACAACTGATATTTTTCTTTTTTATTTCCCAATAATATTTGTTATTATTTAACAAACATTGGATACAGACAAATGTATTTCTATTTTCGAAATCCATATTTCTATTCTGTCTTTTGCTTACTTCTTTGTTTATCCTACTTATTAACCTACACACATTATAAAAGTCAAACTCAGTTACCATCTCACCTGACCCAATTTTCACTAACATGGTAATTAATTTGATATTATGTGTAGATACTTACTTTGGGACGTATTCTACTCCCACTTAACTCATGTTTGTCAAATATGAATATCTTGAAAATCCAGGCAAACTTTTCAATAAAATAATAATCATTACATACATATGATAAATTTAAACTGAGAAGATGTAAAACAGTATTTAGGATTTGGAAATCCATCGATCTGTAAGAGAAATTTCACCATTTTATTGTTTGATGAGAAATAATTTCATTGGAGATGTTTTATGAAGAAGTCTTTTTTTTTTTTAAGTAGCTTACATAAGGGAAGTCTTTGAAAATATGGAAATAAAATTTGAAATTTTGAATACCTGTTTAAAATTTGAATTAAAAGATTCTCTAAACTTTTGAACAAAGAAGTGGATATACCATAACCAAACCATCCTGTTTAAAGATATCCTTGGAAAAAATGAGAAGATATTGTTAAAAAAAAAAATATTGAAATCTCTGTGTCCATGATAAATGATGTTGTCAAACAAAAAATCATAACCATTAAAAAGGTCAACAAAAATATTTCCACCTAGAAGGACATGGTAAGAAAATAAGGTGTGCTTACAAAAGAAGGCAATAAGGTTGTTTCAAGAGGTTTTTTAACATTAGGGGAATAAGTGAAATTGAGATCCCTGAAAATTGATACCTTGTGTTTGGCTGACTGAGGACTAGTGAGATCTAGCACTCAGAAAGAATAGTAGGTTTGATGGTAGGCAGTGGGAGTCTGGAATTGGTAAGTTTTATTTGAAAGAGGGATATCCCTCTGATATCATCAGCTGAGCTGTGTTGGAAAAATGCAGTATTGGAAAGCACATTGTATATAAGTGATTAGAGTTATGGAATTTTCATGGAATGTAGCAAATCAGATGGCACAGAGAAACCATGAGACAAGACACTGGGAAAGATAAGAGCCTGTAAAAGGTTGAGTCTAGGCCAAGTATATTGGTGTATGACTGTCAACCCAACACATAGGTGGGCTTCTGAAAGTTCATAACCAGTATGAGATACATAGTAATAGCAATTACCAGACCAGCGAAGACAATATACTAGACAGAGAACTAGAAGTCAGGAGTCAATAGTAACTAAGACAGAGAGAGGGAGGGAGGGAGGGAGGGAGGGAGGGAGGGAGGGAGAGAGAGAGAGAGAGAGAGAGAGAGAGAGAGAGAGAACTGTAGCTTTTGGTTTTAATTTGATACTTTCTTCCTTTCTGTTTCCCTCCCTCCCTCTCTCCCTCCCTCTCTCCCTCCCTCCCTCCCTCCTTCCTTCCTTCCTTCCTTCCTTCCTTCCTTCCTTCCTTCCTTCCTTCCTTCCTTCCTTTAGTTCTTTTTTTTTCTCTTCCAGAATAATTCTAGATTCACACCCAAATCTATTTCTGAAAAGAAGAAACAGGAATTTACATGTTTTCTGCTCTCACAGACTCCCATTACTAACATCCTCAACAGATTTGTTAGTATTGATTAGGAATAATTACACTTGATTCTCACAACAGTCCATTCCTTTACATGGGGTCATCCTTAATGTGGTGCATTATTTGGCTTTTGAGAATGATGTAATTACATGTGTCTACCATTATAGCATCTTATGGGAAACTTTACTACCCTAAAGTTCATCTGTGTTCCACCTCTTTATTGTTCCCTGATGTTAACCAAAAGAAATTGAAAAAACAAAAGACAAAAAAAATCAAAAACTGAAAGGACTTCATTATGGAATGAAGTTTGGATGTTACGTCTAAGGGATGGAAGAGAAAATAAGTCAGTAGGTTTGACTAGGGTGTTTTCACCAAACATGACAGTGACTAGAGTGGAGAAGAAAAAGGATTTTGGAGGAAGGATAAATAGTATACACTATTCTCAAAAACTCTTATGGAAGCAAAGAAGATAAGTTTATGACTTGAGCAGAAAGAAAAAGTGAGGAATGTCTAAAAAGAGGGATGGTACCAAAGGGAAGAGATTAAGGTGCAAAAGGTGAGCTGGGGAGATAACTCAAAGCATGAGTCTCAAAAGTGTGAGAGCCTATGCTTAGATTCCCAAAACCTAACCCCAGACATGGTTTGTAATCCCAACATCACTCTAGTGAGATGGGAGGTGGTGACAAGAGAAATCCCTGAAGCTTGCTAGCCACATGGCAATAGCAAGCCACAAAGACATTGTGTAGCACAATATGAAAGTCAAAGACTATTACACAGGGATGTCCTCTGATTTCTGCATGACAATCTTGGAATGCACATGCCTGTATTCATACATTCTCAGACAATGTACACCAACACACACACACACACACACACACACACACACACACACACACACACACACACAGGGGAGAGAGGACAGAAAAATAGAGGGTGATTCAACATTTATAAGTGTAGATAATTTTAAAAGGAATAGAATCCCACCCTCATCCACTCTTGCTGGATCCCTGTTATAGGCTAACACTATTATATCATTTCCTAAATCTGTCTGTACCTGTGACTACTGTGGTGTCTATCTCCAAGTGGCTGTGAATTTGTTGTTGAACTACATATCAGCTTTTAGGAATTCTTAACTGTGACAGACCACAGAAAGGAGAAGAAAGGTATTAGCACAGTGGTTAGGCTGTTCTAGCTGTGACAGCTTTCCCCCGCCACGTCATATTTGTTATACTTGATGCTATTATTAGCTGGGAGAATGACTACTCAGTAGAGTTAAAACTTAGCAACTGTGTTCTCCTAAATGACTCTAATAGCTCAGTCACATGCGAACATCCTTTCCTTCCCCTCAACAGTCAAGGTGGATTAGTATAATTCCAAAGAACATTAATTTTTCCATGAAATATTTAGATACATTAAGATTGAACTTCTGAAGTAATTGGTTAATTTTTGGTAATTAATAAAATGAAATTTTTGCTGTTCTATGAAAACCCTTTAATGAAAACAGAAATTGTAATGGGAGTAAAATGAATGCAGAAATATTATGATAGTCTCTTTTCCACTGTATTGTCAGTTTGAATTGTGAGAGCAATCTTAGATTCTAACCCATGATATGCCCTCACAGGTATATTTAACTGTTTAAATCTGTGTCGTTGCTACACAGTCTGTAATGCAAACAGAAGAAAAGGTTGACACCTTGACCCCAAAGCCTTCTCTTCTGTCCTTTCATAAAACATGAACAAAGAGTAAGGATAACAAAAAACAAATAGCAAAAGACACAAGTGAGTCCTTTAACTCCTGGCACAAAGTTGAACATCTTTTCTTTTCTTTTCTTTTCTTTTCTTTTCTTTTCTTTTCTTTTCTTTTCTTTTCTTTCCTTTCCTTTCCTTTCCTTTCCTTTCCTTTCCTTTCCTTTCCTTTCCTTTTCTTTCTTTCTTTTTTTTTTTGAAAATGGATTTTATTTTCCCTTCTTCTTCTATCACCCAAGTTTCCTTTGCATAGTGTCCAATCCTGATTCTACATCTTCTGCTTAGTCAGTTTGTGGTCATCTTCCTTTCCCAAGAAATGAAGAATGACTTTACTGTTAAACTGATGGCTGATAACAATAAATGGTTCTCAGAGCACTTATGGCCTCCTCTTTGCAGATAATCTCTTATAAAGTGGACCTAAAATATTATCATTTCAAGAATTGGTGACTAAGTTTGGGAGTTTAAGCCTCCAATTATATCTCTTGTGATCAAATGGTCCCTTGATCTTCTTCACTTAGGGTAGTTCATATTAACCTCTTAGCTAGAATCCTTTTGCTAAACCATCTCAGGATGTGCTGAGTCCCCCCAAAATGAGTCACTAAGGTGTTGGTCAAAGGAACACTAGAGGCTAAGAACACTGTGCCTGTGGCATCAGACCCTGCTGGGGAGAAGCTGACCATGGCGACCAGGCATCTGTATGCATTGCAACCCATTTTTTTCTATTAAGAAAACAGCAGACCTGCATAGTGAGTTTATCTTTCTGGTATCACTTGTCAGTAAATGACTAAGCCAAGATAAAACTCAGCTGTCCAAACCCGAAGTATTTCTTTAACACAATACTGTCGGTGGTGTTCTCTAATTTTTTTGACTCTTTTTCACCTCTCAGTACAAATATCTGTGTTAGAAGAAGACCTGAGGTCCATTCCTTAATATTACAAAAAATACATCAAATTAACTTCTTTTATTTTTAAATCTGTCCCTGAAAAAATTTTCTGAGCAATGTTTGTGCATTTGTATTCTTACTTCATTTATGTTTTCTACCTTCTGTGGACCATGAGGTTTTTAGCCTGACCCTCTTCAAGCAGAACACAGAAAGGATTTGACAAGAACTTGGCAACGGTCCAATTCATGATTCCAAGAATTTGATGGTTTACAACAATACTCTCTGGTCCATGCTGCCTATGCTTTCTCTATCAGAATATATTTCATTATCTTTCTTACACAAACATTTTACTCTTTGGACATTCCCCTCCCTTACAAGTTGAAGGAAGCACTCATGTAGTATTCCTGAGTCTTGGCTATTTGTCAAAAATCAACTGCTACTGCCATGTGTCTTGTTAGTTACTAGATTTAATCAACTTACAAAAATAATTGATTCCTAACTGTACTGCCTAGGTTTGTGTCAACTTGACACAGCTGAGGTTATCACAGAGAAAGGAACTTCAGTTGGGAAAATGCCTCCATGAGATCTAGCTGTGAGGCATTTTCTCAATTAGTGATCAAGGGCCCCTTGTGGGTGGGACCATCTCTGGGCTGGCAGTCTTGGGTTCTATAAGAAAGCAGGCTGAGCAAGCCAGTAAAGAACATCCCTCCATGGCTTCTGAAACAACTCCTGCTTTCTGACCTGCTTGAGTTCCAGTCCTGACTTCCTTTGGTGATGAACAGCTGTATGGAAGTGTAAGCCAAATAAACCCTTTCCTCCCCAACTTGCTTCTTTTTTTTTTTTTTTTTTTTTTTNTTGATCTTACAGCACAAGCCTTTGCTCCCAACTTGCTTCTTGGTCATGATGTTTGTGCAGGAATAGAAACCCTGACTAAGACACTAACCAAGCCCTAAATAGGTCTACACATTTTTCAACGTCTGTGTCCTGGCCACTTGCTCCCTGTATGCAGTGGTATAATTCACAGAGCTTTTGATACGTATTGGCTGATAGTCTCCCTTGCAAGGCAGGAAAACCTCTCCACCTTCTCTTGTTTGCTTTGCTGTAATTACATTACTTAGGGCTTAATATCTCATTTCCCAAGGATACATATTGAGAAATAGATATTGAGTTTTCTAGAACAGTGCCCAGCACTTAGTAGGCATTCTTAGTGGGACACTTTTATTTAACTTCTACGGAAATTTTATTTTCTGTTCTCTGTTATAATGCTTAATCTAATGATCTTATTTAGGAGGGAAGTATACTTTTGAGGGAAAATACAATAGTAAACAATAGTCACCCACAAGAAGGTTATTTTTTGAAACTTTTAAGGGTAGATTTCTGTCTTATGGACCAGAAAAATTTCTCAAGTGTTGTGGTGGTTTGTATATTCTTGGCCCAGGGAGTGGCACCATTTGGAGGTGTGGCATTGTTAGAATAGGTTTGACCTGGTTGGAGTAGGTGTGTCACTGTCGGTGTGGGTATAAGATCCTCACCCTAGTTGCCTCGAAGTCAATCTTCCACTTGCAGCCTTTGGATGAAGACATAGAACTCTCAGCCCTGCCTGCACCATGCCTGCCTGAATACTTCCATGTTCCCACCTTGATGATAATGGACTGAACCTCTGAACCTGTAAGCCAGCCCCAATTAAATGTTGTTTTTATAAGACTTGCCTTGGTCATGGTGTCTGTTCACAGCAGTAAAACCCTAACCAAGACAAATGTGTAATGACTTTTGATTTTTCAGAATAATGATGCATTTAAAGACAATAGAGTTTTCTAACTTTGTCCTTAGAAAATGTCTTTCCCCAACTTTGTAGCTAGAGAGGCTAGATGTTTCTAGGTCTTATCTCAAGATTTAATTTGTTTAATGAGTAGGTCATAAAGTCTGTACTGCTTCTATCTGACCCAGGTTCCTTGATTCAGGATTGGTCAAATTAGGAAACGTTTATCCCAGAGACTTTCTTATGAAGTCTGCTCATGAAACAATCCTAAACCTGGGAATTGCCAGAAACACAGATTTGTGGCTTCCCCCTGCCATAGATCTGATGACTCATATTGGCAGTCAATTTATGTTCTCTGTAATTTTATGAATGCACTGAAACTGCATATCTGCTAAATAGTATTTGAATCAGTTGTTTCAAAATATACTCATATATATAAGTATACACCTTGATTTTCTTAATGATAGTGTGCAAATACCGGAGCAACTTAGAAAAATATCTAGGAACCTTATAGCTTGCCATAATGCTTATTGCAATAAGCAAAAGTCTCAGGAACAAGCAATTATATGCTCTGCAAGAAGCCTCACTTAACATTATGAAGTTAAAAATGGTTTTCTATCACTTAGTCTCTGCTATGTACCATACGTATTTCAGTAGTAAAGAGATTATTTGTGGGATATAAGAAGGATAAAGAGATTTACTGTAACGTGAGTTATTGTAGGTATTTTTAGTGGTGTTTACTCTTCTATTAAAATTCCATTTATAAATACCTTATTATCATTTGTTAAATTAAATGAAACTTTATGGAATGCTTGATGACTGTTGCCTGTGCATTAAATATGCACATATATTTTAACACTATTTGCATCTTATAAGGCACTTAATATTGACTTGTCATGGCGTTACTGCTTAACCATTTCCTTAATTTTATTTAACTTTTAAACATTATTCATTTTAAACCAGATAAAGTGTATCCAGATGCTATGTGAATAGGACTAATTTCTGTTTCTGGAATCAGGAAATTGATATGTCCCTGCATTTAAATTTAAATCTGCAAAGACAGATTAACTCATGTCTTTGCAGGACACTGTCTCTCAAACTCTCAAACCATAGTTCATATCATTGATTTCTTATTAATTCTTTTTTTTCCAACTTTTATTAGATATTTTCTTCATTTACATTTCAAGTGTTATCCAGAAAGTTCCCTATACCCTCCCCCCTCCCAGCCCTGCTCCCCCACCCACCTGCTCCCACATCTTGGCCCTGGCCTTCCCCTTTACTGGGGCATATAAAGTCTGTATGACCAAGGGGCCTCTCCTCCCAATGATGGCCAACCAGGCCATCCTCTTCTACATATGCAGCTAGAGACATGAGCTCAGGGGGTATTAGTTAGTTCATGGTTATTCTTCCACCTATAGGGTTGAAGACCCCTTCAGCTCCTTGGGATTCTCTAGGTCCTTCCTTGGGAACCCTGTGTTCCATCTAATAGCTGACTGTGAGCTTCCACCTCCATGTTTGCCAGGCATTGATATAGTCTCCCATGAGATAGCTATATCCGGGCCCTTTCAGCACTATCTTGCTGGCATATGCTATAGTGTCTATGTTTGGTGGCTGATTGTGGGATGGATCCCTGGCAGCCGCAGTCATTGGGTCCATCCTTTGGATTCAGCTTCATACATGATTGTTTGACTCTTGTTTTAACTAACTGAGAATGTTCCTTGACAATTCCATATATTTATTTACTGCATTCTGATTACACTCCCGTCTTGTGCTGTCTATGGTGGTTTAAGAAAAATAGCACAGGCTCATATATTTGAAAGCTTAGCCACCAAAGAGTAGTCTCCTTGACAGGATTAAAAGGATTAGGAGGTGTGGCCTTATTGGAGGAAATATGTTACTGGAGGAGGGCTTTGAGGTTTCAAAAGCTGGTGCCAGGTCAAGTCTTTCACTTTCTGCTTGCAGATCAGGATGTAGTTCACAGCTCCTTCGCCTGCACTATGCTTGCCCGCATGTCACCATGCCCACTGCTATAATGATAATGTATTAAGCCTCTGAAATAGTAAGCCAGGCCTCAATGAAATCTTTGCTTCCATAAGAGTTGTCTGGGCCATGTTGTCTCTTCTCAGCAATAGAAGGTGAATAATACACTGTCTTATCTCTCTCCCATCCTTACAAGTCTTTCCTCCCTAGGGTCTCACCCTTGCTCCTCCTTAGCATTCATAGAGTTCATGACTTTTAGTTTTGTTTTATGACCCACTTTGTATAACGAGGGTCTCTATGTGACATGGGATTGAAACTCTCTATTGGAACCTGGTAGGTTTCTCAATAGATTTGCAACTGAAGGCAATGATTTCAATTCACCCTGAATTCATCAGTATCAAAAAGTTCAACAGCCCGCAGCCCATCCATTCACTTTTGGCTCTTGACACGCCCATTCTTTTGCAAGCCCAGTGCAGGTATCCGCACAACTGTGCATTTGTATTGCTATGGTTATATCTTGCCCGAAGATGACATCTTAAGCCCTTCTCTGTATCTTTTGGCTCTTAAAAGTATTTATTCTTTATCTTCTACAATGTTCCCTGAGACTTGAAAATGAAGCTTTAATATATTTTATTTGAACAATATTTTGTTTACTGTAAATGTTTTCTCTTAGACCAAAATACAATTGTTTGCTATTAAAATATTACTATAAAAAGAACTTCATATTAGTAAGAAAGAAGTTACTAACACAGTACTACTTTCTAATATTGGTAATATTTATTAATATATACTCTACTACTTAAACTGTATTTAGCAGGTACTTATTCCTTTAGCTGGTTTTGAAAAATTACATATTTAATAGGTTCACTAAGTTCCATCTTCAACTTTTGAAATAAATAAAGCACACATACACAAAAGCAGTAATTGTTAAAGATAAAAATCATGACCAATTAAGTTATGCTACTCAAACCTATGTAAACAAAACACTCTCACGAGAAGCACGTATAGAAAAAAAATAGAGGATGATCTAAAGTTTGTATAAAAGACGAGACTATTCTCTCATTTGTCATGTGGTAGCATCTGAGAGTTCAAATCAACTGCCAGTCTGGTGAGTATGAGATAGTTGAATGCATCTTTTCTGTAATCTTATTGATAGCTCTGATGGTCTCATTTTTAAGGTAAATGCCCTTAGGATTCGAATATTTTCGGATGGTTTAAGTAATATAGGATCATTTTCGGGTTTCCTTTGTTCTTCATCCTTATATCTTGGCTCCATTCTTGAATGAAAGTTTGAAGGACTGAGATTATATGTACATACAGTTTGGTAATTACATATTAAATGTTTTAGAATGAAAGGAATTGTGCTTTTTGTCACCCCCAGAAGAAAACATTTGTAAATATAATGTGTACTTTTTTTAGGTGTCTTGAAAATAGTAAATAAAATATTCTCTGCTGTCCAAAAGAGTACAGTTTATGTTTTCCATATTTGTTAATTTCTTGGAACCTGAGGGAAATACCTTCATTTTAACAATACTCAAGTCATTGCTCTAGACTCCTATTTAGAAAAATATAAAACATGCTTACTATAGACTGGCCAACATGTAGTTTTACCAACACGAATGCTACACAGGACCTTTTGTCTATCTCCAAAAAGAAACTCTTTAACAATGAAGTAAATTTCGAAGTCTTAAATTCTTTATCTCTAAATCAAGAACAGTATGGGACCAATCAGTTGCATGATGTTTAGAACAGTGCCAGGAAAAGTGGGTTTCTTGTTTGTTTTTGTTTGTTTGTTTGTTTGTATGTTTTACTATTCACTGAAGTGATCTAGAGACAGAACCTAACCATGGTCATAAGGCCACATGGAAACTAGTTTTAAATCATTACAATACCAGGGAGATTATTTTGAACTCTGAAACACAAGTCACTTCAGTCCAGGGCCTCACTTTCTCCATATGTAAATTATTGTGGAGACTGGGGAGGTGCTTCAGATTATCCACATTCCATGCCTGACTATAAATTTAAAATAAATATCTGTATTCTTGCAAGAAAAAAAAAATCATTACAATACCTCAAGTCTCTAAGCGCCAAAGCTAACTTTTTTGTATATAGTAGAAAATCAAGGTACAAAAGTATGTATAAATGGGGATAACCCTAAGGGATGTTAGAGCACACTTGATTAATTCCACAAGTATTTGTTGAATACCTACTATGTGTGAGGGAACTTGCAATGACAAATAATATCAAGAAGTTCTCTCCTCTCACAGAACTTAGATGAGAACTTGTGTTGAAAAAGGCATGTCAAACAGTGGTGTGAGTTCCAGAGGAAAATGAGCTCAATGAAAGAGCAACACAACAGAGTGGAGACTATTGTTTTTAAAACATGATCAAGGAAGCAGGGAACTATTAGCTGAAACAAAGACAAATAAGGTCAAGCAAAGGGACCAAATCACCAGGGCCCTGGAAGGACCCTGGATTTTCAAGAAAACTGGGAACTTAATACAAACTACATTTATCCTTATAACAATGAAAGCATGCTAAAGAATGGGTTATTTATATTTGTTGAATTGTTAACCAGCTTCCCATCAATATGAAAAATACCTGAACTCATAAAGATGGAACGTTAATTTTGGCTCATATGTTCAGAGATTTCAGTCTGCAGTCATTTAGCCTTCTCTGGTTTTGGGCCCCAAGACAGTACATCATGGGGATGTTTAGCATAGAAAACTATCCCATCACTTCATCGGAAGTAAGAAGAAGGTGGGGAAAAAAGGGAAATATGAGGGTGGGGCAAAAAAGTAGTGAACACTGGGGATAAGAAGAACAGAAGGAGAGAGAGGAGAAATATATATGAGGGGAGGGGAGGGGAGGGGAGGGGAGAGGCAGATTGAGTCTCCATCAAGGTACACCCCCAGTGACTTTGCTTCCTCCCAGTAAGCCAGAACTTTGAACTGCCTCCTCCACAAAGGTCCAGACATGAAGAGTCTCTAACACATGCCCCTTTGTAGAATACTAAACATAACATTTTAAAAGTTTCTTCAGTTCATTGTGCTAATTTACTAATTGCCATGTTTTAACAAATTTCCAAATAAATAAAAACCTGCAGTTAAAAATGAAAATTGACTAATTAAAGCAGTGAACAATCCCTAATCTCAACTTACATTTAATTTTTACATGCTTCTAATAAGGACTGTATTTCTTCTGGTTCTTGACTTACCAACTATGGATAAAATATGACTGTCAGAAAAAGTTAAGAATTTGACATTTCTCATCATCACCAAATTTTGTTAGTTCTGTTTTTATTCCCCATCTACCCATGTAACCACTTTATTACTAAAATAATAGACTTTAAATTTCCATTCTTCCAAAATACTCTGTTATAAGGATAACTATTTACCAGCAAAAACAGAAAGGGATCTGTTTTCTTTTGTAAAGCCAGTAAAAACTTTTCAAGATACGAATGATACTGTTCTTCTGCTCCTGCTCCCTCTGTAACTTGCATCTATGTCATCTATTCATGTTTTAAATATTGTCTGTGGTTCATCTACCCAGTGTTCTGGTTAATGGTTTTATGTATGAAGGAAGACAAGGCTAATTAAAAGGACTTAAGGATAGAGTTAATAATCTGCCAAATTGGTTAGGTTTCTTTCCATTGTCACTTCTCCCTTAAGTGAGAATGAGTTGATAAGCAGGCTTTATCCTAGGTCATCACGTCATACCTGAACATAAAGCATCACTACCATTGCCAGACAGTGACATTCCATGGTGGAGACTGATTGACTTCCCATGGACATCTGTAGTTGTGCCAGTAGTCACTGCTGTGCACTGCTTACCTAAAGCATTCCTTCAACTGTATTGAGTGCTTTCTTGGGGTGGTTTTCTTAGACTAATAAGACAATTCTCAGACTTGATCTTGGGGTAAGATCCAGGACTGTGAGAAAGCACTCTCTATTTCACAGAGAAAGCATGGGAAGATAGGGATTCTCAAAGTGGGGTTAATTCTATCCAATGAGGGTCTCATGCCCCACCCTTACCCTCCATATTCTTTGAGAAGTGATTAATTATGCTGCTCATTTGTTGTCTCCCCTCTTCAGTGCTCATTTACTACTCAGTGTCTCAAACCTGGTTCACCTTCGGTATCTTTAGATTATTTTGTTACTTTTTCTCCTGTCCTACTATAATTTTATTGTTTTAAAAGCAAAGGAAGGGATAAAGGCAGTAGATTTGGACGATCATTGTATCATGCTACACCAGATGTTAGTAAGTTATTTTGAAATAAAATGATAACATAAGCAATAAATATTTATGGACTATGTACATGTTCATGTCACAACATACAATTTAACAAAACTCCAGCACCCTAGTTTACCTGAAGAGCAGAGTATACAGGGACTTACAGAATGGCAAGTTCTCACTTAGAGCTGGATACACTGTGACCTCAGCCTATGGGAGCTCAAGTACAAGATCAACCTGGGCTATAGAGTGAGACATATTAGAAAGCAAAACAAAACAAACATTCCATTTAGAGCACAAATTTTGCTTGTTGTTTAATTCACTTAGTTCAGGAAGTTTTGATTCCTATTAAGAACACCACAAGTGCCTTTTCCCCTGCTAGTAGTAAAACAGTAACTCAACAAAATCATCCTACTATAAAGTCTATTAGAAAAACATAAAGCCATGATTTTTGCCAAATATTAAAAAGAAGGGTTTTGCCATGTTAGCAGGCACTTCAACAAACACTATAACCTACAGCTCCTTGAACCTGAATCTTAAAACTATGATGAAAGACCATTGAGGTCCTCAGAGGGTTGTATCCATACAGACTTTACTCCAGCTACCTGTAGGCTGTCTAATGGGACCCAGTAATCATTTTGCAAATTTCTTCCTAGAGTAAGTAAATTGTAAATGAAATGGACCCTATTATAGCATTTGTTTACATGAACATGTATGCAGAAAAACATTTTAGCTATTTATGGCTTCTGAAGATCTTTCTCTGAAATCCATAAACAATAGAATATGCCATATTCTATATAGCAGAACTTTCTTTGGCAACAAAATGTGGACATTGTGTAGAATCTAGAAAAGGCTGTTATTTCGGTTTGGCAAAGGAGAAAAATAGACAATAAATATCTAGAGAGAAGTCAATAGAGTGTAGGCATACATGTGTCTTCTTGATCGTGAAGGACATTTTCATTTTGGATAATAAGTAAGGGATAATTACTATTATGTTTTCACAAATGATAGTATGATTATACAGTATGCATTTAGGGAACTCAAAGATTTATAAACCTTAGTGACAAAATAATAGAGAATTCTTCCAGGTTCATTCTTGTTCTTCCAAGTACAAAACCTTTTCTCAAAATGCTTTTGTCCTCAAAGTAGTTTGGTAATCATCTTCTTTCTGGCTGTATTAATGATCTACAGAAGTGCTAATTTGTACCTACTATTTTCCAAACTAAAATAAAGGAAGTAAAATTTTCCTGAGGGAAGAAGAATGCTTTTTGTATAGAAGCCAGGTGTATTAGTTAGGGTTCTCTAGAGTCACAGAATTTACGGAGTAAAGGAATTTATTGATGACTTACAGTATGCAGCCCAATTCCCAACAATGGTTCAGTAGTAGCTGTGAATGGAAGTCCAAGGATCTAGCAATTACTCAGTCCCACACGGTGAACAGGCGAAGGAGCGAGTGCTAGTCTCCCTTCTTCCAGTGTCCTTATATAGTCTCCAGCAGAAGGTGTAACCCAGATTAAAGGTGTGTGCCATCACACCTTTAATCCCAGGTGATCTTGAGCTCCGGGATCTCTGTCTTAATCTCACACCTTTAATCTCAGATAATCTTGAGCTCAGAGATCTCTGTCTTAATCTCACACCTTTAATCCTAGATGATCTTGAGCTCGGAGATCTCTCTGTCTTAAATCTTCTGGAATCCATAGCCGATATGCTATCAAGACCTCCATACCAAGATCCAGATCAGAGACTTCTATATCCAAGCCTCCAGGTTAGGGTCACTGGTGAGCCTTCCAAATCTGGATTGTAGCTCATTCCAAATATAGTCAAGTTGACAACCAGGGATAGCCACTACACCAGGTATCTGGTAATCATTGCCTGTACTGCCATAACACATGTGCCCAAACTGCCTAACTTAAATACATTTATAAATTATTGGGTTACCAAGTTTTTGCACTTTCCCCATTATTGTATATTGATCAATTCAGGTAGCTCATGAGCATTTGTCTAAAAATAAATACCAGATATATTTAGAGGTCATTTATATCCAAATATCTTTAAGTAAGATTAAGTTGGGGAGAGTACTATGACCTTTACTAATATTGAAAATAAGAAGAAAGTATACCACCAATAGTTGTGCTGAACTGCTGTGTAGTGGATAATATTCAGCTATATTTTGAGTAAATGTTATATAAGAGCTGTTTTTAAAGAGCACTCCCTCAGATTATGTTTCAGCCCTAACTTGAACATTCAGCATAAACCAAGTGTGCAGTCTCAAAGAAGACACTTTATGTTTCTGATCTCCATCTTACATAGCACATTGGGCAAGTGCCCAAATGTTATGTAGAGGTATTCTTCTCAGTTATATTGGTTATTTTGCCAAATGTTTTCTCTCATCCATTTTTTTTTTAAATTCCTGTCCAGAGACTGTGCTATAGTGATAGTATAATATATCTCAACAGCATCCTCAAGGAGAGTCATGACCCTCGTGTAGCTGTCGAGCAACTGAAATGTGACTGATGTGACCAAGTGGCTTGGTGTACTTTCATTTAATGTTATAACTGGAAATTAAGTGTAAAAAGCTGTGACTCGTTGTTGTGGGGTGTTTTTGTTTTTGTTTTTGTTTTTGTTTTTGTTTTTGTTTTTGTAGGTGGTGATAGGTTGAAATACAGAGATAGCTGAGATGCTCTTATGATAATTCTTAAATACATATGCAAGCATATATAAAACTACTATTGTATCCTGATAGGCCAACTGATCACCTTTTCCTTTCCTTTATTTTTTTCTTTTTATTTTAGTAGCATATGTCTTTTTTATTGGATATGTTCTTTATTTATGTTTCCAATGTTATCCCCTTTCCTGATTTCCCTCCCAGAAACCTCCTATCCCACCCCTCCCCCTGCTTCTATGAGGGTATTCACCCCACCCCTAATACCCTGGCTTCATTTAGCAGTTCCCAATAACCCTTGCCAAGATCTCAATGTTTTGGTAATTCATATCTTTTGCATTTGGATGTAGTTAAGTTAAATATTAATTCTATTTTTTTTGGTGGAATTCTTGACTGAGAAACTATGTTGCCTTGCTGTAAAAAAAATATATATATATATATATATATATATATATATATATATATATATTCATATGTACTGCAGATTTTAAGTTCATTATTTTGAGACAATTTTTAGCTTCTCTAGGTCACTAAGGTCATTTCTTATGTTCCTTCGATATGTGTTAAATAAAATGCATGCTATGAGAAATAAAACTTCCCCTAAATATAAGAGATTTTATTTAAGAAGTCTACTCTTAAGCAGATACAAATGGCTGCTCGTCCTGCACCCACCCCCCCTTGTTTCTCTAAGGGTACCATCAGTGCCTAAATCTATTGAACCCATCACATTCTATTTTCTTTACTGATCTATTTTAATCTAAATCTGTAAATATTACCCTCCTTCTTGATTAGCCTTTCTTCTCTACATTTACTTTCAAGTAATGTAATAGTCTGTAACTACTTTTAACCTGTCCCTTTAGACTATCAAGAATTCTACATTTAAGGATATATTGTTTTAGAACAATAGGTATTACAATAATACAATTACAAGAAGCATATCTAAGAAGATGAAAGTAATACTATACTCTATTATGTTAAGATTTGGCATTTTTGACACCAGCTTGATAGTTCAGTGAATGTCCATTTGCCTCAAGTGGTTTTTTTTCAAATAATGAGTTAGTTCTCATTTTTCGCTATAACAAATTGAGGCACTAAGTTCATGTCTGTGGGCTGAATAACAAAACAGCTGAGGGGCAGATGAACTCCCCTTAGTTTTCATTGTCTTTCTTTTGTTCATGTGGTTACAAATACCTATTTTATCTAGTCTTTTAAACAACATATCAGTACATTCTGTGAGGCCCAGTGTACTGACTCTTAAATAGGATGTAGTAAATGCTTCCCTTTGGTTTTATTTGTAGTTGGAATAATTCTTTTTCTTTCTGGGTTTGATGAGACAGGTCTGGAATTTGAGCATTCGAGAGGCTGAGGCAGGAGACTTGTGAGTTCCAATCTGGTCTAGACTTCCTTAAACTATCCCTTTCTTGGACATCTTAGAGTACCCCTTTCCTAGATATAGGAGAGAGAAAAGAGGTAAAAGAAGGATGAGTGAAAGCAATCATTTGAGAGTATGATGTATACCTTTATCTTTAAAAATGTCAAATTTTGGAATATCCTCATAAAACTTTAGTTTCGAAAAAGTTGTAAGTTCACATTAGCAGACTAGAAAAAAAAAAAATCCTATCCCACCATATAGTTTTAGAATGCCCAGTAGAAAGGGGCCAAGTATGTGAGGATATATGTGTGAATGC
Source organism: Mus minutoides (assembly GCA_902729485.2). Lineage (NCBI taxonomy): Eukaryota > Metazoa > Chordata > Mammalia > Rodentia > Muridae > Mus > Mus minutoides. The sequence goes on along the minus strand of LR749828.1, from coordinate 536,616 downwards.
ATGTTGGCATGCATGCATGTTTATTAAAACAATATCAACACTATATAAAACATTTCACTGAATCACAAAACAACAGCAGGTCTTTCCTTGAAAATACTAAGGCTTAAATATCAAGGAAATCTCAGATCTATTATAGACATTCTATTCTTTACTGAGGTTATAAGGACCTATAATATAATTATATTATAGAAAAGTGTGTGTTCAGAGATGTTAATTTAACATACAAATAACAATATAGTTAGGTTCTTACTATTTGTCAAAATGTGGCTTGTTTTATCCATATATATTATTGTTTATTTCTTAATAATAGGTTGGATCTTGTTTGTTAAATAACTTTTACATAATTCTTTTATGTAATAAAATACATAAACTCTTTCTAAGGGAAATCAAAGAATCCTGGTCAACCTATCAAATTTGTGTGTCCTGGGGTTAATGACGGTTTCAGTTTAGGCAAATCTTCTCTCTACATTGGGCTACCCACCCAACACTTACCCCCAACCCAATTTAATTAGGCTGTCAATCACAGTTAGTGGCAGCATACATTCTCACAGCTGCCTGACCAGTGCTTTGTTTTAGCCAAGCTTAGTAAACAGAAGACTGAGTGAGTTCACCCTTGAGAGAAGAAAGACACAATCTGTGCTAGTGATCTTACAGTCAACCTTTCCATGGTTACACAGTGTGAGTGGACAGAAAATGAATATGGTGTGTTAAATGAAAAGAAGCTTTTCAAAAACAAAAAGCAGCAAGTCATGGACAGTTTTAGTCATGGGAGTGTTTCAAATGCAATCTAGTGTGCAAAGGCAAACTTTGGCTCCAGACTCTGGAGGGTGGGAAGCATTTAAGCCAAGGCTATGTTTTAAGAGTACACACCTCTTATTTGGGCATAACTCCTAAAATAACATTTTAAATCGAGGTTTCTCTGAATCGAGGTAGAATGAAATCTTCAATATGTAGATCTGTGTTTATTGTCTGTATTTATCACATTAAGATCATTTTCTAGGTTTTTAAACTATTGGCATGAAAACAGAAAATAAAAATGTAGAAGAGAGAATATATTCTCTAGCTAATATTAAAAACAGTTCTACAAGCTTTGAGATGTGTCATTTTCACAAAAGGAGTCTGCATATTACTTATAACATAAGAGACTAAATTATAAAAAACAATATTAATAAGGAAAAGATACCACTATAATTCATAAAGCTAATTACATAATGCCTGATCAAATTGACCATTCCTGCTTAATCACTGAGAGAAATGAGAAAATTGTGTTGTTCTAATTTCTCTAAGTTGATTATTATCCCCTTTGCTTACAAGTTTTACTATATTAACTTCCCATGTTATAATTAACCACCACATACTTATGTTAATTTTTTTTTTGCTTTTTAGAACTCCAAACCATTTTCATTATTTTATTAGGCACCCAACAACGTTAAACACTCACTCTTGACCACAGATCCAGGCTCCACTGAAACAATATTGCCATTATAACATTTCCCTTGAAAGCATTTAATATTATATAATGTAGGATTTAAGTATGTACTCTTATTCTTGTGGGGTTTTTCCAAGTATGATTTGTTTTCTGGAAATTGTTCCTAATATTAGCAAGCACAATGTAAATATATACACCAATTCACACAGAATAACAGTAGAGATACTTGTGTTGTTAGCAATGAAGGTACATTGTTCTATAGAGACCTAATTCTTTTATTCACCACTATTTGAATATCAAATTAGGAGTAAGCACTTTGGTTAGCACCACAGTAAAATTAACTATCAGTAGTCTTGATCCTCATAAAGTTACCTTACAGAAAACCAAAAACCGCCTAAGGATCAACAAGAATAACCACATGGTGGACTGAAGTGGATGGCACAGAATTGCCTAACAGACAACCATAAGCAATCAGGTTGTTTAGAGTAAAGGGCATCAGGGTAACTTTGATTCACATGTGACACGTGAAGTCACCTTAAAGAAAGAGCTCTGAGGAATAAGAATAATGCCTAGACAGGGCATGGAGTAGAAATTATAGCTACTTTCCGCAGGCAAAAGGTGCTTAACTTATGGGAAATATTTCTTCTTAATATTAAAGGCTCATTCCACAACTGAGCATGTTCTGCTGGATGTCAGATGCAGGCAGTGGTCTTGCCATCCATGCACAGTGAAAAAGTCAACCACTCCTTATGCTCACCTGAAGCATCTCAATTTCTTCATATTATCAAAGTGTAAAATCATGGTTCCCCTGAGTATGTGCTTTTATGATTAGCCCCCCCCCCCAACAATGTAGTTTGCCATTGATCACTTTCCTTTGCTTCTAGAAGCTTTGGAGTTGGTTGTAAGCCCTTGTTAAATTTTCCCAGGCATCCCAACCTAAGAAACCAAATTCCAAAGTGAAAACAGGAAGCTGGGTTGACACTATTTCAGTTACCCATATCTGGTACCATTTCAGTATGTAAAAGCACATGAAAAATATCTAGAAAGTCAGATGCCCCCAAGAGAGAATTTTCTGCAGCAAGTCCCTCTTGGGCTGATTATAAGACTAATCAGCCATTTATCAAGCAAGCCATTATGTATCTGACCATATGAATAAACATAATTCATGCAAATATAATTTATGTTAAATACATTCTTGAGTTATTATGCACAATATTTTCTTCATCAAAAAGCAGTGACCAAAAGTGCACATATATTTGCAGTAATTCTTTTCAGCATCTTGAATATTCCATTTTCCTCTTGCCTTTGATGAAAGACTGGCAGCTTCTCTGATTAAGTTCCTCTCCAAACATATCCCAGGCATTTGGAAGAAGGTTATTTATTTCCAAAGCTATACATTAGGATGGTACTGTCAGTCTGCTGCTTAAGGTTTTAACCATATTTCAAATGTTATTCTTTTAACACAGCTTGGCATTCTACAAACACAGTCCTGTCCTGGGCTCATTAATAAACAAATTAGAAAGCTACAGTTTCTGTCCTGACCTCAGAGGCACCCATTAGTGACTTTTCTCCATTGTACTGTGATGTAATCACAGACACTGAAGTAGTTGACCATTTTCTTTGTTAATCAGAAATAATTCAGAATCATTACAGCTCAGACACAAAAGCCTGTGTGTGGGGTGTGTGTGTGTGTGTGTGTGTGTTTGTGTGTGTGTGTGTGTGTGTGTGTGTGAATGAATGAAAAAATTAGAGCTGTTTTCTTTGCCCATATTTTGAAGATGTATATTTTTTATCACAGTTGCAAACAAAAATGTTATTCTGTGTACAGTCTTATAGAAATGCATACATTCATGCATATCTGACAGTAATAATTACTCACCTGGAGTAGTGAAAATACCCAATGCAATAATAGGCACAGACAACCTAAGGTCCAGCCAACACTCCCTGAAATCTAGACACACTTCTTAAATAGATTGGTAGTTTGTTGAAGGCAAATTCACTGAAATAGCCCATCGTAATTCCATCGAGAATACTTTTAAACTTCTTTGCACACATGATATTGCTCATCTGAGGAAGAGAGCTATGTATTTCAATGCCATAAACACTCAACCAATTTTCAAGCTCCTTATATTTTCACCAGTGCTCTAGGTGTGTCATTACACTCAGAGATTCCCATGAAGGAATCTGATGCGCAGATATTTACCATCAATTCTGGCAAAGATGACGTCTGTGTTGCATTGCTAAAACAAGGCCCTCTCAGGATGTGTGACTTAGTACAGTTATGAAAATTGCACTCCACAGAAGGACATAGTTCACATGGAATTTGGGTCTCTAACCCAGCCAACATTCATTTCCTCAGCTAGGCACGTAAGGAGTTAAATCTGCCTAGAGAGTACAAACACCTTGTGGGTTAGTGTAGGCATTTCGTCAAAACAGACATCCTTTCCTTGAACCCAATAATAGAGTCTTTTTAACTACCATGTATAACCTAGTCAACTCTAGAGAAGAATCAGTCAGCTTTTCTTCATGTCAACATGTGTTTGTTTACCTATACTAGAATTACCGCATAGAGTCTATCCAATATTGACTGATGATTGATATTTCTATGCTAAAGGGACATAGAAATAATATCCCTGAACATCCTGACTATGCAAGCCCTCAGTCTCCTTAAAATTCTCATGTCTCTAAGATTTAGCCCACTTCAGCATTACTTAAGCAATGTGAGATGGCTCAGCAGTTAAAGCAGTTGTTATACAAGCAAGAGGAACAGGCCTGTGATTCCCCTAAATAATGCTGGGTAGACAGGGCAGCTAACCATAATTACAGCCTTTAACGAGGAGATTGGATTCTTTGAGCAAGCTGGTTAGTGAATCTTTGTTTTACTATAACACCCTGCCCCAGAAAGAACAAGATGGAAAATGGATCAAGGAAGATCTTTGACATTGATCTTGAGACAGACACACGCATACACACACAAACATACATGTCCAGGCACATACATGTACAACCAGCACACTCATATACTCACATTAAAAAAGAAAGAAAAAGTAAATCAACATACAAGTTAAGCAGTACCAAAATGAGATACTGGCCCCCCGCCCCAAGACAACATACTTTGGGTTGTATGTTCATGATTAAAGAAAATAGATACTAGCTTTATCTTGAGTCTGTTTTACATATGAAAGGTATGCAAACCAGACCAAGTTGCTTGACTGCAAGGCATCTCCTATTTTTCTCCACTCCAAGGCACGTGCACTGTGGTAGTTTGAATGGGAATGCCCCTCACCCGCCCCCCATAGGCTTATGTAGTCAAATACTTGGTCCCCTGTGGGTGGAACTGATTGGGAAGGATTAGGATGAATGGCCTTTTTGGAGGAGGTGTGTTACTTGTGGTGGTCTCTGAGGTTTTAAAAGCGAACATCATTCCTAGTTATTTCTCTTTGCCTTGTTGTTCTCAAGATGTGATCCATCAGCTACTCCTCCAGCCCGTGCCTGCCTACTTGTTCTCATGCTCCTCCAATGACAGTTGGTTTCTAAACCTCTGAAACTGTAAGCCCCAAATAAACACTTCCTTTTATACATGGCATTGGTCATCACGTCTTATCACAATAATAGGTAAGTAACTAAGATACACACTTCATATTTGGAGATGTGAAAAAGTGAGGACACAGAATAGGTTGTTCCCACAGAGGCACTGTAATTACCTCACTGATGTCCTACAATGGAGACAACCTCGCCACTGAGGAATTGTGATTACCATCATGGCAGTGAGTCCAGCAATTTTGCTCAGCTGGGAGGGTAGAAAGTGGGCTTTCTGTTTCTTTCTCATTTTGAATTTTTTCTGGTGTTTGTTTCTTAATGGCACGTGTCTATTCAGAAATAAATCTTTAAATTTTTAACTTGATTATGAAAACAAACATATAGAGTAGAATTTCAAGTGCACAGCTCAATAGAATTAGGTACAGCTCCACTGTTATGCAGTTTCTAGAATGGCTTCATGTTATAAAATCAAAATTCTGTGTCCCATAAGGAATGCCAAAGGTTTGTGACATAAAACATACACAAAATTTTATTAGTCACAGTTACATAGACATACATTTCCACAAAGTGGACGCACACGTGTAACAAGTACTGAGGCTGGCCCACAACATTTCTGTCCCTCCAGTAACTCCTTATTATAGTTTCTTAAATACTGACCTTATCTTGATACATTAAGTTCAAGTTTCCTCCTACAGTCTCAAGCTTCTTTTATGTTTTCTTCATGTGCAATCATGTTGATTTATGAAAAGTAATAGTTTACTTCTTCTCAATGCTTTTACTATTTTTTATAAAAATGTTTACTTCATAATCGTTGTAAGTTATCACAATTTTCCTTTAAATATAAAGCTTCAACTTTCCACTAGACACTAAATTACTTTTTTAAAAAGTTCTTATTGGACTTTGGTCATATTTATCCTGTAACATCCTAAAGTTTCCAGAATTCTCCACTCTAGAGCCCAGTTAATGCTCTTTATGTGCATGGATATTGATAGTCTTCCGGGAGCCACATCTAAAAGTTCTTACTGCCTTTACTATTACCTTTGTCTTCTTGTAGCATCTAGCACTTGCAATGCTGTGAGAAATAGATGTCAGAATGAAAGTCATTTTTACTTATCTCTCTTGCTCTGGAGGACACTCTATATTCTTAAAATGTGATGTTTGCTGTGGGTTTCTATAGATGTTTTATTATATTGGAAAGAAGTTCCCATATAGTCCTGATCTGCCAAGGGTTTTCAAACAGAACAAGTGTTGATTTTATATCAGTATTCCTGCATACACTGTGATAATCCTATAATCTTTCTCTTTACTAACTTACTGTAGTAAATCTTATTATTAATTTGGGATATTAAAGTAAGTGTAGGGAAGAGTGTATAACACTGGTATTATTTGTTGAATTGAAGAATTCACTGCTCCAATCAGGTGGGCCTAAAGATATTTTTATGAGAAACTTTCTAGTTCAATTTTGTTAATACATATTGGACTTTTTGGATTTTTTTCCAACTTTTTATAATGTATTTTTTCAGGACTTTAACCAACTTACCTAGTATGAAATTCAGTAAAATTAATTTTCCTAACATTCTTTTGTTTTAATATCTGTACCATGACTGCTAGCTTTTTTTCAAATTTTAAGTTCCAGTACTGGTTATTTCATTTTTATAAAAGGTCAATATTGACATAATTACAACAATTTTTCTTTCAAAGTTTATCATTTTACTTATTTTTCTACTACATTCTTTAAAAATCATGGATAGACCTTTAAAATAATTTATATCCACTTTTAGCAAAACCATTTTAGGTATATGGGGAAAAAATAAAAGAGGCAGAAAGTAGAGTTTTGGACACATATTCTACCTGGCTTCCTAATTTATTTTTTAGTTAACTTCGTGCTTTGATGTGATATATTTGTTACAGCTGATGAACCAATATTAATACACTGTTATTAAGTGAAGCCTGAAGGGTGGATTAGGATTTGTGCCGTTTTTTACAGTTCTTTGCATTTTGACAAATTTTAATGCCTTGTATTCATTATAATATGAAATGTAGCAGAAACTGAAACATCTCCTGTTTCCCATATTTATCCACCCTCTATTTTCCAATCCCAAGAAGCCACTGATCTTTTCAATATAGCAATTGTTCCATCTGTTCTAGAATGCCATATGGTTAAAATCATACAGTGTGGCCTTTTCAGCACGACTTCTTTTCCTTAATAATATGCCTTTGGGGTTTCTCTATCTATTCATGGCATAACCGTTATTTCTTTTTACCTTTTCATTCTGAAAAAAAAAGAAAGAAAGAAAAACTCACATTGTATGTATATCCCAGAGTTGATCGTCTCACTTACTGAAGAACATCTTGATTGCTTCCAAGTTAACTAATTATTAATAAAGCTGCTATAAACACAGCATGCAGTCGAGTGTTGACATACACCTTTGACCTTTCTGAAAAAGAGTATGGGGATATGATTGATGATTTCTGTGGTATGAAAATGTTTAACTTTATTAGGAATTGCGTCAGTATGTTTCTGCCATCAATGATAGGCAGTGAGAAAGCTTGGTAACATTTGATGCACCCATCTTTTGGATTTTGGTCCTTATAACAGTGTGCACTGGCATATAATTTTATTTTTTTTTAACTCTGTAACGGCACATATTGTACCAATTTCTACACATTTATTTGGTACATGTTTACTCTCTTAGGTCCATGTATTTTTCATTTAATTTTTTTTGATACTATTATGTTTGGCTAATTCTTTATTTTGGGATGCAAGTATCATATACATGGTATAGAGCCACTTTATCCAGGTGGTCTTGACTACTCTTTATTTTGAGAGTAGTTAAACAGTACGAAGTTTTTGTAACTCACCTATACTTGCTGTCTCCTGCTTTTCTGTGGGAGCTTTATTGCTTTCTGTTTTACATTATGCTGAAAATATGGATTTTATATTTTCAGCCTCACTACTTCCTACTCTTAAATGTATTATTTTTTGTCTTCTTTCTTTGACTTTGATTTGCATTTCTTTTTCTTTTTAATCTATAAAATCAGACTCGTAACTCAGTTTTAAATTCTCTGTTCCTAATATATACGAGTAAGCTTTGCTCTACCATAATGACCCGGTCTATTTCAATTCAATTACTCAGTTTAAAATGCATTTTGGGTTGTATTATAACTTCTTTTTCAATTCATGTATTATTTTGTATTATTTTTTTTTTTTTTTACTATCCATGTATTTGTCTTCATTTTGCTATGTACCACAGGCTGGCCCCAAATTCTTGATTCCCACACCTAAGTCTCCTGTATGCTGGGATTGTGGACTAATGCTATCATGCCTAGTTTGGAACTTCTCAAATTAGTTTATTGTCAATTAGTCTTACATTGATGAGAAAACATCAGTAATTTTAAGACTTCAAAGTTTCTTGAAGCATGCACCCTAAAACATGATGCATTATAGTAGTCTTAGATAAAAAAGAAAATTGTGACAATCTCCATTATTGTATATAATATTATATATGTGTATATATATATATATATATATATATATATATATATATATATGCATGTGTAAAATAACTAGATTGTTTAGTGTTCTGCTTATCTAATGTGCTGAGTGGTGGCTTAAAACCCCTCAGTCTGAATGCTTGTCTACTTCTCCTTCCAGTTTTCTGAAGCTTTATAATTGTAATTATGAGCCTCCTAACGACATTTTGATAAATGTTGAACTACATGCATGATGGTTGATCTTATCAGATTATAGAAGCTAAAACTTCTACTATCTAGTCGTATCATAGCTGATAGCATAACACAACATTCTACTGACCTGTTTGTAGCATTTATCATGTAAGCCAATATACTTACTGTACCTCTGGTTGTGTAAGAGTACAGAACACTCAGTTGTGTATGATGCACACTTAGCAATAATAGACCACTTTTGCGAGTTTATGCATTCACTATAGTAACACTTTTCTGTGATTTTAGAATGACCCCTACTTATTATATAAAAATAAAATTTCTATGACACTATAGGCTGTATTATGTCTTTGGCAATTCCCTACACCTCATCTCTTGGCTATATCATTTTTATGTGTATTCATTTTAACAACTTTTTGCTGTATTGTTCATAGGCCTAGAAACAAGAGGTTATACAATGTATACTACACTATAAAGCTTAGGTGTATATTGGGCTATACGTCTAGGATTTTGAAAGGGTGCAACAAAAATGCCTCTATGGCATTTCTCAGACTGTTTCTCAATGACAAAGTAATACGTGACTGTATTACATCTCTGAGTGGCATAGGCAACAGACATAGGCGCTTACATATAGAGAAAGGCCTCCATTGACCCTCTCTTTTCGTTCCCAGGAAGTCATCCTAAGTAGCATGATGAATCTTGCCATAGCAATCTTCATGCTGCATAGACCTTAGAGTGTCACTTTTCCTCTGCATTTTCATCTAGTCTCTTGGGGCTGCCACCTAAGAGTCACTCTGTCTGCAGCTTGCTTACAGAGCTCACTCTTGTCATGAATTCTGGTAGTATTCAGTGATGTACACTGTAAAACTTATAAATTGTTTATTTCAGAAATGTTCAATTATGATTTCAGAATAGAGTTGGCCATGGGTAAGTGCATCATAAAAACGGAATAAAGTATAAGAGTCCTGTATAAGTATCTTTTGAATAATATTTTTCCTCATGAGTTGTAAGAACCTAGGGGTTCTTACAATAAACTGTTTTAAGTTTAGTTCCTTCATGGGAATATTTACCATGATTTTTCTGCTTTTTAATACCAATCCAGGAAGATATTATACAGTATGTTCCATGCATTCTGTTAGAAATACTCTACATTTTACAGCTTAAATGCTGTCAATATCTATGAAAACAAAAGTAAAAAAAAATTCATGTAAGTTGTAATACTATGAGTTCCCTTAGAATTTTATATTATTAATTCCCTTATAATTTTGAAATACGCCCCCGAAAAAAAACATAAAAGCATTATGACACTAAAAGTAGCTTTAAAACACTAAAGGCCAATGTATAACCCGAAACCAAGACCCAGACCCGAGTTTCAGCATGCGATTTAGTTTAATCAGAGGCCAGAGAATGTTCTGGAAGTTGTTCTTATGGGCAGATATATTCCACTACATTTCTATCTCTTTACTGCCACTGAGTTCATGGCTAGGAGGAGACAGAAGCAAGGCAGAAACAAAAATCTCTGACCTCTCATTTGGAAGGCTAAAGCTTTCCAAATTGTTGTAAATTGGGGTTATCCTAGACTAGACATGAGATATAAACCTGTATATTACAGAATGAGAGATTTGTTTGTTTTTTTTTAAATTACATCATCTATATGATAAGAGGTCACAACGGCAAAGCTCCTCTGAAAAGACAACACAGTTATAATTCTTAATTCATTTCAGAACTTTACTCAGTAGTATTAAACTGTTAAAAGGAGTTCCTATAATTATTTATCCTTTTCAAAGCTCTCAAGACCTGGGGAGATGACTCTGTGAGTATGACACCTATTTTCCAGTCATGAAGACCTGAGTTCACATCCTCAGAAAAACGTATAAAAAGCCAGCAAAGTGCTTTGTCCCAAGCTGAGGCAAGGACATGCTGGGGACAGTGGCCACCCAGGATAGCATAAATGGTGAACCTCAAAGTGAGGCCTGTGTCAAAGATTAGACAATGATCATCTGATGTTGATTTCTGGCCAGACAAATAAGTACAACCAAGTCACAGGACACAGATCAGTTTGTAGACTGTTTGACTTCTATGCACAAAGCCCTGGTTTTGACACCAAACACTCCATAAAGACAAGTGACAACAGATTATAAACAAACCCCAGAGGGTAGAGGCAGAAGGATAGAAATTCAAGGTCACGTTGGATTATGTAAGGAATTCCTGGCTAGCTTGATCTACATGATAACCTGTTTCTAAAATAAAAACCATAGTGGCGGGGGGGGGGGGGGCGTTGAAAAACATTTAAAGACTGTACAATGTACACTAAGTTATTGAACCGATGATAATTTATTTTACTTTTACCTGGTAACAGGGTCTCACTAATGGGCCCAGGCAACTTAGATTAATGTAATTAATGGAGAAAACTAGGCCATAGAGAAGAAACAATTGGTTACTGAACCAGACATCATAGGATCCTTTTATAAAAGTAGCCCCATACATAGTATTGAGCTTGGATCAATGAGGAAAGATTCGGTAAGTTGAGGAGAGAGGTAGGTCCCATTTAGAGAGAAATGAATAAACAAACATAAATGACAACAGAGAGCAGGAGTAGCACAGAGATACTTTCTGTGCTCAGAAGGTGGCTCTGTCCCTGAGGCATGCTTAGAAGAGTTCCTGAGGTGCCTGCAAAGAGGTTTGCGGCAGATTGCAACACATCTTGAATTTCAGGTAAGGTAACAAACTCTTCCCTACTGGGCTGGGAAGTCTTTGGTCTCTGATAAGGACATACGGAGATCTGTATTTGGGAAAGATCGTTCTGGCAGCAGTTAAGTAGTATTGATTGGAGATGTAGGGCACTAGTGGCTGGGAGACTACTTGAGGGAGTATATCAAGAGTTCACATGAAAGATGGTGAAGCTCAGAACTAAAGCTTCAGAGCACGTGAGTGGCGACAGGGCATGTGACTAGAGAAGCATGGTGGACGTGATTGGGTAGTGGTTACTTTCTCATTGAAAACAGAATTGCATTTGGAGAAAGAATAAAAAGTACCTTGAGATATTGAGTTTGGGTGACTGGGAAAGATAACAGTGTTCTCCTTCAAGAGAAAGATTCTGGGTTAGTTGAGACTGCAAGTCTTTCCATGGGGTCACCTTACTCCTCAGCTTCTTCCAGCCTTTCCCTAATTCAGCCACAGGGGGTTATAACTTCAGTCCATTGGTTGGGTGTAAGTATCTGCATCTGTCTCATTCAGCTTCTTGTTGGTCCTCTCAGAGGACAGCCATGCTAGGCTTCTGTCTATAAGCAGATCATACATAGCATTAGTAATACTGTCAGACCTTGGTGCACCCTCCCCCTCCCCCACCATGAGATGGATCACAAATTGGGCTGGTCACTGGATCCCCTTTCCCTCAGTCTCTTCTCCATTTTTGTCCCTGCAGTTCTTTTAGACAGAAGCAATTCTGGGTCAGAGTTTTGACTGTGGGATGACAACCCCATCCCAACACTTGATGCCCTGTCTTTCTACTGGAGGTGAACTATGCAAGTTCCCACTCCCCACTGTTGGGCATTTCATCTAATATCCCTCCCTTTGAGTCCTGAGGGTCTCTCACCTCCAGGCTCTCTGAGACTGAGACACCAACCAGGTAGCATACACTAGCTGGTCCAAGGCCCCCGAACATATACAACAAAGGACTGCCTGGTCTGGCCTCAGTGAGAGAAGATGCACCTAATCTTCCAGAGACCTGAGGCCCCAGCGAGTAGGGAGGCCCAGAGGGTGTGGGAATGGCACATCCTCTTGGAGACAGGGGATAGGAATGGGATGAGGAACTGTGGGAAGACAGACAGGGAGGGGATTAAGCACTGGACTACCAGTACTTAAAAATAATGAGAGAGAGAGAGAGAGAGAGGGAGAGGGAGAGAGAGAGAGAGAGAAAGAGAGAGAGAGAGAGAGAGCACAGTAGCAGGAGCTTTGATGTGAGCAGACATGAGTGGGATTTTACTCCATAATGTATCTGTATACAGCTGACAGCAGTACTTTCCAATCTTAAACCCCACAAAATAGGTATATGTACCTCGAGGACCAATGGGCAAACCACAGAAAACTCCCAGACTAGATACAAATTTCAAAAATGTTCATGTTTTCAAGATCAACAAAATTTGAAACATTTTACAGCTGAGTTCCATCTGAAATACAGCTGCGCATCTGAAATTCCAGCCTCAGCTACCTCACTTCCTCCTTCCCGTTCCTCCCCTTTTGTCTTTCTCATACTTGTGGCTGTTGTAAATAAGATGTAATCCCTAATGCAGTGGTTCTCAACCTTCCTAATGCTGTGACCCTTTAATACAGTTAGTTCCTCATGTTGTGGTGACCCCCAACCATAAGATTATTTCATTGCTACTTCAGAACTGTATTTTTGCTACAGTTATGAATTTGAATATAAATATCCAATATGCAGGACATCTGAGACCCCCAAGTTTCTTGAGAACCACTGCTTTAATGAAGGTGAACAGAAAATTGTCATTTCTCTGCCTCAGTCTCCTGAATATCTGGGATACCCAGACATGCTACCAAGCCCAGTGCTGTATTTTATCTAAAATATGATGATGATGATGATGATGATGATGATGAGGAGGAGGAGGAGGAGGAGGAGGAGGAGGAGGAGGAGGAGAAAGAGGAGAAAGAGGAGAAGGAATCAGAGGAGGAGGAATCAGAGGAGGAGGAGGAGACTCACTTATAACATGAATTTGACTGCTGTATGAATCCCTTCATGTTCATTTCTCTATACAGAGCCAGAAACAGAAAGCTAATCAGGAAAAGGTACACAATGTGGTAGGCAGGTGCCTTTCAGTAGTGCATGAAATTGTGTTCTGTAATGGGCATCTTCACAGACAGCCATGGATGTTCAGATTAGGTTTAGAGAATCTCAGCAATGGTATCCATACAGGGTTTGGTGTTCTGTTTTACAGTAACAATAAGAGGAGAGCTGACACTCACCAAGAGATGACAGAGCATCAACTTCTATAACAAACCCTCCAGAGGCTTTGTCTCAGTTATGGTTCAGTCATTGAAGCTGTTTGCTAAAACACCCAGTTTACTTATAAGTCATTTAAAGCAGAGAATATATACAGGATGGTCACATTATCCTATTAGAGTAATGCTTCAAACCAGTCTGAAGGAAGATATATCACTAAGGAAAGAGAAGCCAGGAAAGATGCAGTACAAGAGAGTAAACTCTTCCAATTGAAGGGAGGGACCCATCCCATCCAACCCTTTATTCTGTCATGCAACATAAATTTAAAATATCTGGCACCTACAATATAATAAAACAAAAGGTTTGTATAACAGTTTGGTGTAACAGAATATATTGTGACTATAAGAAAAAAAAGGGTTAGGCTCATAAATGGATATATCATTTTTTATCTTCAAGCCTCACAGTTTAAAGGGAGATATATACATTTAGTTAGAAGAATTATTTTTTCCAATGGGACAGTAAAAATGTTTGCCTGTGCAACTGACAGCAAGAAATACATGGTAAAGACACTTTATAATGTGAATGTACGCACTGGAAAATGAAACTTCCTTAAGTGAGTGAGCCTTGGCATCTTATGTCTTTTCTATGTTGTTATTGCTATTTCAATGCTAAATGTTTTATGAAGATAAATTGTGACACAAGAGCATGTGGAATTTGGTGATGTCATAGGAATGTGTGTCTTTGGGGTTTTGTTAGTTTGGAGTCCTCAAAGTAACTATGGAATTGCTGCAATCCAAAGCTATGTTTCTGAGTATGAGGTTAGGATGCATATCTAGGCACTCAGTCTTGTTGGTAACCTAGGAACTTTGTCAGTAATTTCCTCCTGGTTTGTCAATAGAAATTTCTATGGAGACATTTAGAATTTAGTTGGTCTGATTGTAGCCCTGGTCCTCTCTACGCTGTGATTTCGGAGTCTGCCGTGCGACAAACCTTTAACGAAAGCAGTGCATTCAAGGCGCTCAGAAGAAACTCTATCAAGATTTTCTTGTCTTTCATAGTCGTCATCTCCTACACCAGCACACTAAAAGGACCCACAACTGATAATGCCAAGCACTTTCAATAACTGTGTTCTTCAAAAATGTTTAATATTTCCTTTGGAGTGCTTTTCAGTACTTTTCTTCTCACTAAAAGGCCTTCAGGGTGATGTCTTTCCATGTATTCACTCCAGCCTACCTTGACCTAGAACTTAGAAGTTGCATCTCTCTTATTGTTTCCAAAAGAAAACACCTCTGCAGTAACACTCAGAGCTAACGGTATCACAATATGTGTATCCATAGAAATTTTGGTTTGCTGTACTAATAAAACATAGCCTCCATGTAATCCAACTGTGAACAAGCATGGTTGCCTCCTTGGTAAAATTAAGAGGATAAAATGAGTGGGAGACCATGGCAATGGAGCACAGAGAGATGGATGAGGGAGTGGACACTAAAGAGAAGAAGTAGGAAATGGAGTCAGACTAAGACATAAATTAAATTCATTATACAAAATGCTTAAAGCGCTCCTCAGAGGATACATTTCAACGTCCCTTGTATGAACGAAACAGAATAACAGAGATTGTGTTAATTCCTCTTGATGGAGTCTGGCATAGTTCATCCTACCATGCTTGGTTCCTTTTAGTTTCACATGGAAGAATAAGCTGGCTCCTTGGAGGAAAGGCTTTGATATCCTGGACCTGACTCTTAAGACTTGAGGGGTGGTGGTAGGGGAGTCTGAAGCATCCCACCTGTTATCCATGGCTAAATGTTTCAGAGAGCACTATAGGTCTGTGCCTGATTCAGAAAGAACAGCCAATACTCCTCTTCGTGGATTATTACTGATCTGGCTATACATGTCATGTTTAGGATGCCAAAGTTATAGAGAGATCAATTTGTAGGTTTTGATACCTTATAAGTTAGATGTTAGAAGTAAATTCATTGTCTTCTCTATAGGAACAACTGAATGAACAAATTGATACATTCAGAAACCACTCCCAAAAGAAAGTTAGAAATGATGAAGGTGTATCCATCACCTTTGGGGAGACAGTAATGTAATTAGCTTGAGTAAAATATTGTTATAATCAGGTGAAAATAAATGGCTTGATTCTCACTTGAATATATATTTATTTTTTCTATATTTCTGAAACAATGGGCTAGTGACTGTCTACTACCTTCAAGTTTTGTTAGTTATATAAGATAAAACTGTTTATCATGCTTTTGATACCCAAAGAATAACATTTCACAAAGGTATGAATTCTATTCCCATTCTGGTCAAGAAGAAATCTGATACATTCTGTCTAATTCTCACCTTATCTTCTTATTTCAAATTTGAGTCCCTGCTTATTAATATTCTATCCCCATATATTTCACTGAAAAATCTCACCAGCCTGACAAAAATCCTTTTAGATAATGCCATGTTACTGGGGTCATACCTAATTTACTTTTATATTATTATATTGGTGACTGTGCTCAGGAATTTTTTTATAAGAATTTATAACTGTGGAGAAGAATTAATATGTGTGTGTGTGCATGTCTATATGAGTAATCAACTCTGAATTATAATTTTTGGAAAATATTTTTGTATATGAAATAGAATAAAACATAACAATGAAAGCAAACTTAAATTGAAAATCACAAATGTTCATATTTTAAAACTATGTATGATTATATTGATGATTTTCTCTATGGTTCCTGCGTTTGTGTTTTCCTCTGAATCTTCCTTTTGATTCTATGATTGTAAAATAATCATTTCTTATTTCATCTCAAATTTTACTATATTTGTTTTTTTACATTTAAGCCTTTAGTTTTACACTAGAGTCTAAAGGACAAGTAGAGATAACCAGAGCTTTCATAAACTCATTAATTCACCATTCAAAGAAAAGCAATAATGGAAGACAAGACTGTCACCACTAGCAGCTAGAAGCAGAAGTAAAAAGACTTAAGAATAAATAATTGCTTCCATTCCTCCCATCCTACTGACATCCTACTCACTACCAGTTTGTTTAGATCAAAAGAGAAATGTACAGGCAGAGAAATGTCCTTGCTTTCTAGAGAACTAAAGCTCTCTGGATTCATATGCCTCTAATTGAGCATCTACACTATTCATGCTGATCATAACTTTCTTTATAAAAGTGTAGTGTTTTCTCTATTACTGCAAGATTTCTTCCTCATACAACTTGACTTCTGACCTGTCTTAGTCAGTTCCCTATTTTGGTGAAGACGCACTATGACCAAAAAGAAACCCATGCATTTAATTGGGGCTTACATACAGTTTCAGAAGTTAGTCCATTATCATCATGGAGGGGAGCATTGTGGCACACAGGAAACTGGTGCTGGAGGAGCCCTGAGATCTGAAGGGAACAGGAAGAGAGTGCCACTGGGACTGACTTGTGTTTCTGAAAGCCCAAAGCCCACCCCTGGTAACACAGGTCCACCTACAAGGACACACCCACTCCACCAAGGCCACACCTCCTAATCCTTTCAAATAGGGCCACTCCCTAAGCATTCAAATAAATGAGTCTGTGAGGGCCATTATTCAGACCATCACATAACTCAAGTTTTACCTCAGCTCCACATTGACTGAGACAAAGAACATTATCTTGTAATTATCCTAATTTCTTGGCTAGGCTTCAATGTATTTATTGCTCATGGCTTCATTCTATTATTTTTTTTTTCTTTTGCTTTCTTACATTTTTAAATTAAAATTGAATTACATCACTTTCTGCCTTCCCTTTCCTCCCTCCGTCCCCCCCCCCCCATTCTTAAAACCTCAAGTGCCTGGATTTTGTGAGGGTCATTCTTTCTTTTTTTTTTTTTTTTTTTTTTTTTTTTTTTTTTTTTTTTTTTTTTGCAGCACACGTCTCATCCTGGTATCATTTGATCCAAGGCAGCTTTCTCAGGGCCTCAACCAACAGCTGTCACTGTGACTTGCTTTCCCTTTCTATAGCTATTAAGAAATTGGTTGCTTTTAATTGGGGCTTGCATAACAGCTTCAGAGGTTAGTCCATTATCATCATGGCAGGAAACATGGGGGCACCCAGGAAGCTATGGCAGCATTGCAGGAGCATTTGCTGCGCTCCTGTTAGCATGTAAATAGGGGCCCTGGTGAAGAACTGTAGATTCCTGCACATGTACACTGGTGACCACCACCAAGGCAACTCTTATAAAAAGAAAAACATTGCACTGGGGCTGGCTTACTGTTTTGCAGGTTAGTCTGTTATCACCATGACAAAAAGCAGGGTGGCATGCAAGTAGGCCTAGTACTAGCTAGCTTCATCTCCTCTACACCCCTGGCCAAGTTATTTGGAGTGACAAGTCCTTGTGTGTTTTTGTTTGTTTGTTTGTTTTGTTTTGTCGTTTATTTTGTTGTTGCTGTTGTTGTTGTTGTTGTTGTTGTTGTTACTCCTGTTGCAGGCAGTCCTTTACACTCTTCAGGCTTTAGCTTGTTGCTGCCTGTCAGAGACCTTTTCAAGCCATATTTTCCCATGTACATAGAGACTGGAGGTCATCCTTGGGTGTTGTTTCTCAGACACTAACCACATCCCACTGATCCAGAACCTACCGAGTAAGTTCGACTGGTTAACTAATTAGTCCTGAGGATCCCCCTATCGTGGCTTGAATAGAAATGACCCGCCCAGAGACTCATGGGTCTGAGTGGTTGGTCTCTAAGGAGTAGTACTATTAGGAGTTGTGGCCTTGTTGTAGGTGTGGCCTTTTTAGAGGAAATGTGTCACAGTAAGTGCACACTTTGAGGTCTCATATGCTCAAGCTATATCCAATGTGGCTCTCAGTCACTTCTGCTAAACAGCTGATGAAGATATAGAACTCTCAGCTCCTTCTCTAGCACCAGGACTGCCTGCATAATGAAAAAATGATCTAAACCTCTGAAGTTGTATCCCAGCCCCAGTTAAATGTTTTCCTTTATAAAATTGCTATGGTCATGCTGTCTCTTCACTGCAATACCCAAACTAAGACAGCACCTATAACCTCAGTACCAGGTAGACAAGGCTACTCCAACATGAGTTCTGGGATTAGAACTCAGGTCCTTATGCTTGGAAGGCAACACTTTATTGTCTGAGTTGTCTCCTCACATTTTAAAATATATTTTATATCTGCTTTTTAAACTGAGTATTCCTTTTAAATAGACAGCAGAATACAGAATATAGAGGTACATTTTCCAAATAGTGGCATCACCAGTTTTTATTTTATTTTGTTTTCCTGTGTTTTACATTCTGATTGTAAGTCATTAATAAAGAAGTCTCAAACTTGGGAGTTTTGTTTTTTGAAGGTCTTCATCTAGAACAGAGATAGGGACTCAATATCTCACTTGCATATGATTAGGCAAATTATTATCAGGTTTCTTGAAAGAGAAGTTTAGCTAGGTAGAGAGGAAAAGAGGGACATGTGTTACCATATTTAATACTGAGAACAACACAGTGGAAGAGACACTCCTACCCTTCTCACTGTCAATGGAGTAGATCCTTAGAGAAATTAAACAGCTTGGCCAAAGTGACAAGCCAAGAAGGAAGAGACGGTATTCAACTTGAGTTTTCTGATTCAGCTGCCTGACATTTCAGCCAGGTGTCTGCTGCTTCCTACATCTTCATTAATGCCGGATTGCCAGTTACCAGCACTTACAAGAAGGAATATTTTTATTTACATTGTCGGCTTGGCTCTCTGGATCAGTTAATTATGTAAAACAGGAAATGCCCACTTATGAAAGAAACTGAATATGAGTTGTATTATCTTCAATAACCAAAAAAAAAAGCTATCTATATAAATGAAAAACAGGGCCATACGTTCATTCAGGAAGTCTGGCATTATCACTCTGATTCATGTATAAAGAGCAATCATGTTTAATATGTCTTACGAGAGGAATCGTTAAATGTGTTTTCATGCTACTGCAACAGTTTATATTGGATTTGAAATGTGTGTCCTGAATCTCAGAACTTGAATCTGTATTAGTATCATATAAAAAGGAATAAAGAAACAGTAATTTATAACAAATAAGTGTCAGTGTGAATTGAATATGGTTCTATTTCATAAAATGTTATTGGGCTTTTTTATTTATGAGAATTTATTAGACTATTGTGGTTTTGAAATTGCAGTAGTGGAATTTGTATATCCAATTTTTAAAAGAAACTGTACCATCCTTTGGGTCCTATTATGCTGTCTCGGTTTCTATTCAGTTAGGCATAATGTCTGAAAGTGTGAGTAACTTGGCTATGAAAGCATTGGCCAGCACCATCAAATATGAGGTATTTTATTCTCTGCTTAATAATCTTTCCCTGAAGGATCTCTTCCAAATAACTGATGGTGGCTAGAAAAATGATATCACTGAATCAGAATGTTTTCTCATTCCATCTCAGTCCTACATCCAGTCTAGCAAGAAATAGTTTTGCATGACAGTACACATGTAAATGTCATCGCATATGTCATTTATGCCGTATGGGGTTGTTATGCAAGATTCACAGTGATCATGTTAGAGGAGACTGTCTTCGATACACTAAATAAAATGTGCTGAGTAAAAATTGCTAGCCATTTTTTTTCTAGACCTATAATGACATAGTAAGAGCACCAAACAAAACTCCCAGAAACAAACCATTTCTCAAGCTGTAATATCTACAGGACAAGTGATCTAAATTGCTGAGATGAGGGGAGTTCATCACTGCACTTGCGAGAAAACTTGAAATATAACCTAAAGGCAAGTGAAATACTGATTCCCAGCTCTGAAATAACAGCAACAACTTTACCTACAGACAGAAGATGCATGGACGCAATAAACGAATTA